>OX451741.1:1294822270-1295393476 GCA_948472305.1 Vicia faba
TACCAACCTAAATTTAGATGGTACCCAAAAAAAATTATTATGTGTAATGTTTATGGGTATGCATAGAGAGAGGTTGAAGATGATGAAAATCTCTTTGTATATTCTTTGATTTCATGTTGTGTAAAAGATATGTGAATGTGTATATATATGAGTGTGATTAAGTTAGAAATGCACATGATGTATTGATCTCTGAACCTTATGTATTGACACAAAAATCAACAGCATGCATCGACACATAGTTCACAGTAGCAATATTTTTACAAAATTCATCAGTGAGCGTCGACACATACGATGTATGCATCGACACGCAATTTATAAAAAGCATCGGGTGTTAAGACAAAGATCCTATGCGTCGACCTCTACACATCACGCGTCAACACGTAGATCATATGCTTCGACCTGAAGTGTTTATGCATCCACATATATTGGACAATGGCTTTTATGTGACAACCTAAAACCCTTATATGTTGAAACATACTGAATATAAGCTTTTATGTGTCAACCTGAAAGCCTTATGTGTTGACACATACTAAAAAGAGGATTCTATGTGTCAAACTGAAAACCTTATGTGTTGACACATAAAATAGTTTTTCATATAAAAACTTAATTTTAACTTGTAAATACATTTCAAAACAAATTTTAAGTATCCTAAGATGAAAATTCACATCTAGACACAAAGGATAAGTTCTACTATACACAAATATTAAGTGTTCTAGTTTTACCATCATTCAAAATATTTAAAAGGAATATGCACTCACATGGCTCATTTTGGTCAGCCCTGATCATATGGTGGGGATCAAGTACGAATAGCTAATTCCATTGAAGGATTAGTGAAACATTACTATATGGTGATTAGTAGCAATATTGGTGTGCTATGGTCCGATGGTGTGGATTCAGAGCGAGTAGCTGATTTCATATGGGAATTAGTGAAACGTTACTAAAGGTGTTAGTGGAAAATTGGCTTGCTCTGGTTCCAAGGACGGAGTTCAAAAGCGAATGGACTTATGTTGTCCATAATGGTACTCCATGCATGATTTGAGCCATTGTTGCTATTGCATTACCTAAAAGTTGTATAAATGAGTATTTTGATGTTGTTATGTAATTAAGTTATTTGGGCTAACGCTGATGAGTTATCCTAATTTATTTGAAACTAACTTTTGATATTTTGGTGTAAATGTGTTGTTTTAAGTTACTCAATTGGAATGCTTGGAAGTTGATTAAGTTGTTGTTAGGATATCTTTTGCATACTTTTAAACTATTATATATCTTGAGCATATTCTCACCCCTTTGTTTTTTGTGGTGGTTCTGTGCTCCTTCTTAGGGTACAAACAAGTAGATAGATGAGTAGTTGCTTTATATCTGAACGATGACATTGATCCTATTCTTCTTTTTCAGTTTATGCATTTTAGAATTCGTTGCTCTTATATGTAACATTGAGTGGACGAACGTTTATGAATTGTTATATTATTATTTTGAGTTGTTGTTGTGAGAGTTAGAAGTTATAACTACTGATGTTGCATGCTGTTTGATGTTGAGTACATTTTGTTATAAGTGAGTTTTATTTTAAAAAGAGATTTATTCATGAAACTTTATTGATTGTTGAGTTGTGTTGTTCATTTAATTCCAATGCGATGAACCTATTTAAAGACAAGCATGTGATGACGGGTCTTCATAGTATATTATATTTTATTTAACCTGTCTTACGAAGAAGGTTTATATTGTGTTTACATGACACCTTATATGTACACAGTGGTATCAGAGTAAGTTGGTTTATCCGGCCAGATTTTGTTATGTTGTATGTTGCTAATATTTCTGCTGCATGTTACTATATGTCTTCGTACTGTTGAAGGGTTGTTGTTGAGACAACTTAAATTGTCGATTAATTCTTTAAATATAAGTTTCGGAATTTAGGGGTTTACATTGAGTATTTCCGAAACATTCCTTTAGATACGAGTTACTAACAACTAAGTTGGATCAAAGTATAATCTAATGGATCTCAAAGAGAATTATGGTATTAGAAAGGATCTCATTCAAATTAATATCTCATCTCATGTTGTTTATATCTTTTTTGAAATATATGATTTATTTTCGGTGTATGAATTTTTTGCTTATTGTTTGTGTATGCTTGATTAGTTTATTTGATTCGATAATTACCGTGAGATTTATTTAAACATTTTTTTACATAATTAGACACTTTTTATGGGAATTATTATAACTTTTTTGTATATAATAATCAATTAGAAATTTTTTATCATTAATTAAATGTTTTATATATAGCAATCAAATTAGAAATTTCTTCATATAAATTATTGATTAAATTTACTGATATTATAACCTATTAACTTTCAAATATTATCTTTATTTCTATTATATAATTTTAATACCATTTTCACTTATAATAAAAAAAAAAACTTTTGCCCCTCTCCCTATTTCTAGTATAATATCTTTCTTTTATTTTTGTAATCATTTATTACAATGTATCTATTTAGAAGTAGGTCTTTTTTAGAAATCTTTTGGACCTTTTAGGTTTTTATTCTCACATTCTCAATTACTAATATTCAAACCCGTATTTCTAACTTACTTTTTATTTATTACATAATAAAATTCTAACTTTATCATCTTTGAAAATAAAATCATAAACATTTATATAATTTCAAGCTTCTTTTCAAATCAAATTAATTTCAACATTCTTACAAATAATAGGATATACATCCTCGATAATTAATTGGTTGGCTTAACGCCATAGTGGTTGGTTATTCAAATCAAAATATCTAAAATCAATTACGAACAAATCAAATCAATTTCTTTGTCTGATGCGATTTAATTTTAATAAGAATCCACTTTTTATATAAATCAATTACTTCGTCTCGCGCAATTTAATTTTAATAAAAATAGACTTTTCTTTAATCAATCAAAACAGTTAACCAACAAAAAAAAAAAAGAAAAAAAAAACATTTTTTACTACTTGAATGTTGAATAAGATATCCGAAGGAATGTATTTAATAAAAAGCAGAAAATTCAATAGAGCTTAGCTTGTTTTATGTCATCAAGACTAACTTTGATATATAGTAATAGACACGGCGTGTGAGTCATTATTTGCAATTTTGAGAGAGCATGAAAAACTAGACTTTTTAGTTTAAATAATTTTCCACATACGGCACTTGAGTATGATAATAATTAAGGTCACGTTTGTGGCCTATATAAACTTGCCTCAATTCCCACATTCTACTTACAAAATACTCTCTTCTCATCCTTATTATTAATTGTGTAATTAACTCCCAAAAAAATGTCTGTAATAAAAATATCAGTATTTTCTCTATTTAGTCTGTGCTTGATATCTGCACAGGCAGCGAGATTTGACATCGTTAACCAATGCTCATACACTGTCTGGCCAGCTGCCATCCCCAGCGGCGGCGGTAGGCAGTTAAACTCTGGCGAAACATGGAGTATAGACATCCCAGCTGGAACCGCATCTGGCCGAGTTTGGGGCCGAACTGGTTGCAATTTTGACGGCTCAGGCCGTGGTAGTTGTCAAACCGGTGACTGTGGTGGTGCCCTAAGTTGCAGCTTATCTGGTCAGCCTCCAACTACACTTGCCGAATTTACCCTTAACGGTGGAAACAACCAGGATTACTTTGATTTATCTGTGATTGATGGTTTCAACATTCCAATGCAATTTGCTCCAACCTCTAATGGGTGCAACAATGTAAGAACTTGCCAACAATCTTCTTGCCCCGATGCTTATCAGTATCCCACTGATGATACAAAAACAGTTTCATGCCCAGGTGGTACCAACTATAGAATTGTCTTCTGCCCTTGAAATATATAAATACCTCCACCACTCTTTTATGTTTCTTTCTACCGCCAATAAAACAAAATGTAATATTGTCAGTATTGCTTAATTTAGACTTGGAATTAATTACAAATAATTTCTCGTCAATGCAATATTATGAAATAAATAAATGAGAACTTATATGGATCTACTCATTTTTCTATCTGTTATTAAATAAGGGAGCTTCTAAGGTGAACTTCGCATATTAATTTTTTTTGTAGTATTTTAATTGATCAGTCAAAACATACTACTATAAGTCTAAACTGTCAAATCATTATTTTATAAGAAACTTTCATTTATTGTATATCAGTCCTTAATAAAATTAATTCTAATTGAAAATAATTTTTATTTGACAAAATCAATTATGAATTGAAATTCCTAAATTTCAAACCCACATTTCAAAAGATCGACATCATCTTCTTCTTCTAATCCTCCATAGGTGCAGACCGGATTCATATTTATTTCAGTTCATCATTCACTCTGTTATCATCACATTCATCTTCATTCAAGGGTATCGAAAAAATTTCATCTTCGTTGTGCTATTGTCTCACCCAGATTCACAGTGGAATGACGCCTTCTTTTTTCACAGGTAATTGTTCGTATCCATCTCAATCTTTATATTTTTCCAAAGTCAAGTTGATTTTAGTTATTATGCAATAATTGATCGAATTGGATATTAATTTTGTATATGTAGTTGAAGTTGATTTGGTGATTACGGTTTATATTTTAATTTGAAGCTGATGTGATTTGTGAATTGTGGTTTGTATTTTAAGTTGAAGTTGATTCAATTCTTATGAAGGAATTATGCAATTTGGGACTAGGGTTTATATTTTATGAAATTCATAAATTCATAAAAAATGCATTTGAGTTGAATTGGTAGATAGTGAAATTATCGTAATTTAATTGAATCTTCAGGGTTTCAATGGAATTATTTGTTTTTCAATTGCATAAAGAGGAATTTATATTGTGATATTATTCAAATTTAAGTTGTGGTTGTGTATTATTGTGAATTTTTTTGATGATTTATTCTTCAAATATCCTGCAGTTAAGTAATGGCTGCAAACAGTTTACTCAGAGTGTTTGAACACGAAAGCACACACTAAATAAGGCTTGCATGAGTAAACAAAACAAAATTAATTCATGAAGGTTATCCCACTTAATGGAATAGAGTTTGATTTTTGTTTTTGTTTTACTTTTATAGATTAAATATTTCGATAAACAACAGTAGATTAGGAATGAGGGTTTGTTCAATGGACTATGTAAGACTTTAACTTTACTGGTATCCTATTGTTGGACAATGTTTTTCATCTTTTTTGCGAGGTTCATTCTGTAGCGACAAAAATGTAGAGACTAAACCATTGATCTGACTTGACTCGCACAAATCAAATAGAAATCGACACCACACTCTATTGTTTCCATATGAATGGGAAAAGTGCGAATAAACCCCAAAGAGAGGGGAGAGAATCTAGGTACTGGTGTTGGTTATGTAAACGAAATGTATTAGCACTCTAAATATCTACAGTACTCCACAAGAACCTCTTTGAAAATTTGTGTATTTTGGCTATAAATGTTGTATACAAAAATAGATGGTGGAGATGAGAAAAAAAGTATTTTTACAGTGAATTCGAGTGCACGCTCTTTATTATCCTACTTCTCATGATATCTAGAAAGCTATAAAGCGCGGAAAGATAAACCAGAAGCAGTGTAATACCAAACGGATAAAATGTCTGTTAAACAAGAAGCAAGTGAAAGCAAAAATACTTCGGAAAACTTCGAGAAAGCTAGCATCAAAAAATGAAATAGTCAGAAAACATGCGCTCGACATAAGCATCAAAGTATATCATGTGTCATGTGCGTCGGACACATCCTCACATCAAACAGAACACCTGCACAATGTACATATCCAGACAAAAGTAAGCAACACATATTTCTCATAACAATGAGAGTCAACAGGTAAGCGCATCAGAAGCGTATATGATCCACAATTAAAGTGGCATATCAATTTACCAAGATTAGGTAATTGATAAAAAGTATCTTCAATGTGCCTTGCACAAGTCACCACACATGTTAGAAACCACACATGTTAGAAATAATAAGGTAAAATCAGAATTGCACATTCTAATCACAAGTCAAAATATGATCAAAACATTTCAAATAAAATGCAAGCATGTAATGCAACATCAAAATGGAAATCCGGGCTGCATGTACATCATACAAAATAACGCACAAAATGTCAGTCCAAAACCAACACAACTTGATACACATGTCTTACAATGACCAAAAACAAATGCAATGAAGTATAAACCAACAATTAGAAACAATTTCGGATGCGCTTTACAAAAAGGGACAACACTACGATTATTTGAAGAATTAACCCAAAAAATGTATTAGAACGAAGCAAACTCAATCACAAAGGTTATGAACGAACCATAAAACATAAGCATACATTATGTGAAGATTAAACTCAATACACATGTTAAAAAAACATCAAATAACACTATATTCAAAAATTAAGCGCGCAAAAGGTCGGAACGGAATCGGCTCATAATCGCATGATTAGCTACAAATGCACCAACAAACTAAAAAAAGTATATGCATCGGGTAAATTCCAAGCGCAAGTACCATTTACCTTTCTCGGGGAAACAACGTCGTAATCATGAGAAATGCGCGGAATTTCGATCCGTAAGAAATAAAACTTGGAAAAATATTGTCCAAACATCAAAACCAAGTGCCTTGATTATTAACCATTGAGAAAATATAACCTTATGCTCAACTTACCTCTCCGGAAGCCATTTGAAATAACAAAGAAAGGCTCAGAAAAACGTCACGGAAACGGTGTAGTTCAACCGCAATGGTCCACAAAAGTGCCAAAGCACATGAATAAGCACTAAACAAATTTGAAACACAAATACAAGACGCTTATGATTTCTGGACAGCCGTGTATGTAAACTGTAATTAAGTAAGAAATTAGTTTAAAACTCACAAACGGATGTAAAACATGCACCGGTTCACATATCCACCACATAGAAATCATAAACACTTTGTAACCTTAAAAATTACATTCAAACAGCGCTTTTAAACCATAAATCAAGTGTTGAAATAATTTCCGGATTTGAAGCTTGTACATTGAAAATGAGAGTCTGTTCATAAAAATGAATTGGAAATTATGTCAACACATGATTACTCAATCAACATCTCAATAAAAATTCCGTAATTGACATGTGAACTCATAATTCAATATTCGAGATTTCAACAATTTTTCACCGAATCGAAAACAAAGTTCACATCAATTATGCAATTGTTCAACCTATGTCTCTTTTCACCATTTTACACAATGTCAACAACTCAAGGTTAAAATATACTCAACAATTCAATTTAAACTCATGAAAATATGCTCAAAACTCAATCAATTATGGTTCAAGCATTTCATCAAACACATAATCTTCAAGAAAATCAACTCATGCTTCAAATAATTCAAGAATAAAAAAAACTCATGAACTCATATAACCTTCAACTAATTCCTTTTATAAACATTATCACAATTCAAGAATTAAGGTTATATGCACAAATTCAAATCGAATTCAATTCTCCAATTCCCAAACAATATCCAACAGCTTAATTCAATTCACATATTAATCAAAACTAAGAAGAATCAAATATAGAAATATTATCGAATGAAGTGAAGAGGAGCTTGAAGTTGATCGAAGATGCTTGACTGTAGAACAATACATGAACGGAGGGAGGCGATGCAAGCCACGAATCTGCGGCTGAATGAGGGAGAAGGAGTCGTTGGTTTCCGGCGGAAGGAGAGAGGGGAACCGTCCGTTTCTGGCGGTGGCGGCAAGGGTGGAAGGCAGTGGTTCGGTGAGTGCGGATTTGAGGGGAAAGAGGAAGAGATTTAGGTGACTTTTGGTTTTCCGGCATGGTGGTTTTGGAATTCCGGTGGTAGTTGTTGGTGGTTGGTGGTTGGTGGTTGTTGTGCAACTTTTGAGTTGAGAGAGTATAGAGAATGTTTATGAGAGGTTTTGAGGTTTTTGGTGGTAAAATGAAGTTATGAGAGTAAAACTTGAATTTTTGAATATATAGGGTGGCTCCAAAGCCTTGTTTAGCTTGCATTTTCAATTTTCATGACCCGTGGACACTAAACCCTCAAACATATTTCAACTGGTGCAAAATCTAGACACAGGACTAACAACAAAATCGTAGCTGACGAAATATGTGACGCGGTGCCGAGAGAATGAACTCAATCGAGTAAAAATCAAGTGTTGGATAACTTTAAATGGAAAAACCTCAAACCGAAAATTATATAAGTGGATTTTTCAACTTATTTGAAGCTTAATTGACAATGTCGTGCCTCTCGGAGCAAGATACAAACTCGGGACCTGAAGTAAAGTCGAAGGCGATAAAATACGTGATGCGATGCAAAAGTAACACACCCAATTAGATGAACGACGAGAAAGTTATGAATTTCCGAAGATGCACCGATGCATAACAGAGCTAGCTAAAACAATTTTTTTTCAATTAATTTCACCGTTCAGTTTGAAAGAATGCCACGAACGAAAATCCTCCAATAAAATTAAAATCGGGGTCTGAATCAAATTTGTAGTTGACATCATTTGTGAAATTATGCCAAAAGAACCGTCTCTATACGATAAAAATTGAAGAAGTTATGATTTTTACAATATCGGAAAATAGTGAGTTAAAGTTCCAGTTCAGCACAATGAACTTCTCTAGTAATCCATAATTTCGGGGAATTTCCTCAAAGAACCAGCTCTCGGCCTGAACATATGAATCGTAGATAAAGCAAGATGGATTTTTTTACCCAAGAACGACTCAAAAAAAATGATCCAGGAGAAAGTTATTAATTTTTGAACGTCCGTAAAATAACGGTTCAGCATAGTATTTTCACTATTTTTTCACTATTTAGCTTCAAAGTATCCGCGCATTCAAAAATCTTCCTCAAAGAATTGGCTTTCGAGACGAACATGAAAGTTGGAGGAAATAACAAGACGATTGAAATGCTCCAAGAGGAACTCAAAGATGATACACCAGTCAGAAGTTATGAATTTTTAAGAATCCAAAAATCAGAGAAACGGTAAATCCACTGTATACCCTAATTCAAGTATTTTGCATTGTAGAAAATCTTCCTTACAAAATTAGCTTTTGACATGAACATATGAAATGAAGAAGACCTCAAGACAATTCTAATGACTGAAGAATCAATCCCAAACCATTTTATGATCTCGAGTTGTGAATTTCAGAGCTTGTAACGCACCGTATTGAATTTCTGTCTGCACGGTCTCAAATAAACTGAAATGCTTGACTTTCTGCATAATCAAGAGTGTGTTGAAAAGCATAAGAGCTTGATATGATTATGACTTGCTTGGTTTTTGATTGGATAGCTTGTACACTATACGAAATCTCATAAAAATGCAGAAAACCCTGAGTTATGCTTCATAGAGCTACTTAATAAAACAGTTGTCTTTTGCAGTTCTTTTTACAAAGAAAACCCTTGATTCCATGAGTATAATCCTAATGAAACGTATATATGTACATGGTTATGAAGTATAAGGAAATTAGGTTCAAAATGAAGAGGGGAATTTTTGGGGGTACAACACTCACGTTTCTTCAAACGTTGACGCTCCGAGTAGTTACTCGATGTTGGTGCTCGAGCAAATCAAGTGAAAAGAGTTTCTTACTCCCACTTTGAGATTCGTTAGACTATTTGTTTGTTGTTTTCTCGCACTCAATTTTTTTTTAGTGTTAGTTAGAATTTTTTTATTGCACATGTGCTTGTACTTTTCTTTACACCTTTATATGTTCCCTTAGGATTCACTTGTTTCGTGTTTGATGCAAGTTGGACATTAGGATCGTAATCTATGCATGCTAACATAGGTAGTTCCTCCCTTTCAAACTCAACTATATGACCAATCATTGTATGATAACATTAGGGATATTTCTAGATAGTTTCCCTTAGATGTTTTTCTTTTCCTTTTTCATGATTAAGACTAAAACCTTTTTCTTGGAAAATGCATAAAAAACTCTAACATTTATCAAACCATTTTTCAAGGTAAAAAACGTCAACCAATCCAAACTTCTTTTGCCTTCGGGACTTTCTTTGAAGCTCTCAAAGTCAAAAAAAAGTTGATTCTTTTGGCACAACATCACAAATTTTGTCATCTTCATTTTTGCTAAAGGATTCGCGTCAGAATTTTCACCAAAAACGATGACCTTGTGGTTTGTTCTCACACTGTGCCTAAAACAAGTTGAAAATTCTGTATTATTCAAATAAGGCCCAAATTAAGTCCAAAGTAACAAAGCTTAATAAAGTGTCTATAAATTCCCAAACCCCATTTTTCACTCACTTTTTCCCCTCATTTTTTCACAAATCACTCACAAGATCAAAGAGCTCTCAAGTTTTCTCAAGAGCTCAAACAAGTAAGAAGCAAAATCACTTCTCATCCTCTCAATTTTCGGTTGGTCATCGTTCTCTACAACCTGCCGGTCACCATCTATGTTCTACCGATCGCCGTCCTCGCCCTGCTGGCCGCCACCTACTCCCTCTGTCAGTCGCCATCCTTCTGACGCGACACACTCCCTTCTGACTCTGTCATAGCGTAATCCCTCAGTCTCCTTGATCTGATTTCGGCGATGCATCAATTCTCCTCTCTGATTCAGCTTCAGTAATTTTTCGCTCATACTTAATTCAATTGCTTATTTGCTTGATTGAAATTGAATCTTGATATTTGATTTAAGTTCATGAGCATGTAAATTAATCGTTAATTAAATTAATGATAATGAACGAATGTGGAGTAGGATAGGAATTCATGGAATTATTGTTGATTGTGTGGATTAAATAGATCTTCCACTTTCCGATTGAATTTTATTAAGAAATAATGTTGAATTTATGAGTTGACATAATTTTGGATCGATTTGAATGATAATTCAATTTTGTTCGACATTAAAACTTTCGATTCAATTAGTTATGTCAACACTTGAATTGTGTTGTTTATGATCGGAAACCATTGCGTTAATACAGATTTAATTGATACAAAGTACTTGTGATATTTAGGCGGCATCACATGAATCAGTGGACATATTTTTGTATCCGTTTGTGAGTTTTGAATTCAATTTTTGATCGATACCGATACATATGTGCATCGCTTCCAGGATAGTGTAAATACCTTGTAAATTGCATTGCGAATGTTGTTCGATGCTTACTTGAGTTGGTTTACGCGTTTATGGACCGTTAATGTTGAGATTTCCCATTTTTGACATAATTTTTCAAATTGGTTTCATGCTTTAATATTGTGATGTTCGGAATTGAATGTCACATGTACATGTCATTTCAATTTGCATTTGATGTTTACTTATACATAATTGATCATTTCATGAGCATTAATATTGAGTTTTCTTGATTTTAGAACAAGTTTCCGACTAATTTCATGTATGCATACCATGTTGTCTGGATTTACAAATTAGCCTTAAAGCTTGATTTTATTATTGGTTAACACCTCATTGTACTTACTTTGGTTCATGTATGACATTTGTGATGATTCCATTGATTTTAAACCGAATTTTCACACACTTCAAATTGTAAAACAATGCTGCCCAGGTATTCTAAATGCATGTACATTCATGTTTCGATTATTGATTGATGCATCCATAATTGCATTTGAGTATTTGCAAGACATTGACGATGAGTTATTGCAGTTTCGACTTGAGATTTTGAGCCATTCATTGTATGAGCGTGTTGTTGCCCGACTTTTAGTTTTCATCTTCCATTGCTTATTTGTACCTTGTTCCTTTGCATTTCATTGTTATTTTTGAGTTGTAATTCGATATTTGAGTTTGATTTATGTTGCAATGCTATTTTCTAACTCGTTTGGTGACTTGAACATGTTTCCGAAGGATTTATCTTGCGACACGCAACATTTGGATTATTGTCTTGTTGTATAGACTTATCTTGTGCAGGGACTTTAGTTTAATGCGACGGAATTTCCGCATGCGATTTATTTTCGCATTTGCGACATTGATTATTATATTGGATATTGTTTCTGACTGTTTCTCTGTTTCTTGGTGAAGCTTGCACGAAGTTTTCAGGTTTCTTTACTTTCGTCTGATAATTGACGAATTTGTGTTTGATTGGTATTCTCTTATGTTTCCTTTATCCCTTGCATCATTTACTTCTTTCGTTGCCATGAGAAGTATGACTAAAGATAAATGACTGGAAGTCCTTGCGTTAGACGGGCAATGCTGTTTTAAAAGACATATAGTAGGAAATTCCTATATGCGCTTGTTTGTTTACCATTATGTGTGTTTACATTTGTGCAACCTTGAAGAAGGTGTCCCATTCCTATTCCCCATTGATAAGTCCTCAAAGAAGGCATAAGGCAAAGTGAGGTTCTGCAATTGACCCCCACCATTTCTAGTCCACAGGTCATTCGTAGCTTGCGTCGTACATCGATGCTACGAATATTGCTACTCTTGTATCGATTCGGTCGAGTGGAATAAGGGTTCACAATCAACCCCCTCACTTTGTCATTAGCTCGCGTGTCGTGCATGTTGATGCTCTGATGTGATCTCATTATTGCTTTCTATCTCCTACCTCGATAATATGATATCTTGGTTGGGTGTTTAGTCTCCTATAATGATTCACTCCCGTTCTTCACTTACCTAGATAACGTGATATCTTGGTTAAGAGTCGACACCCCTTATTCTTCTTACCACGATGACATGACATCATAGTTAACAACTACCTATTCCCCTCATTCTTGCTTGCCTCGATGATTTGATATCTTGGTTAAGCCCCCTTTTATCCTACCTTGATGACTCAATACCATGGTTAGGTGCCCCTTCTCCTTTATCTTACCTCGATGACGCAATATCGTGGTTAGGTGTGATCCCTCTCCCTATCCTTCCTTGGTGACATGATACCCCGGTTAGGCGTGTGTTACTTGAGTGAGTGGATACTCTTCAAGCCATGTGTATTTACCTTTTATTGCATGATTACATGCTCCTGTAGGATTTCTCGATTCAATCTTAGGAAGTGAATTGAGATAGACCTTAGATTTTAAACCATGCATGTCAATACTAGGTAGATTTTCCTTTTATTCTTAACTATAGGATCGACTTTGTATGATAACTCTAGGCTTACTTTGCTAGTCTCCCTTTGACCTTTTTCTTTCTCTCTTAAATTTGCATTAAAACTAAAAGTCTTTTTTTGTTAAACTCATAAAAACACTCTAATAATACAAAAACCCTTTTTCAAGGTAAAAAATATCAACCAATTCAAATCTCATTTTTCCCTTTGTCTTTTCTTTTAAAACCCTTTTTCAAGGTAAAAAACATACAACAAACCAAAACTTTTGATCTGAACTACATCACTCTGATTCTTCGGAAGGGATACATATGCATTAGGTCACAGGGCCTAGGCGAGCAAAACTTTGTAAATATGCCTTCTTTCCCCCGTATTTTCTTTCACATACATTTCCTTTTAGCATTAAGCTTTAGGCATAGATTTTTACACACCCTTAGATTAGAGAAAACTTAAGTGGATCCTGTGGAGTACCACATACGCGTGGGGTGCTAATACCTTCCCCTCGTGTAACTGACTTTCGTACCCTTTCTCTTGGTTGCAAGACCATCTTATCTATTTATTTGGGGCTCTCTCGATATCTTCTCTTCCTTCGAGACAAATAGAGTTCGGTGGCAACTCTATGTTTTTTGCGGCGCGACAACAGCAACAACAGTGCTTGATCTTCATCATCGATCTTCACATCAATATTTTTAAGATCAAGAATCAGCTTGTTGAACATATCCATATGCTCAGCTAACACTTTGTCTTCAATCACATTGAATGAATATAAAGTTTACTTCAGGTAGAGTCGATTTACCAGTGATTTAGTCATGTACAAATTTTCAAGTTTCACCCATAACCATGTCGCTGTCATCTCCTTTGATACATGTCGAAGAACCTTATCACCAAGGCTCAACAAGATTGCATTGTGGGCCTTATCTATCATCGACGTCTTCTCAGTTGTCGTTAACGCAACGTTCATGGTTGCTTCTCTCTTCAACGCTTCCAAACAACCCTGCTGAACTAGTAGGGTTTTCTTCTTCAAGCACCACAGACCGAAATCATTCACTCCGGTGAACCTTTTAATCTCATACTTTATTGAAGGAATCTTCTCCACGCTCAGCGCACCAATTTGTTTTGAAAAATGATACCTTGAAACAAAGTATAAACTTGTTTCTTTATGATCAAGAAACAAATAAGGGTAGAAAAGATGAAAAAACAAGAAGAACACAAGGATTTATTATTAACTTCTATTCTTTACTTTCTCTTTAAATCAGATTACAAGTACTCAAAAATAAAAAACAACTCTCTCACCCTAAATTAGGATTTGCTATGTGCAATGATGAAATACTAGTATGCTATTTATAATAAATCTAACATACTAAACAAATTGAGATTTTTCACAAATATCCATTACAAGCTAACTTAGGATACAAGCTAACTTAAATAATTGAACTTATCAAACAAACTCAATTCGATGCTAACAATCCTAACATACTTCGACATCTACACACTATAACACTTTTCAATTATAACATGTAATTTTTCGACAACAGCATGTAAACAATCTTCGACGATATGCTAAACTCTATCGAACTGTCGAAACCAAAAAAATTACTTTTGACCAGCTAAAATTCGATTTCAATATCTCACATTTACGGTATTCTAATTTCTATGTGAAATATTAAAAACGTATCTGAATTTTTCTTATATTTTGACTGTTTCAAATGGAAGTTTCGGTTGCTTGTATATGTGGAATTATGGTTATGCCAAACTACATATTGCTTTGTGTGCTATATGTGAAAAGATGGTTTTGCCAAATTAATGTGTTTGAAAGGCTTTGAATGTTACGCATAATTTTGAATAATTCTTTGGATGATATCTGACGATGATGCTAATTACTGGCGGCTAATTAAATACAAGGATTTTAGTTTGCAGCTTTCTAACGGGTCCCACAGTGATAGTTCTATTATGGATTGGTTTTGTTGCCTTGATTAGCGTTACTGACTTTAGAATGCAGCAGCCTCTTCAAATAGAATATGCAATATATGTGATTTAATTTTTTCTTTTTTTTACTTAAATTCATGACAATTGTTCCTTAAGTATATACCGATTACCATAGTCTATATTCTAATCTATTTAAATTTTTAACCTGATTTAATTTATTTAATAAAAATATTAAGTTTAATTTTTTTTAAAATTATTTAATTAAATAAATCAGACTTAAATTATTAAATTTTTTTATAAAGATCTATAAACTATCTTATAAATAAATCTATATTAGAAAATATAATAAATATACTAATTTATATATGCATATATATTAGAAAGTAGGTTAAATATGATATATATATATATATATATATATATATATATATATATATATATATATATATATATATATATATATATATATATATATATATATATATATATATATATATATATATATATATATATATATATATATATATATATATATATATATATATATATATATATATATATATATATATATATATATATATATATATATATATATATATATATATATATATATATATATATTATATATATATATATATATATATATATATATATATATATATATATATATATATATATATATATATATATATATATATATATATATATATATATATATATATATATATATATATATATATATATATATATATATATATATATATATATATATATATATATTTTATAGGCACTATATTAAAATTGACTTTAGACAGCGTCACATAGACAGCGCTTATGCCTAAAGTGCTGCTATAGGTTTTCAGAAAAATTAATAATTAAAAATTAAAGGAGAAGCGCTGCTAAAGGTATATTATAGACAACACTTATTATAAGCGTTGCTATAGGCCTTATCATAGACAGCGCTTTCTTTCCCTAAACGCTGTTATAGGTTTTCAGTAAAAAAAAATTTAAAAAATTAAAATAAGCGCTGCTAAAGGTTATACTTTAGACAACGCTTACTAAAAACGCTGCTAAAGGGTATATCTTAGACAACGCTTTTCAGAAACGCTAAAAAGACTTGGTATCCCCAGAAGGTCTTAATATTCCCTAGCGGAGTATAAGAATATTCCTCAGAAAGTATAAGAGTACCCCCGACAGTCTTAATATTCCTCAACGGAGTATAAGAATGTTCCCCGGTAGAATACAGGATATCCCAGTGGAGTCAATATTTCCCAGCACGTTCTGAAAAAGCTTCCCCAACAGATAGACTTTTCTTTAACCAATCAAAACAGTTAACCAACAAAAAAGAAAAAAAAAACATTTTTTACTACTTGAATGTTGAATAAGATATCCGAAGGAATGTATTTAATAAAAAGCAGAAAATTCAATAGAGCTTACCTTGTTTTATGTCATCAAGACTAACTTTGATATATAGTAATAGACACGGCGTGTGAGTCATTATTTGCAATTTTGAAAGAGCATGAAAAACTAGACTTTTTAGTTTAAATAATTTTCCACATACGGCAGTTGAGTATCATAATAATTAAGGTCACGTTTGTGGCCTATATAAACTTGCCTCAATTCCCACATTCTACTCACAAAATACTCTCTTCTCATCCTTATTATTATTTGTTTAATTCACTCCCAGAAAAATGACTGTAATAAAAATATCAGTATTTTCTCTATTTAGTCTGTGCTTGATATCTGCACAGGCAGCGAGATTTGACATCGTTAACCAATGCTCATACACTGTCTGGCCAGCTGCCATCCCCAGCGGCGGCGGTAGGCAGTTAAACTCTGGCGAAACATGGAGTATAGACATCCCAGCTGGAACCGCATCTGGCCGAGTTTGGGGCCGAACTGGTTGCAATTTTGACGGCTCAGGCCGTGGTAGTTGTCAAACCGGTGACTGTGGTGGTGCCCTAAGTTGCAGCTTATCTGGTCAGCCTCCAACTACACTTGCCGAATTTACCCTTAACGGTGGAAACAACCAGGATTACTTTGATTTATCTGTGATTGATGGTTTCAACATTCCAATGCAATTTGCTCCAACCTCTAATGGGTGCAACAATGTAAGAACTTGCCAACAATCTTCTTGCCCCGATGCTTATCAGTATCCCACTGATGATACAAAAACAGTTTCATGCCCAGGTGGTACCAACTATAGAATTGTCTTCTGCCCTTGAAATATATAAATACCTCCACCACTCTTTTATGTTTCTTTCTACCGCCAATAAAACAAAATGTAATATTGTCAGTATTGCTTAATTTAGACTTGGAATTAATTACAAATAATTTCTCGTCAATGCAATATTATGAAATAAATAAATGAGAACTTATATGGTTTAATTTTTTTGTCTAGTTTTTTTTAACTTGTTTAATTAAATTTTTTGAATATATATTTGAGATTGAAATATTCACTAAATTGAGATTTATGTTTGTTTCTCTTAAATAGTTTTTTTTTTCTTGTTTAATTAAAATTTTTGAATATATATTTGAGATTGGAATATTCACTAAATTGGGATTTATGTTTGTTTCTCATAAATAGTAGTTATTTCATGTTTGCCCGATCAATTTCTGCTTGGTGGAAGAGAGTTTGTCTTCTTAGAGGCAAAGTTGAGGACTCCTTATATTGGTTATTGGAGGGTCTCTATTTGAAACATGGATATGATATCAACACTTCCTTTTGAGAAAAATTCATGGTTTGGAAGCACTCCTCTTAAAATTAGATATCTGAGACTCTTCTCTATTTTATCTCAGAGTGATCTTTATGTGAGAGAAGTTGCTAAGTGGGAGGGTGAGGTTTAGGTTTGGGAGTTCAAGTGGAGGAAGTCTTTCCTCTTTGACCATGAGCGAGTCCTTATTGACGACCTTCTTTCGATGATTAGGGATTTTATCCCTTCCTCAGAGCGTGATGTGTGGAGGTGGCACGATTCAAAGGACGGCTCCTATTTTGTGGCTTCGACCTTTTCCTACCTACTTGCTCGTGAGGCCCCTCCCGACCATCAGATCACTTCTGTAGAGTTAGTCCTTCCTAGTATCTGGAGTTGATCGGCTCCGTCTAAAGCCATTGTCATCTCTTGGCAGCTCACTCGGGATCAGATTTCCACTAAAGAGAATATTCTTAAGAGGGATGTCTCCCTTGGTTTGGGGACCTTCTCATTGTTTAGATTCTCTAGATTTGTCTTCTCATATGTTCGTGACTTGTGACGTAATTGGTTATGTTTGGTATAAAATCTTTAATGATTGGGGTGATGTGTAGCTTTACAAGGAGATCCACGGACCGCTTTTCAGATGTTCGTTCCACTCAATGGAGTGTATAGGATTAGAGGAGCTTGTATAATGAGTTGACATGTTGTCGTTTTTTCAATTTGGAAATCCTAGAATGATATTACTACTACTAAAAATACCTTTTACTTCGGCTAGAAATGAGGTTTAACCTCAGTTTTTAATGCGAGGTAATGGAGGCTGTCATGAAAAGTGTGTCACTTTTCCCCTCGATTGTTTTTACATTGAGGAAAATTTTTTAATGGTCACGGGTTTGATCCCTAACAAGGGCATTTTTGTATTTTCATAACTAGATAATGTGTCCCACTTTTACCCTCAATTATGTGAATCACTGAGGAAATAGACTACTACCCCGGTTTATTAAAATAATCCAGGGGAAATGGTTGTTATTAGAAAAAATCATCTCTATATTTTTGTTTTAACCTTTATTATTTTAAACAGAACCCTAATTTCTCCTTTCTCAAACATAAACATTCTTATGTACCAAAAATATACATTGTTTACACCAATTGCAAAGCCAAAATGCACACACATTATCGATTTACAACAAAAGTAAAACAAGTGACTAACCAACAAAATCAAAAATGAATTAATGCAAATTTTTGAATGGCCGTCCAAAAATTTTCTTCTATGAGTTTTGTAATCAGTCTTTAAGCACATATAATTTGAACCATATTTAAAACCAATTAGGATAATAAAGAACAACAACAACATTAAATATTCAAACCATTGATCTCAACAATAACATAAATATTAAATCTTCAAACCGTTGATCTTAACAACAACATTTTACTAACAAAAACAAGATTCACTTTGCTTACAGCAACAACAACATTCAAACATCAATCTCAACAACAACAACATTCAAACTTCAATACCAATAACATGCACCAACAACTACAACTAACATGAATAACTTATAAGCATATATAAATGTCAAAAATAATAACACTTACTTTAGGGGTAATAATTTCCGGCCTTTTACTTCTAAAACCATGCAACATATGGTATCAATCTACATCTCTACCCGTTGGAAAAAAAATCAATGTTAGTAAAAGTAATACAAATATAAAATGATTAAATATATATTACTAAGTCATATAAAATATTTAGTTACTAGTTTTCTCATATCCCTTCTTGATGATCATAATGAATAACATGCACATTATTTGAATTATTTTCTTTAGATAAGAGACACACATGTGTTACGAAAGAAGGGATCTCAAAATTTTTAAATCTTGATTTTCATCACTATCAGAAATATATTTTTCTTGTAGAACAATTGACCATCTAGTGTTATAAGGATTAGTGACATAAAAAACTTGTTATGCTTGGGATTCCATGATAAATGGTTCATTTATATAAGTGGCCTTTCAAAGATTAACCCGTGTGAATCCTAATTCATCGGTTTCTACACTAGTGTTACTGTTAATCCACTTGCACTTAAATAAAGGTAGTTAAAAATAACATAATAAATCTCCAAAATATTCTCAATGACCCCCAAAGTATACTCTAGATTCCAATATGTGATTATCATCTTTGGAACTAGAGAAGTAAATGGATTCAACCTCAACCATAACCCCACTATTTTGTATGGTACTACAAGCATACTTTGATTATGTATAGAATGAAAATTTAGTAATTTCATATGCACTATAAGTTTATACATTAATCATAGAAATATATGACATCCATTTAATTGTCTCAGATGCACTACTATCTTTAGAAACTCTTTTATTAAACCAATTAATGAATGTTTTGTTATGCTCTTTCAACATCTGTTTTTCACTCATCTGGAAAAAAATTTCCTTGATAAGACTTTTGTGATAAGAAAAGTAAGGTTGAACTTCATCAACATTATTTAATATATATATAAATATGCTTGAAGAACTACATCTTGGTCTATTGTCTTAACATTTAAACCTTGAGTACATCTACCTTCATATCTTTCATCATAACAAAACTCGAAAATTCCTATAAAGGTTGCTTATGAAAAGTAGTTTGAACAAAACTCAATAACTTCTTCGATAATGTACCGTTCAACAATCGAAGCTTCTGAATGGTGATGATTCTTCGTATACCCTTTAAATATCTATATGTATCGCTCTACCGGATACATCCACCTTAAACAAACTGGACAACAAAATCTAATCTCCCTAACTAGATGAACAATTAAGTGAATTATAATGTCAAAAAACTATGGAGTAAAATACATCTCTAATTGACACAAGATATAGGCATACTCATGTTCTAACTCATCTAAATTTTCAGGATCAATGGCTTTACTACATATATAGCATTGAAGAATGAGCACAATCTTGTCATAGTTATCCTTACACTTTTTGTTAAAATGCCACAAATAGCCACTGATAGAATTTGTTGCATCAAGACATGAAAATCATGATATTTAAAGCCAACTAATTTTAGTTATTTCATTGATTCAAGTTTCTTCACATTTGATGATTACCATTGGGGAACTTTGATTCCCTGCAAATAATGGATTTGTTTTTCTTTTATAGACAAAATGGGACATGTTGGGGGCAATATATGTTATATTTATTATTTATTTTGAAGCTAAATCTTGTCTTATACCCATCACCACCATATTTAGACGAGAATTCTTACTATCTTTTGTCTTTCCTGTAATATTGAGAAGTGTTCCAATCAAACTATCACACACATTTCTCTCCACATGTGTCACATCAAGACAATATCTTACGTCGAGGCTAGAACAATATGGAATATCAAAGAACACCAACATCTTTTTCCAAATATTTATCTACACGAGACCTCTTAGAAATTTTTGATGCCCAAGGTAAAAAAATGCTTCAATTTTGTAGTTGGTGGGGCATGCATCATCTTCACATATAGGACACACTTTATGTCCCTTAACATTGTACCCAAACAAATTATCGTATACATGAAGTCATTGATTATTCAAAACAACATGAAATGCTTTTTAAGATTATTATCTGTCTATGCATCATCAACATCAAAGCTTACTTTTCACAAAACTCTTAAATCTTTAACCAATAGAGTTAAATAAACATCTATATCACTTCTTGTTTGTTTTTGACCTAAAATCATCATTTATAACATCATATATTTATGCTTCATGCATAAACACATAAATATATTGTAAATTATGAGAATAATAAGTAGGGTCGGTCCTAACTTTTTAGAGACTTAGGGAGAACTATAAAAATAGACCCATAATAATTATGATAAACACGTGTTTAAGATTAATTATATATAATAATAAATTCTTTTATATATGTCACTAGCATTATATAATTTTTTTTTAATATCCAAAAAAAAATTACAAATAACATTGCATTATTTTCCAACTTAACTTGTTATTAGAATGTGCATTGGCAATGGTCATTAAAGCATATATTCCATAAAAGGGGAAGGAAACAATAATTTGAGGCCCCACTTTTTTATAAGGCCCTGGGTTATGGGTCTGGTTAGTCTGGCCCAGGCCGGTCCTTAGAATAAGCCATGAAGTATGGTTAGTACTCATATTTTAAAACGGGTTTGTACTGGTTAAAAAGTACAGGTGCGCATGGTATCCATGCAAGAGCAGGAGATACTAACATGCCTTAATATGTTTATAGTAATATGGGGTGTGTTATACCCTAAATTTTTCCCATAAGATTTCCCATCATCTCATGTCACAATGCATCAAGACCACACATTAGGGTTGGTTCTCTTTTTCTACTTTATCTCATCTTTCAGTTTGTTCTTGAGAGATTACCAAGCACCTTGAGTCCTGTATCTTGTACATGTTTTATTTTAACTAACATCAATATATGTATATATATTCCTTTAAATGTTCATTTGTTGGTGATCACAATTGCATGCATCTCACCATCTAATCTAGGGTTTGAGGGGTAATTCTCAATCAAATGGTTCTCTAAATGGATTGCAAGAGTTCAACCTTCAAGGTCATGTCCATTGTGATATGGTGACAGAACCGACTGTTTATAATGGTTTTGCATTTGTGTTCATAAATGTTGCGGTAAGCAAGAGTCGCCACCGAATTTTCTTTTATCCAAATTAAGGAAAGGGTGAAAAGAACAGAAAAAAACCTTTTCAAGAATTTTCTGAGTAAGGGGAGTAGATTATGGAAAGGGAAGGTGTTAGCACCCTTTCCATCCATAGTTTTCTACGGGCTCTTAGATGCTTAGCTCATTTGAAAAATACCTTGTGCTTTTGTGTGTTTTAAAAAGTATTTTTTGAAAATTCCTTAGTGCAGCGATTCGCTTTATGATAACTCTTGTATCAGTCCTCAAGAGTGTTGATAAAGAGAATGTTTTTAAAAGTGTTTTTGAAATGTTTTTGTGTAAGTGTAAAAGAAGTTTGTTTTGAGCAAACATCTATGAACTATCTACTTATACTCAAAAAGGTTTATTATTTTCCTCCTATCCTTTAGACAGTGCTATCCTACTATTAGTGAGTAGGTAGCCCTATTGTTGGATGTTTGAGGGACATTCGAAGGGGCGTACAGTCATGAAGGCAACATATGGAGACGCTTTAGCAATTTTGTTCAAGGGACGAGATCATTTACCGAAAGGCAACACTGTAGGGTCATCGAGGGACTATGATCTTTTGATTTACGGGTCTTTGCTAAAGCGTCCCCGTTTTGAGGGACATGACTGTTTTTCCGAAGGCAACCGAAGTGGGCTACCCTAGAGGTGCGCATGTGCAATTGTGTTGTTTTCAATTATTTTAACCTTTGCATTAGGTTTGTTATAGTTTGGTTTTATTCTTGCCATACAATCCTATTAGGCATACATCTAACAGTTCAATATCAGTGCGGGAAATTAAAGTGCGAAAATTAAAACCTAACTATTACATGGCTTCGGGGAGGGGGAATTTACAAGTCTAAAATTGGGGAAAAACAGTAGATGTCCTAGTTATTCTATTACAAACCATAAGCAGATACATTAATGATAAAAAGTAACAATGCTAAAATAATAAACGCGCGCGAATTACAAAAACGTCTAAAACCCTAAGATGTTTCTAAGTAAAAGAACATTATTTTTTGTTGTTTTTTTACCTATTTAGGAAAATATTAAATTAAAATAAACTAAATTTAATTAGAATAAAAAAAGAAAATTATTAATCAAAATTAAATCTAAATAAAACCTAATATTTTTGGCATTTTTTGTTAAGGAAATAATTGAATTAAATGAATCTAGTTCTAATTATTTTTAAATTAATGAAATAAAACCAAAACACTTAACTAAGTTAATTTACAAAATTAAAATTAATTAGAAAATCCTAAGTCTAGTATTTTTTATGATTTTGTTGATTTTAATTAAATAAAATAATTTTTAGACACAAGACAATTAAATAAATAAAATAAAGTGAAGGAAAGAAAATAAATTGGGCCTGGTACTAAAGTGAAAAAGGGGGTGTGTTCTGAAATTTCAGTAAGGCCCAAATCAGGGAGCCCAATGCTGCGCCTGATCCTGTGAGGCATGGCTCCTGGGGTTGCACCATGGGGGACATTCTTGGACGCGTTGGATCAGATCTATACAAATCTGGTGGCTAAGAGTTGAAGGGGCATGATGGGCACACTGAAACATGCTACGCTGGATTTGGAAAACAAAAAGATGAAAAATGCAAAAAACCTGGGGATCAAACCCAGACTCTCCAAGCTTACACACGCATTCTTCACCACTGGACCATATGTTCAGTCATTAATACAAATAACAAGAAAACAATATATTTGAAACATCATAAAATTCTGAGGTGTTAAAACCATGGCATTGGTTTGGACTGAAGCTGTTTGTACAGGGAGATACGACCAAAATGTGGAAGGCTTCCCTAACAATGGTGTTTCTTGATTCCTTCCTTAAACCTTGCATGTGCTACGTCAAAGAAAATCTAAACAACAACATGAGTATGGATTTATGCATCAAATCCATTTAAATTGCATGAACTGAAAGATTAGAGCATGAGAATTTTACCCTACCGGAGCAACGAGACCTGCTTGTTTTAGGATGCTTTAAGTGTCAAGGAGGGCTGGTATGCACCTTTGGGATCCTTAGGATGATGATGGAACACCTTGAACGGACTGAGTATGGTTGGAATTGGCTGTTTGAATTTCACAACATTGTTGAATTTTTACCAATTTTCCGTGGCTCTCTAGGCAATGTATATGCGTGTATGAGGCATTATCTCCGTCCCTTTTTCTTCTGATTCGGTCTGGTATTTATAGGTGTGAATTAGGTTAACCAAAACCTGTACAAAATCTTAGTCACTTATGATACAATATGGGACTTTCAATTTGTATCAAAAGTTTCCATTTTGATCAGTTTCTTGCCATCTTCAAAGCACAACGCACCTAGACATGTTATGGTTTTGGTGTCTTGTTCGAATTTGGGCCACAAGCTAACCAGTACAAACCCAACAAACTTAATCCCAATAGGCCTCTTCGATTTTCCTGATTCTTTCGATAGGCTCCCAATCTTTGCTCTTTTAGGTGGCCATTCGAAGTGACTTTGGGGCTGGTCGAGGCTTCATTCTTCCTTCTTCGATTTCTTTCAATTTGGGCCAATCGAAATGTAAACTTATTGATATGCTTATCAAAAGACATCTTGTTCTGATATGCCAATCGAAAGACACTTTGTTGACGTGCCTTCAAAGTACACCTTATCCTTGCTCTTCGACTGGCCCATAGTTTCCTCCTTCGAATGGCTCTAGTTTCATCCTTATAGCTCCTTCAATTAAGTCTATCTAGATCAATTCAAATTGCTCAGATCTTTGATGACTCTGAATTCCAATTGTTCAGAGTTTTCCCTTATTAGAGTTTCTTCAATTATGTCACCATCTGCATCAATTCGAATTGCTCAGAATTGTCTTTGTCAGAGCATTGTTCTTTTTTGATGATTCTGAATTCGAATCTGTTCAGAGTTTCCCTTATCAGGGCTTCTTCGAAAGCCCCTCAGATATTTAATCTTCGATTGGCTATGACTTGATCCTCATGGCTCCTTCGATTGGACCCATCTATTTTCCCTAGCTGCTTGATTCTAGAAAACTCAAATAGCCCAAACGAGAACTTCATTTTGGCCAGTCGAAGCCTCTTTTTTCACTTCCTTCGAATGCCATTGCGCTAGAGGCTTGGGCCTGGCAACATGTAGGTCCAAGACTCATCATAAGACAATATTGCTTTCAATAATTATGTGTCTCCTTCGAATGGACCATCTATATATTCTTCGAATGGACTTTTTGTGTGTCTTTCGAATAATCCACATGTATGCCCTGTGCCTTCTTCGAATGGGAAACCAATGTGTGTCCTTCGAATGGACCTTTGGAGTGCTCTTTCAAAGGGTTCATATTGTGTGTCATAGTGCAAAAACTGTGTTGACAAGTCTTGGCCTTGTGCATTGAAAACAAACACAAAGGAAGTATTTGCCTTTGGGTTTGAAGGTAATCATAAAAGAAGCCTTTGCCCTTGTGAATCCAAGATAAGTCTGAGGAAGCCTTTGCCTTATGGATTCGAAGGCCAGTTGAAAGGAGCCTTTGACTTAGTGAATCGAATGTAAGCATGAAGAGGCCTTTGCCTAGTGAATCGAAGGTTGCATGTAGAGGCCTTTTGTCTTGTGAATCAAAATAAACATGCAGGAGGCCACTGTTGGTGAATCGAAGGGAACTTGTAGGGGGTTCTTTCCTAAATGAAACTTGGACCAAGGGTTGCTCGAAGGGGACCTAACACTTAATCGAAGCTGGTGGGATAATTCTTGATCAAATGGTTTTAGATGCCTAATCGAAGCTTGTGAGACAAATATCGCTCGAAGGGTTTTAAGAGCCCAATCGAAGCTCCTTGTCCAGATGCCAATCGAAGACCCTTTTGTTCACGTGCCAATCGAAGGATATTGTTGACATGCCTTTAAAGTACACTTTATTCAGATGCCAATCAAAAGACACATGACCATCATTCAAAAAATTTCATTTTCTTCAAACAAGTGTTTGTAAACTGCCCATGTAAGAGAAAACCTTGGAAGACATGAGAGGGCAAATTTTGTGGTACAACAGCTTCCCCTGTTCAATCTTCTTAAACCTGAGGATTTAGATTGGCTTGTCTGCCTTTTGTGATCTGAAGGTGGAAGATGATTGAACACTAGAGTGTCCATAAATTTGCACTCGCATGAAGTAACACTAATGGTTGATGATGGCGGGAATGGGATTACATATTCCATTTGGAGAAGATGACTGAGAGTCGTCGAAGATGGGCTTAAAGATGCCATCCAAAGTAGATGCTGACTTCATAAATGGTCCCTTTGTGGGGAATTTTTGCTCCTTCTGTCTAAGGGGGGCTTCGCTGGGGGATGTGGGTTTGTGTTGTTCTCCTGTTTAGGAAAACTCTGGAGAATAGAGTCTATGAGCTTCAGTTGTCCAAGACTCTATTGAGGAGTTATCTCTATACTGGAGAGATGAGAGTTTGCTGCTTTCTGGTTGAAATCCAAGCTTCACAGTAACTTGCTGGGGATAATGGAATTAACCGTTACCTAAATATATTAGAAAGAGCCTGTGTGGGGTTGTTTCGGGATGAGTCCGTGTTAGACTGCATCCGAAGATATATGAGAAGGAGCATGTGTGGGGCTGCTTCAGGATAAGTCCATGTTAGAGTGCATTTGGAAAGTTGAGAAGGAACCTATGTAAGATTGCTTCATCTGGTCGTGTAGATAGTTTTCCTGTCTGGTTTCAAGTGTTAATCTACAAATCAGTTGTTCACAGATAGTTGTCCTGTCTAGTTTCAGGTATTAATCTGGAACTTGAAAATTGTCAGTCGCTGAGATAGTTGTCCTGGCTGGTTTCAGGTATTAATCTGTGACCTGAGAAAGAAATATAGTTTTCCTGGCTTGTTACATGTGTTAATCTTTAATTTCCTCTTGTATATAGTTTTCCTGGCTTGTTACAAGTATTAATCTATAATCAGTCCACAGATAGTTCTTCCAGCTTGTTACAGGTATTAATCTGGAACTTGTTTTTGTCAATTGTTGAGATAGTTGTCCTGTCTGGTTTCAGGTATTAATCTCTGACCTGAGAAAGAAATATAGTTTTCCTGGTTTGTTACAAGTATTAATCTTCAATCTCCTCATGTAGATTATTTTCCTGTCTTATTACAGGTATTGATCTATAATTAGTCGTCCATAGATAGTTGTCCTGGCTTGTTACAGGTATTAATCTGGAACTTGGCAGCATTTGGTCACATAGATAGTTCCCCATATGGTTTCAGGAATTAATCCGTGGCCTACTGTATTTGTTGGTAAACTCGTCTTGCTTCGAGAGTTCATACCACTTGGTCGTGTAGATAATTTCCCCGTCTGGTTTCGGGCATTAATCTCTGACCTTTTGTATAAGTTAATAGTGTTTGTCTGTCTGCTGATTTAACATGAAAAGGTAAAACCAGTTTCATGCGATGACATTATGTATGAATTTCATGATGCTCTTAAAATAAATGAGATTGTGATATATGCATTTATGCTGCATATGCTATGATGTTTGTAAAATGATGCATGAGTGCAATGTATGAACGTGTCAGCTGTTCTATTGCAGTGCTGCAAAATTAGGGAAAATAAATCCCTGATTGTAGCTGGAGATGAAGAATGTAGGTATTCGGGTTTTGTTTGAAGTTAACATATTGGGAGATGAACTTCCGTAGTTAGAGAAATAAAACTCTGCTGGGGAAGGGAAACTTTGTGAACCGCTTGGGGATTTTCAGAGTGAATCTATGTCATGATTGTATCTGGAGATGTATAGAATAAGTGTCAGAATGACATCCGTCTCTGGATCGTACCTGAACCGTTTCTAGAAGATGACCTAAATAAGTATCAGGATGACATCCGTCTCTGGATCGTACCTAAACCGTTTCTAGATGAGAATCTGGATTAAGTGTCAAGATGAATTTCGTCTCTGGATCATACCTGAACTATTTCTAGATGGGAGTTTGGAGTAAGTGTCAGGATGAAATCCGTCTCTGGATCATAGCTGAACCGTTTCTAGATGAGAATCTGGATTAAGTGTCAGGATGACATCCGTATATGGATCGTACCAGAATAGTTTCTAGAAGATGATCGGAATAAGTCTCAGGATGATATCCGTCTCTGGATCGTACCTGAACCGTTTCTAGAGGAGAGTCCTCTTTATTTAGAATGTTTCTGCTGGGGATTCCTGTTTTATCATTTTGAGAAGAAATCCATTGGGGAATCCTGAGAAGCTTGGCGACTTCACTGGGGAATTCTTTAGATGTTGGAGCAGTAATTGGAGATTCTTGCTATGCCAAGGGTATGAAAACACCTGACATCATTAGGCTGCATGCTAAGAATATGACAGTGACCTTGTAGTAGAATGCCCCTGCCTCGATACCTGTGGGAGAAAATATATGTCGAGTGTTGTACCCCAAAATTTTCCCTCCCATTTCCTCAACATTTTCTCATCACAAGACCCTTAGAGCTCAAGATCCAGTTAGGGTTTCCTCTGCTCAAGACTTCTCCTTGCACTGTTGACCCAAATTAGGGTTTGTGTTTGCACAAAGATATTTTGACCTAAAATTCATAAGATGACTTTCATGCTTCATGTTGGACTTCCAAGTTTATCCATACCAAGTTTTAAGTCTTGATTCCAAATTTTGCCCAATCAATTGGACAGTTGACCTAGAAATCAGTTGTATTGGGGAAAAAGTCAACTGTGGCCAATTGACAGTCAAATCTCATGAAAATTGACCACATCAACATTATGAACTCATATGGACCATTTTATCAAGTTTGGATCACAATTCCATAAGAAATTTGATCAGATCACCAAAAGGGCAAAATGGTCATTTTTAGGGTTTTGACTGCACAAAGGAAATTTTTGACTGTTTGACCTAGCCAATGGAAAACCAAGCTCACATATGGACTCAAGGACCTCATGGAATTGTCTTGACATACTCAACAAGTTCAAAAGATCCCAAGTGCACAAGATTGACAGTTGAATTTCCCAGTCAATTGATCAATTTTGACTGTATACTGAAAAGTCAAACTTTGACTTTTTGGTCAAAATCAAGTGTCAAGATTCATTTTTCATCAAAACATGCTAAATCATGAAACTTGTTCATCAAGAAATCAAGAATTGCAAATTAGGGTTTGAAATGAAGATTTTTCATAACTTAGAATTTTTCTAAGTTATGAAAAACCCTAATTTTTTCCTAACTTTGTCCCACTTTCTCACCAAGATTCATTTGGATTCAAGAAAAAGTCAAAACATGAAAGTTGTAGCCTATTTCAAAATCTACAACTTTTATTCACAAAGTTTCCTCAAAAGAAGCTTGTAGCTCAAGTTACAAATTTTGGAACAAGGGTACCAAACCATTCTTAACTTAGAGAAATTTGACCTATTTTAGGCAAGGTTTTTACCTAACTTCAAGACCATTTTTCACATACTTCCACTTGGAATTTCAATTTTCATTTCAAAGATGGATTGTATTACACATTCCAAGCTTTCCAAAATGTCCAAGAACTCATCAAACAACCTCATGGTTAGGGAGAATCGAATTTGGCATGTTGGGAAAAACTCACTTTGTTCTTGGCCAATTTACATGTTCATAACTTGGGCAACTTTTCAAATCAGCATGCATAAGCTAGTTACATGCCTCTAATCCCATTTGCACTCAATAATTAAATGCCAATCCATTGTGTGTTAGCATTATTTTATGCATTTGGACATTACATGTTAGATTAAGCCTTAATTAGATAAAGCATTTTTGCCATTTTTGAAAAGTTAAACTTTATGTCAAATGCAAATCCAAGCAAGTACAAGGCAGATCCTTTTGGCACAAGTTTATGAACTAATTACACTGATCAAGGCCAAGGTATGCAGCATAGATTGGGGGCCTGTACAAGCTAGAAACACAACTTGCCATTTCTTGCTTAAGTTAGAAGTAACTTGGCATAACAACACACAACTCTCATTCCTGTGAACCAGAGCTTAAGCAAAGTTATCAAACACTTTCTAATCATCAAACCTAAGCTGAAACACAAGCCAACCAAGTTCTACACCTTCTCAAACACAGAATCACCCTAAAACTGCCAAAACAGGGGACCTGTTGCAGATTGAGTTCTATAACACCATCCATTCATGCATTCTTGCTAAAACCACTTCAAACATATCCCACATCATCCCTTGAAACTATTCCAAGCCTCAAACACGACCTGTAACACTCCCAAGCAACATCACCATTTTCATTTTCTTGTTTTGCAGTTGAAGTTCCATAGCACGATTCTCTTGGTTTCCAAGCAAACTAAAGCTTGGAATAGCATCCCTGGACATCGAGGAAGCTGTACCAATCATCACCTTGCATTGAAAACACCTCCATCACCAGATACGATTCCAACTGAACAGGTAAGTTCATGAACTCGTATCTCTCTATCCAGGCATTGTTAGCTTTAGGTTTGTGAAGAAAATATGTCACATTCATAGCCCTGAACATGCCCATGTAATTAGTTTTCATTTATGTTACGTGTGCTATGAGAATTTGATGTCTGAACATGGAACAAAAACTAGGTCAGGAATCGGGGGAGAAGAAATTCTCTCTCATTTCTGAGAGTTAGATTGATTTCTTTATATGTCTAGATCGTGGCTTCAAGATCTACAGGTTTCATGTTGGAAGATTTGGCAAAAGATCAAGGAATCTGGAGATAGCAAACGCGTGTTTTTTGAACAGAAATGCTGGAGGTTGAAGATGACAGGGTCTTTGGGCTGGGCCTGTTTCACTTTTCTTATTTGCACCATAGCTTTACTTTTAAACCCCCTTGGCCCATTATGCTTATTTTTATGATTTTTGATCTTTTCTTTTTTGTTCTGACTTATTTATTTTTTCTCATAATATTAAAAATATAAAAAATATTTTTCACACCATTTTTGAATTTATTAGGCATTTATTTGTTTAGAATAATGTTTGTACATAAATAATACCTAATATCATTTATTGAAAAATACTAAAATTAATACCAATACAATTTATTTTTCTGATTTTCATTTTATTTTATCTTTTGAAAATATTTTATGAAAACATACTTTTTTTTGTAAATATTTTATTTTTTATACATATTTAATATTTATCATATAATATAAATATTTACATATATATTAGTATATTTAGGATAAAAAAATACAAAATATATACATTTTTATTTTTTTATTAATATTTAACATTAAAAATACCTTTTGACAAATATACTTCTCTTTTATTTATTTTTGTACATAACTAATAAATATTATATATATTAAATAATTAATACCTTTTATTTAATAAATTAGGGTTTTTGCCCTAAATGCATAAAAACTCCAAAAAAGAATTAATACTTTTTATTTTATTTATTTAACATATAAAAAAAACACTTTTTTTCATACATATAAAAAAAAACATTTTTGCATCTTGCATATTTATTCCATTTTTATTTAATTATTGCATATTAATTAATTTGTATAATTCAATTTTGATGTAATAGTTAGGTTTAAATTCCTTGTCAAAATACCCCCCATTTGAACATTTGTATCCCCTTCCCATATATTGTGTTGTAATAACTTAGGAACTTTACTTTTCGCACTTTAAAGCTTTCTAATTATGCCATGTTAGAATTAGGGTTTGTATGCAAATCAATTAACAAAAATAGTTTGACCTAATTTCAAAGATAATCAAGCATGAAAATGTACAACACTAATCACACTTGCACCCTTAGGGTATTCCACTTGTTGCCTTCAATAATGGGCCATATTGCATGTTAGGTCTCTTTGGGCAAAACAAAACAATCAAATGATCATAGTCCCTCGATGACGCTTTCGAAAGTTGCCTAAAAAATGATCAAGTCCCTCCAAGGAAAAATTGCCCAAAGATGCTTGGCACCATTGCAATTATGGTCTAAACGATGACCCGCGCCCGTCCCTTTCACATCCTAACACAAGATTGTCCACCAAATGCAATGGTGGAACAAAATTGTTAAAAGGGGTAAAAACATAGGAGAAATCTTTGAGAAATTTAGGGTAGATAGCTCTTGATTACTTGTCAACTTGCAAAACAAAACACTTGCCTATTTTTTCAAACCACACATCACCACACTTTCAAAACAAACTTTCAAAAAAACATTGAAAATCTTTTCAAAAGACATACACCTTTGTATACATCCCAACATGGATCATTACCAAGGTTGCCACCACATTGGCTTCTTTTCAAAACATTTTAAAACCCACACACAAAGCACCATTTCAAACAATTGAAAATCAAGGCAAGTTGATCTAAGCAAGTAACTAAGAGCTCATGGATAACCATGGATAGAAAGGGTGTTAATACCTTCCCTTTCTATAATCTACTCCCCGAACCCAAGAAAACATCTCAAAGGTTTTTGCTGTGCTTTTTAACCTTTCCTTAGGATAAAATAAAAAGTCGGTGGCGACTCTTTCTCAACCGAAACATTTGCGAAAACAAACGCAAAACCCTAGTCAGTTCTCCCACAGTATCACAGAACTGGTGACTCTGCTGGGGAGAAATTTAAAAGTGGAGTAACCTTAGGGCTTAGATCACCCTCTTGCATGACTAATTGTTTGTCTTGATTGCTTTATATCTTGGCTCTCTTGTTTGGGTTTGCAATCCTACACCCGGATTTTGGGAAACATTCATAGATAGCAATACGTTGTGGAAACTGTGCGGGGTATACCGACACGGTCGAAGCAATAGCTATATTAGTGCGACATATTTGTGAGTACCGATAACCCTTGAGTTCAATCAAGGAGAGTACGGGGCCGCTGAGTGATGTCACTATGCACTAATGACCTAGAACCTTACTTGACCATCTTGGCCTTACATTAGGGGTAGTGAGATGACCGACTTTGGTGCAGTCCGAAGTTGGTAGATACTCGATACTACACTCATTGAGGGTTGTTTTCTTGGAATATTTTGGTCACTAGTTAAGTGGCTAAACCAAAACAATGAACAATGAAAACAATCCAATGATATTGAGCTCCTTAGAACCCGGTTACTATTTATAGGACAGGTTTTTTAAGCCAACTACACTCAAGAGGGTACTTACCTATGAAACCCCATGCAAGCCTGAAACTAGGGTTTGGTGTGAATTTCTTGTACATATGTTGTGCATACATCATAAACATCATAAAACATCATATGCATTTACTAACCACTTCAAGGGTTTAGATCTTCATCTTTGTTCTTGTTTTGTAGGTCATGGAAATTCCTCGCAGAAAAACCATCCAAGTTAACCTTGTGAGAATCTCTCCTCAACTCAAGGAGCTCACCTCAAGAATTCCGGAAAGCTCATCCTTCAGTGAAAGACATGGTAGACTGCTCAGCTTAGTCAACACCAACATTGAAGAAGATATGATGAAAGTGCTATTCCAGTTCTTTGACCCTCTTCACCATTGTTTCACTTTCCCCGACTACCAGTTGGTTCCCACTTTGGAGGAATTTTCTCAACTCCTGAGAATTCCTATCCTCAATCAAATACCTTTCAACGGTACGGAAAAGGAACCAAAGCCGGAAGATGTTGCTCGAGCATTGCATCTACAGCCTTCTGACATCAAGGGGCATTGGGAAACTAGAAGTGGCGTCAAAGGTTTCTTAGCAAAATTCTTGTTTGAGAAAGCACAAGAATGTTGGAATTCATTGGACCTACAAGCCTTTGAAGAAATTGTGGCACTCCTTATCTATGGGTTGGTCTTGTTCCCAAATCCTGACCAGCTTGTAGAGGTCAACGCCGTCAAAATCTTCTTGTCCAGAAATCCAATACCAACATTGCTTGGGGACATCCTTCACTCATTTTACACACGAACAATGAGAAAGAGGGGTGTTCTCATGTGCTGTACTCCTCTCCTTGCAAGGTGGTTTATTTCGCTCCTTCCACAATCTGTCTTGAAGAATGACCAAGGCTCAAGGTGGTCCCAACGGTTGATGACTCTTACTCACTCTGATGTACATTGGTGTTCTCGGTCCAGAGAAAATGTCATCATCGTCGATCATTGTGGAGAGTTCCCTAATGTCCCATTACTTGGCATTAGAGGGGGCATTACCTAAAACCCTTGCCTAGCTTTGAGGCAATTTGGATATGCACGAAGGGATGGCCCTCACGACATGTTGATTCCTGACCTAGTTTTTGACTTCGACAACGATGCGCAAGGACTTCGCCAAAGATTCATCAGAGCTTGGGGGAGGCCCAACAAGGTTGATAGCAAGACACTGGGGCACAAGAACTCCATCCCTCTCGAGCCTTATCTCAAGTGGGTACGAGCCCGAGCCCAGAGTCTAATGATGCCTTATCCTCATGTTCTCCCTGTGATTAAAGAGCCCGTCAAGGAAGGAGAGGTTCCCTACACCATCCTACATCCAGACATGCCTACATCGTGGGAGGAGATGTAGAAGAGTTGGATCCAACTCAAGGAGGAACGGAACACTTTTGAAGCCAGCTTTTACGCCAGCGAGAAGGAGGTTCTAGAGCTCACCCGCCGACTCCATGAGCAAGAGGCCCTTAACACCTACATTGCGCCAAAAAGGATGCGCAACGTCTTTTTACCTTGAGAAGTCGTTTTTGTAATATTTGGCCCATGGGGCACTTATGTACTAACAAATTTCTTCTTATTAATATGACGTGCGTTCTTTTTGTCTGCAACAATTGTGAATTTCTAAAATCCTTGAATGCATTGCATAGATAGCATCTCATGCATCATGTGCATAACAGGTACCCCTTTTTCTACAGGTTGCTTAATCTTCTTCGCTGTTTATTTTGAACAGTCATCATGAATCCAGAATCATCCAGTGAGCAAGCAATCAAGGCCCTCCAGGCCCAGAGTGCCCAGTTTCAAGAAATGGTAATGAGCTTGGCCCAAGGTCAACAAGAGTTGAAGGCTTTGCTCTTAAAGAAGAATAAGAAGAAGAGGACTGCGTTATTCAACACTGGACGCAGGTTTGGGAACACGCTCCATAACGAGGCTGATCCAACTACTTCCTCTGTAGAGAAAGACAGTCCTCAAGGGGGGAGGAGCTCCTAGTCCTACAGTCTCTGACAACGAGACGGATTACAATGACAAACAATACCCTCCCGCTGCTGACAGATACAAGTAATTAGAGGACCGCTTGAGTGCCATGGAGATTTAAAATGTGTCGGGGCTGGATTTCGGAGATTTAGGGTTATCTTCTGGGGTGGTAATCCCACACAAGTTCAAGGTGCATGCCTTTGCCAAATACGACGGGGCTTCCTGTCCAAAGCTGCATCTCAGATCGTACGTAAGGAAGATCCAACCTTACACGACATACAAAAATCTTTGGATCCACTTCTTCCAAGATAGCCTTTCGGGGTCACAGCTTGAGTGGTTCTATCAGCTAGATGGAACCAGTATCCAACATTGGGAAGATTTGGCGACCGCATTTTATAGACAATATCAATACAATTCTGACCTCGCTCCTACGCGTACCCAACTTCAGGGTATGTCATTAGGAACGGGCGAAGGATTCAAAGAATATGCGCAAAAATGGAGAGATTTGGCTGGCAGGGTGCAGCCTCCATTGACTGACCGTGAGCTGGTTGACATGTTTCTAGGGACCTTGTCTGGTCCATTCTTCAATCATCTGGTTGGTAATTCCTCCGCGGGGTTTACGGATTTGATCCTGACGGGTGAAAGGATAGAAGCTGGCATCAGGTCAGGAAAGATACCGAAAGGCACCGCCGCAGGTACTGAGAAGAGGCCTTTCAAGAAGGAAGCTAGTGCCGTCTATGGTCCTAGAAGACAAGTCAAGCCAGAAAGCCGCCAAGCCACCAAGCCGTCAATGCCTTGGTAATTTCAAAACCTGTTGCTGCTCCTCAGCAGTACAATCAACAAAGGGGTGAGAGGCCCAAGAGGCAATATACTCGGCTGAGTATGACCTTGTCACAAATCTTACCGCAACTGCTATCAATCAACTTGGTGACCATCAAAGAGGCTCTGAAGGTCGTGAATACTGCATCTCCTAAGTATAACCCAAATGCCCGTTGTGCTTATCATTCTGATAGCCCCGGGCATACTATTGACGATTGCTGGGCCCTGAGAAATAAGGTTCAAGACCTTATCGATGCGAAGGAAATTCAGTTTGAGGCGCCTGAGAGGCCAAATGTTGTAACTGCTCCTATGCCCCAGCATAGAGTAAATGCCGTCGAGGAAGATTTGTATGCTGTTTCGGTGAATGATGTTGCTACCCCTCTATTGACTGTTAAGAGGAACCTACTGCTAGCCGGTTTATTTCCGGGTTGTAGCAAGGGTTGCCTCCTGTGTGCTGTTATCCCTACCGGTTGTCCGCTGCTGAAATCAGGCATCCAAAGCCTGATGGATAGCAAAGAAATTATGTTCAAGAAAACTGTTATTCCGTTTGTTTCCGCTGAAGAAGTATCTGTCGTCACAATTTTCAACAATCCTACCAAGGCTCTCCCAAGGAAGCCAGTCAAAATTATGTCTGTTGCACCCATTACCATTACTGTTCCGGGGCCCATCCCCTATGAATCTGACAAGGCTGTCCCATGGCATTATGGAGCAGACGTGTATGTGCTTGGAGTGAAGCAGGAGTTCAACACCGGTACCAGTATCAGTAACATCACTGGTCCCGCCAAGATTACTCGCAGTGGCAGGCTCTTCTCGCCTGACATTGCACCACCAGTTATCCGAAAACCTCTTATCATCACACCCGCAAGTGTGCATGTTTCAAATCAAGTTCCTGTGTCTACTACTGCCGCCGAGTCCTCTGATGCTCAGGGCAAAGAAGTTGCTACCGATTTGCCTGCCCGGACGGAGGCACCAAAAAAGACTTCTATTGAAGCCTCCCAACAAGAGATGGAGGAAATCCTTAAAATCATTAAAAAGAGTGACTTCAATGTCGTTGAACAGCTGGGGCATACCCCCTCCAAAATCTCGATGCTATCATTGCTGCTATGCTCAGAGGCCCATGCCAAGGCCCTGATTTCATTTCTGAAAACGGCCCATGTGCCTCAAGAGACCTCTGCAGATCAGTTCACTGACTGTGTGGCTAATTTGACAGCTGACAATGGTTTGGGTTTCTCGAATGCCGACCTTACCGCCAAAGGAAAAAATCACAATGATGCCCTGCACGTCTCTATAGAATGCAGGGGCACTACTCTCGCACACGTGTTGGTGGACACCGGTTCTTCCCTGAATGTATTGCCCAAGAAGGCCTTAGATCGGTTGGATTGTGAGGGCCTGGAATTGAAACCTAGTAACATCATTGTTAGAGCCTTCGACGGTTCTAAGAGGATGGTGCACGGTGAGGTGGACATTCCTATCCGTCTGGGTTCCCAAGTCTTTGACTCAACGTTCTATGTAATGGATATTCGTCCATCTTATTCCTGCTTGTTGGGTCGACCTTGGATTCACAAGGCTGGGGCGGTAACATCCACTCTACACCAGAAGCTCAAATACCCTATCAAAGGGAAGATTGTTACTGTGCAGGGTGAGGAGGAATACATGGTTAGTCATCTGAATTCATTCCGGTATATCGAGATGGACGGGGAGTTTATTGAAACCCCCTTTCAACATTTTGAGGAGGTTCCTCCAACATTGGCGTCAGCTGAGACAGTGGTTGAAGAAGACTTTCCTCTGAAGATGGCTTCCCTGAAGGATGCCCGGGCAGTGATTGAGAAAGGCAAGTGCGCAAACTGGGGTTAACTTCCTGACCTCACTCAAAAGACCGACAAGTTTGGGCTGGGCTTCACTGCAGAGGCTCAGAGGGCTGTTCGCAAAGAAAGGATCAGAAAGGCTCCGGTGTTCATCACCAACCCAAGGGTGAATGCTATCGAGGAGGATGTGGAGGAAGCAGAATTTGACAGTTGGATCTATCCAACAACCAGCAACGGACCAAGCAACTGGACGGCAAAGGATTTTACACCTATTACATTTGTCACACAGTAATTAACTCTTTTGTGTTCAATTTGTAACAAACAATATGTTGAAACTTTTATTTGCTCGGTGTCCTACCCAGCGCACCGTGGCTCCATTTGTGAGGGCTTTTTGTATGACATATCCATATATCATTAATCAAAACATTGGACGTTTGTTGCATTTCAAATCTTGTGCTCTTTTTTCTTTCTGTGTTATATTGCAAAACAACTATATTTACACACACTCACTTATACAGGTTTCAATCCACTCTGGATCTCACTGGTAACAGCTCTGCTACTGCCAGTTATGACTTCGAAAATCCAATCAACTTAGCCGAAGACGAAGGTGAAGATGATTGCGAAGTGCCTGGTGAACTCGCAAGACTGCTACTCCAAGAAGAGAGGGCCATTCAGCCGCATGAAGAGCCGGTGGAAACAGTGAACCTGGGTATTGAGACAGATAGAAAAGAAGTCAAGATTGGTGCCAATCTAGAGCTCAGCGTGAAGCAACGATTGATCCAGATGCTACATGATTACATGAAGATCTTTGCTTGGTCTTACGAAGACATGCCTGGTTTGGATGCCGACATTGTAGTTCATCACTTGCCTACCAAGGAAGACTGGCCTCCGGTAAAGCAAAAGGTCCGCCGTATGCGTCCAGAGATGTCCGAAAAGATCAAAGATGAGGTTATGAAGCAATTCGATGCCGGGTTTCTAGCAGTGACTTCTTACCCTCAGTGGGTTGCCAACGTGGTGCCAGTGCCGAAGAAGGACGGTAAGGTCAGAATGTGTGTCGATTACAGGGATCTGAACAGGGCAAGCCCCAAGGATGACTTCCCCCTACCTCACATCGACGTTCTTGTGGACAATACTGCTCAACACAAGGTGTTCTCCTTCATGGATGGTTTTTCAGGGTATAATCAGATCAAGATGGCTCCTGAAGATATGGAAAAGACTACCTTTGTGACTCAGTGGGGCACCTTCTGCTACAAGGTCATGCCATTCGGGTTGAAAAATGCTGGGGCAACCTACCAACGTGCCATGGTTGCTTTATTTCATGACATGATCCACCATGAGATTGAAGTGTATGTCGATGATATGATTGCAAGGTCCCAAACTGAGGAAGAACACCTTGACCATCTGCGGAAGCTGTTTGACCGACTAAAGTTGTACAAGCTGAGGTTGAACCCAAACAAATGCACCTTTGGGGTGAGGTCTGGAAAATTACTAGGTTTCATTGTAAGCGATAAAGGTATTCAGGTGGACCCTACCAAGGTGAAAGCCATACAAGAGATGCTGACTCCCAAGACAGAGAAAGAAGTCAGAGGCTTTCTGGGACGACTGAATTATATTGCCCGATTCATCTCACATCTAACTGCTACCTGTGAGCCAATCTTCAAATTGTTGAAGAAGGATCAAGTAGTACGTTGGAACGATGAATGTCAGGCCGCTTTCGAAAAAAATAAAAGAGTATCTCCAAGAACCACCCATTCTTATGCCACCAGTAGAAGGGAGACCTCTAATCCTATACTTGACAGTACTTGACAACTCAATGGGGTGTGTGCTGGGGCAGCATGACGAGTCTGGCCGAAAAGAGCACACTATTTATTACCTGAGCAAAAAGTTTACCGACTGTGAGTCTCGGTACTCACTGCTCGAGAAAACTTGCTGCGCTCTGGTATGGGCTGCTCGCCGGCTGAGACAGTATATGCTGACTCACACTACTCTGTTGATTTCAAAGATGGATCCCATCAAGTACATATTCAAAAAGCCTGCTCTGTCTGGAAGAATAGCAAGATGGCAAATGATCTTGACAGAATATGACATCCTGTACACAACTCAGAAAGCAATCAAGGGAAGTGTATTGGCAGATCATTTGGCACACCAACCTGTGGACGATTACCAGTCATTGAACTTTGAATTTCCGGACGAAGATATCATGGTAGTAACTGATTGTGAAGTACCTAGACCGGATGAAGGACCCGAGGAAGGATCCCGATGGTCTATGCATTTTGACGGAGCCTCAAACGCTTTGGGTAACGGCATCGGCGCTGTGATCATATCCCCCAAAGGAACTCATACTCCACTCACCGCCCGGCTGTGTTTCAACTGCACCAACAACATGGCAGAATATGAGGCATGTATCATGGGTCTTCAAGCTGCAATCGACTTAAGGATCAAGTTTCTGAGTGTCTTCGGAGATTCCGCTCTCGTGATCAATCAGATCAAAGGCGAGTGGGATACGAAACACCCAAATCTTATTCCTTACAAGGAGTATGTGTTGACTTTGCTTCCTCACTTTGAAGAGATAACTTTTGAGCACTTCCCAAGGGAGGAGAATCAGTTAGCGGACGCACTAGCTACGATGTCTTCAATGTTCAAAGTCAAATGGGACAATGAGGCTCCCCGGATCATTATCTGGAAGTTGGACGAACCTGCATATTGCTGCGATCTTGAGGCCGAAGAGGTGACTGAAAAACCCTGGTATCATGAGGTGAAGAGATACTTGGAAGCTCAGGAATACCCTGAAGGTGCATCTGTCAACGATAAGAAGTTTCTGAGAAGGTTCGCGGCGAAATTCTTCCTCAGCAACGGCATTCTCTACAAACGAAATCATGATTCAACTCTACTGCGTTGTGTGGATAAGACTGAAGCAGAAAAGATCATGGCAGAGCTGCATGAAGGTACATTCGGAACACATTCCAGTGGACACACCATGGCAAAGAAAATCCTTAGGGCAGGTGTTTACCTTGGGTTTTGGTAAACAACCGCTGATCCTCCAAATGGTTACTTATTTGGTTACTCACAGGATCGATCAGATTGATCCTAGGACATAGGTTGATTTTGAAGTTTGATTAAGTTGGATAAGGCTTTAAGTAAATTGGCTTTAAATGAATTGCATAAAGGAAAGGCTTGGTAAAATAAACAAGGCTTTAAAGTAAAGGTTCGACAGGAAATGTAAAGAGAAAAGCAAGTAAAATTCTGGGAAAGTAAATGACTTTAATTGATAAAATTGGTGTTTCACACATACATTTCTCAACAATTCTTTCTCACACGCTGGGTACTCGAATCTATATGAGTGACTTTGTATAGAATTGTGAACACACGCGAGAAACTACATGTCTACTCCTATTTATACTAAAACATCCCAAGTAACCGTCGGGCAGTTACACTGCTTCGAGATCAATCCACTTGGCACGTTCTCCATGCTCGACGCTCCAGATCCTTGCACGTTTGCACGTGGTAACTGCTGGAAACCATTTTCCCTCCAAACACTTGAATTTCAAACTGCTCCACTCTGAACTATCGAACACTTTCGTCAAGAGACATCTTCGACGAGAAACTCCTTCGACGTCGAAGGCAATCAGCCTTCTTCCTTGGAAGAAATCTTCTAAGTACTTTGCCATCTTTCGACGGGCATTTCGACAGACTTAACCAGTCGAAGACATCTTTCAGCTTTAATGGCTGACATCAACAAAACAAAGGTGTCGAATTTAGGAGCCAACAAATTGCCCCCCAAGAATGCCTTATTTCGACTCTGAAAGAAAAAGGCATTCTTTGAAACGCCATTCGACACCTGTCTTTCCACGCTTAGTCACAAGTTAACTTGTGCACTTTTTGTTGCTTTTTACCAACTATTGGCAATCCCAAGAAAACCATCCTTGATTTGATCCTAGGACGTCACTTTCAGTACGGCGTGCAGTACCAAACGTCATTTCAGAATTTATCATAATGACAAATCCCAAAAACGAGGACGCACGCTGTGTCCCTCTATTTCTGCAGAAACGGCCAAAACAACAGGGGGCTGCCACACGTCCCACTAACTCCTGCAGCATTAAATGGCATTTAATGTCCTCTTTATTGGGGATTTTTCCCACTACTATAAATAGCAGTGAATATCCCATTGTGGGACTTTTTACGCCAACTAGCCTTCAAACTTCCTTGTTTCCATACAAGTTTGCTATCTTTGCAGAAACTCTTCCTCTTTCACTTCATCTTCAACCTCATTTCAAACAATGGCCTCTGCTTCTACTGCTCCTAGTGCTAATGCACCAACTGAACATGTTAAACCCAAGGTTTTCGTCACTGCTCCGGTAGCGAATTCTACAGGCAAACGAAGGGTTCCTAAACCTTCTGACATCGCCGTTCGCGATGCTTACTCGCGCCACTTGATGATCCCGGTTGGATACTCCAACCAGATCTTTGCAATGTCTGGCCCCATGAATCCAAGCATCTCTGAAGCTCTGAAGATCAAGAGCTATTTCCCAATAGTCGAGAAACTAGAGCCAGTAGCATGCGCCAAGAAAGACGCAGAAGACAATGAAGACCCTACACGTGAAAAAATCGACCTCCGCTTCTTCAACAGAGGGGTTAGGGTCTTCAGGTCTTGCCCTAATCTGACCTCCGATTATGTTGCTTGGCTAACAAAGTTGGAGAAGCACCAAACTTCGATCTGGAAAGATATGGGAATCTTCGACCTGGTGATGCTGTCGAAGACGAGTTTGAACTACTCCCCGAAGATGCTGATAGCTTCACTGTTGTTCTGGGACTACTCCCATTTCACTTTTCATCTTCCATGTGGGATGCTAACCCCCACACTCTTCGACGTGGCCGCTATTACTGGCCTTCGACCAACCGGGGATTACTTCGATCCGGAGGAGATGTCGGAGGACCAAATTGGCTTCTCTGAGACCAAGCCAACATACACCACTTTCATCAACCATTATCACGACAGGTCGACAGATGCGGTGTCGGATGTCGAACACATAGCGTTTCTAGCCTTATGGCTGACTCGCTTTGTGTTTTGCTCGAAGTCTCTGCAGGTGACCAAAAAGATGGTCACTCTTGCTACTCAACTGCATCACCGCCAAAACATCTTTTTGGCAGAACTGATTCTGGCTAGTCTCTATGACTCGATCAACAATGGGGCCACTCTTCTGAAACATATCGAGGACAGGGCCAGTTTGCTACTCGCTGGGCCTTTTTGGCTACTTCAACTGTGGCTCAATGCCACTTTCGAATCTTTCTTGCCCAAGAAGGTTCAGATAAATGAACAAGCTCCAGCGATAGCGAATAGACGCATCGAAGGAATTAGGCTGGCTCTGCTGACACCTACGGACGATGGACTGGAGTTTCAACAAACCTTCACTAACTTCGTTCTAATGTTTGCTCGAAGGAAGGAGTTTGTTTCAACTATGGCTCCATTTGCTCAACGGCGGGTGGGGCCAGCATGGTTCACAAGGCCACATCCAAAGGAGTCGAGTGGTCCCAATGTCGATGAGCACACAATACTTTGGGAGGCGTTCCTTACACCAAGGATCATGCCTCTTCGATTCAAGAGTTCTAAGACTCATCTGAGCCTGATTGCCTACCAACCAAATCTGGTATCTCGCCAGTTTGGTATTATCCAAACCCTGCCTTCTCCGATTTTTCAAAGAGAGAAGTCAATGTTGTACTTCTGCAACGATTATACAGAAGAAGCTGCCATCAAGCATATCGGAAGATATGCTGGTCGAACAATCCTCTCGCTGTTTGACTACCAGCTTAATTTTCTTTGTTCACCATCCTTCGAGGAGTGGTGGAGAAGCTATTATGCTGAGTACTTCTTCGACGAGAAGGACTTCATGGATGAGCTGCAGAAGTCTTTTGTCCTTGTGTTGGACAAAGTAAAGAAATGTAAGTTCATGTTCCCACATTACTTTTTGTCTTTCTCTTCGACTGCTAGCCTGTTAACTTTTTCATTTGCTTTCAGTTGTTCGAAAGCCTGTAGCCAAGAAGGCTACAGAAGGCCAACAGGGAGGAGCCCCTTCAACAAAACCTCCACCGCCGGCGAAGACTGCAGCGCCGGCGAAGACCACAGGCAACCAACAGGGGGAAGGCTCTTCGAAGAGGCCTCCTATATCGGTAACCAGACTTTCTTCATTTTTCTTCTGGCTTTCGATTTTGATTTTCGATGTAGTTATTAAATCGAATTCCCATTGGTTTTCTAGGCACCTTCGCCCAAGAAACGGCCAGGACTGGTGGTCGAATCTGGGAGTGATGAAGAGAGTGATTCCCCTCCTGCCCCCTTAAAAAGGCGAAAGTTGACGAAGGATGCTTCTGTTCCTGCTCCTGCTCCTGAAGGTCGAACCGTCAGAATAAAGGTTGCTGTGAGAAAGCCTAGGCCACCTCCAGTGATCATCGAGGAGCCAACTGAGGAGGAACTAAACATTCTTCTTAACAAGCCTGTCGAAAGTGACAATTCCAGCCCTGGGGCTGAAGTTAATCCACAAGTAATCTCTTAGACCTTTTTATAATTTAGGCATAGATACCCATATTCGATTGTGTCTCTTTCGACATCTGAAGATTTGTCTTCTTTCCCTTTTTAGGACACTACTGAGAGTTCTCCGCCAAGGACCTCAGAAACGCTGGAATCTGCTGAACTGAGCAGGCCTCAGGAAAAAGGCTTGGGCAATGACGAAGCCCATACTGAGAATGAGGCCAATGCTGAAACAGTAGAAAAACCAGCGGAGGAGCCTCAAACGGAGGAACCACAGCCAGAAACGGTTCAGGTGGTGGATTTGTCAGAAGAGAATCATGAAGAAAGGGACCAAGGCAATGATGGCGAAGAAAATCAAAATGTTGCCGTCGAAGAGAACTAAGGTGGTACTGGCGAAGGACACCAGGGTGACGCTAGCGAAGAGCCACAAAATGACGCTGGCGAAGGACCCCAGGGTGATGCTAACGAAGAACCACAAGTCGACGCTGGTACTGCCTCAGTCCGAGTCGAAGAGCAACCAGGCGAAGCACCTAACACTCAAGAACCTCAAACCCAAGATAATACTGTTGCAAGGGTTACCTCCTCGAAGCACAGGTCAAAAGAGGACTTGGAACTCTTGAAAGAAACTGACCCTGTTAGCTACCTCAACGCCATCATCGAGAGTAAGAGTTCGTCTGACGCGAGTCAGGAAGTTCCTACCCTGTCGGGGAAGTCTACTGAAACTTCTCCCCTTGATGATGCTTTGGCGAAGGTTAAGGCCCAGTTCTTCAAGAGGGACTTGATGAAGGCTTTAGAGGGGGACCCCACTGCTCCATCATGCTTAAAAGAGGTCTTGAATGCTGTCGACTTTGAAGCTGTAGCCCCAGAAATCTCAGACTTGATCATGGAGTTACACTCTATGATTGATCAAGTTTCAGCAGATTACAGGCGCCAAAGAGGGTTTAACAGTCAGCTTGAGGTGTTGTATGGCAAAAGCTCATCTGCGTGGACTGCTGTCTCAGATTCGACTTCTCGAATTGCTGAGTTGTCGAAACAAAAAGCGTCTGCACAAGAAAGAGTTGATGCCATTGATCGAGAGAATGTTTCCTTCCGGGCACAAATCGCAGAAATAGAGGCGAAGATAAACGCCAACACTGTACTCAAGGAGGAAATTCTTTCGACCATCTCAGACACCGAGAGCCAGACTGAGATCAAACAAGGCCTGGAATTTGCTGAAAGGGCCCAAAGCCTCGACGCTCAAATTGCCAAACTAGTGCAGGAAAACTCCTGGTGCAAGAAGAGGTTGGAGCTGCAGCACGCCAAGTATCTTCGACTCAGGAACTCTCTTACCTTTTGATTGATTCTCTTTTGTAACCATCTTCTGTAATCGTTATTCGACAACAATTGCCATCTTGGCTGAAATTAATAAAATTTCTATTTTGGCATTTTTATGGTTAATTCAGACTTGTTCTTTTATTATTTTATTTTTATCTCTTGAAGTATAGGTTTGTATTTTTTCAAATATTTACCATTTACTCTCAAGAGCCTTTTATCTCCACTTAACTCTTCGACTTCATAGGCTCCACCAGAAAAAGTTTGGATAACTCTGAAGGGTCCTTCCCATTTGGGTGACCATTTCCCCATGCTTCGATCCCTTCGATCCATGGGAAGAATTACCTTCCAAACTAGTTCTTCAGGCAAAAATACCTTAGGTTTTACCTTTCTATTATAAGAGTCTTCTACTCTTTTCTTCTGAAGCCTGAGTAAGTCGAGAGCGTGTAATCTCTCTTCGTCTAAATCCACCAGTTCATCTAACATCATGTTCCAATAAACTTCAGAAGGAATATCATAATGCCTCTGAACCCTTGCAGATTGAAGACAAATTTCTGCTGGCAACACTGCTTCATGGCCGAAAGTTAGCCTATACGGTGTTGTACCAGTGGCTTCTTTTGGGGACGTTCGACAAGCCCATAAAATCTGGTCTAACGTCTTATGCCAATTCTTTGGTTTCTTCCCAACATGTTTCTTTATCAAGCCAATCACCACTTTGTTAGCTGCTTCGACTTGACCATTCGCCTGTGCATAATAAGGCGTGGATGTTAGGAGTTTGAAACCTGTTTCCTGAGCAAATTCCTGCATCTTTCGACCAGTGAAAACTGACCCTTGATCAGTTGTTATTGTCTCAGAAATTCCATATCTAAAGATAATGTTCTTTTGAATAAATTCAATGACATTTTCTTGGTCCACATTGACTAAAGGGATAGCTTCGATCCACTTAGTAAAATAATCAATGCCTACCAATATGTATTTCTGACTCTTTGACGATGCTGGTCGAATCTCTCCAATGAGGTCCAACGCCCATCCTCTAAAGGGCCAAGGCTTCACTATCGAGTGAAGTTCGCTTGCTGGTACATGTTGGATGCCTGTATGGACTTGGCACTCTTGGCAACCTTTGGCGAACTCAACACAATCTTTCAACATAGTGGGCCAATATAGTCCTTGTCGAAACAACAACCATTTCATCTTATGGCCTGCTTGGTGAGCCCCACATGCCTCAGCATGCGTCGTCGAAAGGGCTATGTATGCTTCAGTTTCACTTAAACATTTCAGCAATACCCCTTCAGGCGTCTTCTTGAATAACTCATTACCCATGAGTACAAAACTTAACGCCCTGTATTTTGTTTTTCGTTCTGTCGAAGCTCCTGGATTTTGAAGATAGTCCACAATAGGTTTCCTCCAATCTTGCTCTGATAAATTATCAATGAACGAAATCTCGAAGTTACTGTGATCAGCATAACCTAGCCTCGTCGATTCCAAGTCTGATGGTGATAGACAAGTTGCTTTTATCTTTTCTCGAACTTCGATTGCTCTTTGCAATTTCATTTTTGAAATCTTATACCCAGATGCAATTTGTGCCAAGTCATTGGCTATTTGATTTTCGACTCTGGGTATGTGTCGAATATTGATCGTTTCAAATTGTTTCAATAAACGATTTGCTATCACAAAGTACATAATGAGATTCTCCCTTATGCATTTATATTCCTTTGTGACTTGCTTGATGACTAACTCTGAGTCTCCCATTATTTCGACTCGAGTTGCCCCCAATTCCAACAATATCTCAAGGCCAGTAATTAGAGCTTCATACTCAGCCTCATTGTTCGAACAAGAACCTGCTATTTTGTACTTGAATGTTGTTGGAATTTTATCTGGAGAAATAATCAAGACTCCTACTCCTGTTCCATCTTTATGGCTGGAACCATCGAAGTAGAATTTCCAAGGTTCTATCTCCACATAATTAATATCCTCGACTTGAATTGAGTGGTCGACTATGAAGTCTGCAACCACTTGTCCTTTTACTGCCTTAAGAGGCATAAAGGTTAAGGAGTATTCAGTTAATGCTAATGCCCACTTGCCAATTCGACTATGCAAGATAGGTTTCGACAACATATATTTGAAAACATCAAAATGAGACGAAACATAAACATCAACTGGTTTTATATATTGCTTGAGTTTTGTACAAGAAAAATACAGACATAGACACAATTTTTCAACTTCGCTATATCTAGTTTCTGCATCATTCAAGACTCGACTGAGGTAGTAAATGGGTCTTTCGACTCCATCCTCATCCTCTTGGGCTAACATACTTCCCAGAGTTTTGTCAGATGCAGCTATGTACAATCTCATACTCCTATTGCTACAAGGAGGCACCAAAATAGGTGGCTTAGTAAGGTACCCTTTGATTTTGTCGAAGGCTTCTTGTTGCTCCTGCCCCCATTCGAACCCCTCTTTATTCAGTCGAAGTAAGGGTGAAAAGGCCTGAGCTTTCCCACTTAGATTAGATATAAACCTCCTTAAGAAATTTATCTTGCCTAAGAGAGATTGCAATTCCTTCTTATTCGATGGCGCTTTCGCTTCCAGAATTGCCTTCGTCTTGTTCTGGTTGATTTCGATTCCTTTCTTGTGGACAACGAAGCCCAAGAAATCTCCAGCTTTCACACAGAACGCACACTTCAAAGGGTTCATCTTCAGACCATGTTCTCTCATTCTTTCGAATGATTGTCGAAGGTGGTCAATGTGATTCTTCCTGGAAACAGATTTTATAACAATATCATCAATATAAACTTGCATAAAAGTGTTAATAAAATCATGGAAGATAGTATTCATTGCTCGCTGGTACGTTGCCCCATCGTTCTTTAGGCCAAAAGGCATCACTACCCATTCGTAAGTGCCTAAGGCCCCAGGGCATCGAAAAGCTGTTTTCGACACATCCTCTTCAGCAATGAATATTTGATTATATCCTGAATAACCATCGAGCATACTCAGGTATTCATAACCAGCGGCAGAATCGACTAGCATTTCCGCCACAGGCATAGGATATTCATCTTTGGGGGTGGCAGCATTCAAATCTCTGAAATCTATGCACACCCTTAATGTGCCATTTTTCTTAATTACTGGCACAATATTTGCAATCCATTCGACATACCTTGTAACACGGATGAATTTGCATTTCAGAAGCCTTTCGACCTCCGTTTTGATCTTCGACAGTATTTCTGGAGCGAAGCGCCTTGGATTTTGCTTGATTGGCTTCTTCCCAGGTTTGATTGGCAACTGAAGTTCTACCAATCCTCTGTCGAGACCAGGCATTTCGTCATAATCCCATGCAAAACAGTCTTTAAACTCTTTCAGCAATTGGATTACTTCCAACCTAAGTTCTGGATCGATTTTGGCGCTGATGTAAGTTGGCCTTCTCTCTGATCCTTCGCCTAAGTTGATTTCTTCTAAAGGGTCTTGTGCTAACATTTTAATGTTGTTCGCCAAGGGATCCTTTTCGAAGCCCAAAGGCTCATCGTCATAGATGGCGTCGAGCCTCTGTTCCTGCATTTCTTCTGGCATGATATCAGGAGGTTTTGGATCGAAATCCTTTCCTGGGCCAACAGCAGATATTTGTTGATCATTGGCCTGTGTGGCCATGTACTTTACTTCGGCTTCGAGAGCCGTTATCATCTTGGTTTCGGCTACATAAGCCGAAATTCGCTTCAAAGATTGTGACTCAGTCATTATCACTGAATTCACTTCCCCAACCAGTTGGTTGGATATCAGTTAACCCACTGAAGTCTATGTGGGACAAGTCTTCTCTGTCCCATTGGAAACCATGCTCAGGATGCAGGTATAGGGAACAAAAGGTATTTGGCGCTGGCGCCATGTCGAAGTCAGGTGTTGGACATGGCCCTATGTGAGCCAAGTTTTTGTCGAAATCTGCCACACCCAAGTGATTCACTTCGCCAAGGTAGTAGCTTTGATCTGCCTCTATGTTTTCGACCATCCCATCTGGACGCCATAGCAGCAGTCTTTGGTGCATCGATGAAGGCACAGCGCCAACACCATGAATCCATTCACGGCCTAACAAAAGGTTGTAGTTAGGTTTGGCCGATATGACCATGAACATCGTTGGTCGAAGGATAGACCCAACTTTGATATCTAGCTGGATCACTCCCATAGTGGTCCCTATGCCGCCCTCATAGTTCGACAAGACCATGTTGTGAGGTTTAATTTCCTCATCCCTTTTGCCAATTTTCCTTAGCATAGAATGAGGGATAATATTGATGGTTGCCCCACAATCGACCAATATTTTATTCACAGTAGTTTCTTCGAGCTTAGCCCTTATGAACAAAGGCTTGAGGTGATTCTTCATCGCCTCTGTAGGTGGCTCGAAGAAGCCATTTTGTTCCTCAGTAGTGCCATTGTCCATGACAAAATAGCACACTGGCCTATGTTTGGCCATTTCTTGTTCCACTTCCCAGTCACTTGCTTCGACTTCTACCTGTCGATTGAATTCTCTGGGCAGCACTGAAACAATATTCACCATTATATCCAAAGTATCATCAGACTCAGCATCATCTTCGTCTTCGACTTCACTTTGGTTAGGCCAAACTAGCCTGTTGGTAACTGGCTCTCTCTCTAGAGGCTTCCTTTGTTTCCTTTGAGGAACATTCGAACTAGTTTCTGCCTTAGGTTCGTTGGCAGCCTCCCTTTCAGCTTTTCGTCTCCTTTGATATCTCCTCCATTGAGATCGAGACATAGGATTTTTACCCTTGTAGTTGCTGGACACTTGAGTAACCTTAGGTGCAGCAACTTGAGGTTCTTTCTTTTGAGTTAAAGAGGAACCTCTTGGCACATCGAAAGAATGCCATTTCTCCTCACTTGGCCTTTTCCGGCCAGATGTTTTGTACCAAGTGTCTATTGGCACATTTGTTGGAGGCCTAAAAGTTAATGGCCTCTTTTCTTGGTTAGAACCCCTTCTGGGATCATGTCGAAGGTCAGCATTCTCCCTTCTCTTATTCGCTGCTCTCACGCCTTGAATGTGCTCAGCAGCTTTCTTATCAAAGATCGAACTGCATCTTGGACACAGCATCACCTCTGATTTCTTTTTCTGGCATCTTTGTAAAAAATCTGCCAAGTTTTCGTTTTCCCGAGGGAAAGCCGTCTTATTAGCCTGCTCTTGCCTTATGGTCTCTTCTGATGCTTTTGGGTCAGAAAGTTCAACCATGTTGATATTCATTGTATCTTTGTTAGCAAGAGTTAACTGCTTCATTTGTGTTTCCAGATTCTCCGTCTGGCCTTGAACGGTGGCCAAGTGGGAACTGGGCTTTGATCCAGTTTTTTGTGCTTCAGCAGTCTCCGACTTCGGGTTTTCGACCGCTTTCTGGACAGCTTCAATTGTCTTCCTGGATAAATTTCCAGAAAAACTGCCAAAGATTGGCATGTTGATGTGGTCCTTTGAGACTTCGACCATAGTAATTCCTGGCTTCTTCGACTGGATCCTGGTTGCCTCTATCATGTTCACCTCAGAGGGTTCTGCATAGTGGGCTTCAGCCTTCAGTGGATTGGAGTCGATAGCCATGGGGGATTTGTCTGCAAACTTTAATCTCCCTTCCTCAATAGCGTCTTGCACAAGATTCCTGAAAAGAAAACATTGAGAAGTTTTATGGCCCAAAAAATTATGATATTTGCAAAAACCTCTCTTCTTTCTTTGATCAAGAGGAGGCACTTTTACCCCTGGGGGTACTATCATTTGGCCATCTTTAACTAGTAAGTCGAATATCTCATCACATTTTGTGATGTCAAAACTATAAGTCTTTTTTGGGAACCTATCGTTGGTCCTTTCTGGACCAATGGGATTTTTCCCATTTGAGGGGACTAACAGTTTACAAGAGTATGATGGCCCTTGTTTTAGTTCTGCTAAATCGACTTCCCCTTCTTCGACAGCTAAAGTATCATCGAAGGATTCTAGATCTTCGTCGTCCATCTCAACGTATGCTATTCTCTCTCTCTTGTGAGTTTTCGTTGCCTTAGCTTTTTCAGCTTTGAGGCGTTCGACCTGTCAAACTCTATCGGCCAGTTGGGCCATGTCTCTAAGGTACTGGGTGTCTAGCTTCTTCCTAATGGAATAATCTAAACCGCCTGCGGCTATTTCGACCAACTCATGTTCTGGCACTTGTGTAAAACATCTCGCCTTGAGCAACCTAAACCTATTCAGATATTCGTCTATAGGTTCAGTGAAACGTCTTTTCACACTGGCCAGTTCTTTCAGGCTTATCTTGGTTTGCCCCATGTAGAATTGTTCATGGAACAATCTTTCCAACTGGGTCCAATGATGGATCGAATTGGGGGGGGAGAGTTGTAAACCAAGTAAAAGCGTTCTTGGTTAAAGAACTTGGGAAGTATTTGATCCTTAGGTTTTCGTTATTCGAAATATCTCCTGCTTCGATCAAATATCTCGCCACATGCTCGACAGTAGATTCTGTCGTGTCCCCAGAGAACTTAGTAAATTTGGGGACTTTGCATCTAGGAGGTAAGTCCGTTTGTAACACGTATTCTGACAATGGAGATGTAAAGTTGGGCCTTCGAAAGCCCATGTTCATCCCATTCTGAGTCATGATCCTTTCGATCATGGTTGCCAGATTGTTTTCCAAACCCATGTTTTGGTATTGGATATGCTGAACCACTTCGTCATCATTTTGGTTTCTGTTAACTAACCTTACCTCTGGGGTTATTACCCTAGGTTCTTCGACATGTTGTTCCAATCGTGCCCTAAGGTTTTCTTCGACAGGCTGTTGAGCCTGGTTAATGGTGGTTTCTTCCTCTACAAGTATCCCCTGATTTCCCCTTATTTGCGCCCTTTGGGGCTGTCGAATAGGTGGGGGTACTCCAAAGAAGTCAGCCAAACGCGTCATTTGCGCTGTAACTTGCTGATTCGATTGAGTAGTGTTTTGTATTAGAGGGTTTAGCACTGTACTCAAAGTTTGTGCCAACATTTGCACCATATCATGGTTGCTTTCGTCCATCTGTTGCCTCAAGACTGCTGTCGAGGCATTTGTAAGGCCATGGGCTACTTGGGACGTTCCTCCTAAGAGTTGGGTCCTATTTCTATTCGCCATGCCTACTCCAGAGCCTTGGAGTGGCGAAGAGGCACTCACGAAAGGGTCTGAAAAAGTGGACGCAACATTCGTCAGGCTTGCCACTTCAGAAGTTGGCATGCCATAGAATGGAATAAATCCTGGGGGAACCACAGGCCTTGTGCCAATTTGTTTACCTTGGGTTTTGGTAAACAACCGCTGATCCTCCAAATGGTTACTTATTTGGTTACTCGCAGGATCGATCAGATTGATCCTAGGACATAGGTTGATTTTGAAGTTTGATTAAGGTGGATAAGGCTTTAAGTAAATTGGCTTTAAATGAATTGCATAAAGGAAAGGCTTGGTAAAATAAACAAGGCTTTAAAGTAAAGGTTCGACAGGAAATGTAAAGAGAAAAGCAAGTAAAATTCTGGAAAAGTAAATGACTTTAATTGATAAAATTGGTGTTTCACACATACATTTCTCAACAATTCTTTCTCACACGCTGGGTACTCGAATCTATATGAGTGACTTTGTATAGAATTGTGAACACACGCGAGAAACTACATGTCTACTCCTATTTATACTAAAACATCCCAAGTAACCGTCGGGCAGTTACACTGCTTCGAGATCAATCCACTTGGCACGTTCTCCATGCTCGACGCTCCAGATCCTTGCACGTTTGCACGTGGTAACTGCTGGAAACCGTTTTCCCTCCAAACACTTGAATTTCAAACTGCTCCACTCTGAACTATCGAACACTTTCGTCAAGAGACATCTTCGACGAGAAACTCCTTCGACGTCGAAGGCAATCAGCCTTCTTCCTTGGAAGAAATCTTCTAAGTACTTTGCCATCTTTCGACGGGCATTTCGACAGACTTAACCAGTCGAAGACATCTTTCAGCTTTAATGGCTGAAATCAACAAAACAAAGGTGTCGAATTTAGGAGCCAACAGCAGGATATTTCTGGTCCACAATGGAAGCCGACTGTTACCAACATTCTCGAACTTGTCATAAATGCCAGATCTATGCTGATAAGGTGCACATCCCTCCGGTTCCTCTGAACGTCCTGACGGCACCCTGGCCTTTTGCAATGTGGGGCATCGATATGATCGGTGAGATCCGACCGACGGCATCCAACGGGCATCGCTTCATCTTGGTAGCAATTGATTACTTCACGAAGTGGGTTGAGGCAGCTTCCTACGCCACAGTAACCAAGAGCGTCGTGGCACGTTTCATTCGGCATAACCTGATCTGTCGGTACGACGTCCCAGAAAGGATCATTACAGACAATGGTACCAATCTTAACAACAAGATGATCACTGAGCTCTGCGAGCAATTCAGGATACAGCACCACAACTCTTCTCCTTACCGGCCGAAGATGAATGGGGCTGTAGAAGCAGCTAATAAGAATATCAAAAAGATTGTGCAGAAGATGACAGTGACCTATAAAGATTGGCATGAAATGTTACCATTTGCCCTTCATGGGTACCGTACCTCAGCAAGGACGTCAACCGGGGCAACACCCTTTTCCTTGGTCTATGGCATGAAGGCAGTCTTACCGATTGAAGTCCAGATACCCTCTCTCCGGATAATGAAGGAGGCAGACTTGAGCGAAGATGACTGGATCCAAACTCGGCTTGATCAATTAAATCTAATTGACGAAAAGAGACTCACCGCTATCTGTCATGGTCAGACGTACCAGAAACGAATGATCAGGGCATTTAACAAGAAAGTCAGGCCACAAGAGTATCAAGTTGGGGACCTAGTAATCAAACGTATCATCCTTCCTCAAAGTGATCCCCGGGGCAAATGGACCCCTACGTACGAAGGGCCATTTGTGGTTAAACATGTGTTCTCAGGAGGGGCCATGATTCTAACCACCATGGATGGTGACGACCTTCCTCACCCCGCCAATGTAGACATAGTAAAAAGATACTACGCATGAATCAAAGACCCGCTAGGTTGACATACCTAGGCAAAAATAAGGGCTTCCCGGCGAACCAAAAGGGTTCGGGCAAAAATAAGGGATGAAATGAAAAAAATCTGTACACCCGGCAAGTCGAAAACCTGAAAAGGCGACTTGGGCAAAAATGGGTATCCCGGTGGACTGAAAACCCGAAAGGGCGGTCCAGGCAAAAGTTAGGGATAAAGCGTAACACTATGTCTCATTGGATCACCTTGCATCCAGAATTCGGCATCAACTATCTGGCTCAGACTTCGGCATCGATCAATCAGCTTCATCTTCAACTAAGCAGCAAAGTGATGAGACGCTTGAAGACATAAAGGCGATAGCAGAGTTGGAACCCAGTGGGAATATTGTGCACATAGCTGTTTTGTTTTTTTTCAAAATTGTATAAACTTTATGTTGTTTGGCGGCGTTCTCTTACTAGGACGTCAACCTCTTGTACAAAGACGCCTATTTATAGGCAAATTTCAAAATCAATACAAATTCACTTTTCCAAACAAATTGCCAATTGTTTTTCCTTTTTCTGTTTTGTCTTGCGAAGAACGTCCAATGTTCATTTTTGGTATATGCATTTGACATTAAATTGCTAATTCACAAATGCTTGCATATGAAACAAAAGACTAATTACATGTGACATCAGAAACAGGGGCAATATAGAATTGTCCAGGCAGTCTAGTTGCTTTGTCCGCCGAGATACCAAGGTTGGATCGACTGAAGAATATGACCAAGTTGCCTCAACTCCCCATAGAGTAAGACAAGATTCAGCAATACTCTCTTCAAGAAGAGTTAGTCTATCATCAGCCCTACAACAGGCACCCTATTCCCCTAGCAAGAGTCAGCAATACTCTCCTCCAGCAGAGTTAGTCTACGGTCAGCCTGAAGGAAGTTGGGTATCCCCAGAAGATATCAACATTCCCCAGCACAATATACAAACATCTTCAACAAGCATCCCCGGCAATCTTGATCTAAGATTGTTCCCCGGCGGTATACCAGACACCCCAGTGGAATCATTTACCAGTACAGTCTGAAGGTTTCCCCAGGAAAATGGAATTCATATCCCCAGCAGGTCTTGAAGCTTATCCCCAGTAGATTCTGGAAGCTTATCCCCTGCAGAGTACGGATGTCTCTCCCGAGCTTTATTCAAAGTTATTCCTCACAAGGGCTTATAACTGGGTTATCCTCAGCTAATTGCCACGGAAGATCGCCCTCGGCGAAGTTCTTTCATTCCCCAGCGGAGTTCATCAAAGTTCCCCAATATAACTTATCAACACAATCCCCAGCGGAGTTTAACATTGCAATCCCCAACGGAGTTAATCATTGTTATCCCCAGCGGAGCCCATCTTTGAAATCCTCAGCTGAGCTCTCATCAAAACTTCAGCGAAGTATCTCTTTCCATAGAGTAATTCCCCTCAGAGTAATCTCTCCAACAAGTTTATTCCCCAACGGAGTCATCTTCTCCTACCGGTATATTCTTGCAACCATCATCCCCAGCGGAAGCAAAGAGCTCTACTCTTTAACGTCAGCCCAGGATTTAATTCCCCGGCCAATTGTCAAGGATTTATTTTCCTAGACAAAAATACATTCATAAACATTTCATATTTCATACATCTCGATTACATCTTGATAAAGTGCATACAACACTATCTCATTTTGAACATCATGACATTTCATACATCATGACATTGCATACAACTGATGTTTTGCCTTTTCAGGGAAAAAGACAACCCAAAAGACAACTACTTTCAACTGTCACAATTCCAGATTCGACTCCTGTATCCAGCCAGGGCATATCTGTTGACGACTATTCCCATATTCGATTCCTGTATCTAGCCAGGGCACATCTGAAGAGTTTGAAGATTCGATTCCTGTATCCGGCCAGGGCATATCTATCGACTGTTACAAATTCCAGATTCGATTCCTGTATCTAGCCAGGGCACATCTGAAGAGTTTGAAGATTCAATTCCTGTATCCAGCCAGGGCATATCTTTTGACGACTATTTCCAGATTCGATTCCTGTATCCAGCCAGGGCATATCTGTTGACGACTAATTCCAGATTCGATACCTGTATCCAGCCAGGGCACATCTGTGAGCAACTGATTGTAGACTCGACACCTGTATCTAGCCAGGGCATGTCTGCATGAAGATATTGAAGATCAAACACCTGTAACAAGCCAGGAAAACATCTGTCTTTATCAAAGTACACAAGTTCTCGCTAAGGAATCTCTTATGCGATCAACACTTCCAAATGGCATCTATAAGCCCATTCCCGACAAGGTTCTGTCACGCCTTCAGATGGCATCTATAAGCCCATCTCCCTATCCACCATCTCTCCAAATGGAATCTATAATCCCATTCCCTACATCACATTTGCTGATACTCCAACATGCGAGTGCAAATTTCAGGGCACTCTAGTGTCCAATCTCCTTTTACCCTCGAGTCACGAAAGGCAAACTTGCCAATCTAACTCTTCAGGTTCAAGAAGATTGAACAGGGGAAACTGTTGTACCCCAAAATTTTCCCTCCCATTTCCTCAACATTTTCTCATCACGAGACCCTTAGAGCTCAAGATCCAGTTAGGGTTTCCTCTGCTCAAGACTTCTCCTTGCACTGTTGACCCAAATTAGGGTTTGTGTTTGCACAAAGATATTTTGACCTAAAATGCCTAATATTACTTTCATGCTTCATGTTGGACTTCCAAGTTTATCCATACCAAGTTTTAAGTCTTGATTCCAAATTTTGCCCAATCAATTGGACAGTTGACCTAGAAATCAGCTGTATTGGGGAAAAAGTCAATTGTGGCCAATTGACAGTCAAATCTCATGAAAATTGACCCACATCAACATTATGAACTCATATGGACCATTTGATCAAGTTTGGATAACAATTCCATAAGAAATTTGATCAGATCACCAAAAGGGCAAAATGGTCATTTTTAGGGTTTTGACTGCACAAAGGCAATTTTTGACAGTTTGACCTAGCCAATGGCAAACCAAGCTCACATATGGACTCAATGACCCCATGGAATTGTCTTTACATACTCAACAAGTTCAAAAGATCCCAAGTGCACAAGATTGACAGTTGAATTTCCCAGTCAATTGATCAGTTTTGACTGTATACTGAAAAGTCAAACTTTGACTTTTTGGCCAAAATCAAGTTTCAAGATTCATTTTTCATCAAAACATGCCAAATCATGAAACTTGTTCATCAAGAAATCAAGAAATGCAAATTAGGGTTTGAAATGAAGATTTTTCATAACTTAGAATTTTTCTAAGTTATGAAAAACCCTAATTTTTTCCTAACTTTGTCCCACTTTCTCACCAAGATTCATTTGGATTCAAGCAAAAGTCAAAACATGAAAGTTGTAGCCTATTGCAAAATCTACAACTTTGATTCACAAAGTTTCCTCAAAAGAAGCTTGTAGCTCAAGTTACAATTTTTGGAACAAGGGTACCAAACCATTCTTAACTTAGAGAAATTTGACCTATTTTAGGCAAGGTTTTTACCTAACTTCAAGACCATTTTTCACATACTTCCACTTGGAATTTCAATTTTCATTTCAAATATGGATTGTAGTACACATTCCAAGCTTTCCAAAATGTCTAAGAACTCATCAAACAACCTCATGGTTAGGGAGAATCGAATTTGGCAAGTTGGGAAAAACTCACTTTGTTCTTGGCCAATTTACATGTTCATAACTTGGGCAACTTTTCAAATCAGCATGCATAAGCTAGTTACAGGCCTCTAATCCCATTTGCACTCAATAATTAAATGCCAATCCATTGTGTGTTAGCATTATTTTGTGCATTTGGACATTACATGTTAGATTAAGCCTTAATTAGATAAAGCATTTTTGCCATTTTTGAAAAGTTAAACTTTATGTCAAATGCAAATCCAAGCAAGTACAAGGCAGATCCTTTTGGCACAAGTTTATGAACTAATTACACTGATCAAGGCCAAGGTATGCAGCATAGATTGGGGGCCTGTACAAGCTAGAAACACAACTTGCCATTTCTTGCTTAAGTTAGAAGTAACTTGGCATAACAACACACAACTCTCATTCCTGTGAACCAGAGCTTAAGCAAAGTTATCAAACACTTTCTAATCATCAAACCTAAGCTGAAACACAAGCCAACCAAGTTCTACACCTTCTCAAACACAGAATCACCCTAAAACTGCCAAAACAGGGGACCTGCTGCAAATTGAGTTCTATAACACCATCCATTCATGCATTCTTAATAAAACCACTTCAAACATATCCCACATCATCCCTTGAAACTATTCCAAGCCTCAAACACGACCTGTAACACTCCCAAGCAACATCACCATTTTCATTTTCTTGTTTTGCAGTTGAAGTTCCATAGCACGATTCTCTTGGTTTCCAAGCAAACTAAAGCTTGGAATAGCATCCCTGGACATCAAGGAAGCTGTACCAATCATCACCTTGCATTGAAAACACCTCCATCACCAGATACGATTCCAACTGAACAGGTAAGTTCATGAACTCGTATCTCTCTATCCAGGCATTGTTAGCTTTAGGTTTGTGAAGAAAATATGTCACATTCATAGCCCTGAACATGCCCATGTAATTAGTTTTCATTTATGTTACGTGTGCTATGAGAATTTGATGTCTGAACATGGAACAAAAACTAGGTCAGGAATTGGGGGAGAAGAAATTTTCTCTCATTTCTGAGAGTTAGATTGATTTCTTTATATGTCTAGAATCGTGGCATCAAGCTCTACAGGTTTCATGTTGGAAGATTTGGCAAAAGATCAAGGAATCTGGAGATAGCAAACGCGTGTTTTTTGAACAGAAATGCTGGAGGTTGAAGATGACAAGGTCTTTGGGCTGGGCCTGTTTCACTTTTCTTATTTGCACCATAGCTTTACTTTTAAACCCCCTTGTCCCATTATGCTTATTTTTATGATTTTTGATCTTTTCTTTTTTGTTCTGACTTATTTATTTTTTCTCATAATATTAAAAATATAAAAAATATTTTTCACACCATTTTTGAATTTATTAGGCATTTATTTGTTTAGAATAATGTTTGTACATAAATAATACCTAATATCTTTTATTGAAAAATACTAAAATTAATACCAATACATTTTATTTTTCTGATTTTCATTTTATTTTATCTTTTGAAAATATTTTATGAAAACATACTTTTTTTTGTAAATATTTTATTTTTTATACATATTTAATATTTATCATATAATATAAATATTTACATATATATTAGTATATTTAGGATAAAAAAATATAAAATATATACATTTTGATTTTTTTTATTAATATTTAACATTAAAAATACCTTTTGACAAATATACTTCTCTTTTATTTTTTTTTGTACATAACTAATAAATATTATATATATTAAATAATTAATACCTTTTATTTAATAAATTAGGGTTTTTGCCCTAAATGCATAAAAACTCCAAAAAAGAATTAATACTTTTTATTTTGTTTATTTAACATATAAAAAAAAACACCTTTTTTCATACATATAAAAAAAAACATTTTTGCATCTTGCATATTTATTCCATTTTTATTTAATTATTGCATATTAATTAATTTGTATAATTCAATTTTGATGTAATAGTTAGGTTTAAATTCCTTGTCAAAATACCCCCCATTTGAACATTTGTACCCCCCTTCCCATATATTGTGTTGTAATAACTTAGGAACTTTACTTTTCGCACTTTAAAGCTTTCTAATTATGCCATGTTAGAATTAGGGTTTGTATGCAAATCAATTAACAAAAATAGTTTGACCTAATTTCAAAGATAATCAAGCATGAAAATGTACAACACTAATCACACTTGCACCCCTAGGGTATTCCACTTGTTGCCTTCAATAATGGGCCATATTGCATGTTAGGTCTCTTTGGGCAAAACAAAACAATCAAATGATCATAGTCCCTCGATGACGCTTTCGAAAGTTGCCTAAAAAATGATCAAGTCCCTCCAAGGAAAAATTGCCCAAAGATGCTTGGCACCATTGCAATTATGGTCTAAACAATGACCCGCGCCCGTCCCTTTCACATCCTAACACAAGATTGTCCACCAAATGCAATGGTGGAACAAAATTGTTAAAAGGGTTAAAAACATAGGAGAAATCTTTGAGAAATTTAGGGTAGATAGCTCTTGATTACTTGTCAACTTGCAAAACAAAACACTTGCCTATTTTTTCAAACCACACATCACCACACTTTCAAAACAAACTTTCAAAAAAACATTGAAAATCTTTTCAAAAGACATACACCTTTGTATACATCCCAACATGGATCATTACCAAGGTTGCCACCACATTGGCTTCTTTTCAAAACATTTTAAAACCCACATACAAAGCACCATTTCAAACAATTGAAAATAAAGGCAAGTTGATCTAAGCAAGTAACTAAGAGCTCATGGATAACCATGGATAGAAAGGGTGCTAATACCTTCCCTTTCTATAATCTACTCCCCCAACCCAAGAAAAAATCTCAAAGGTTTTTGCTGTGCTTTTTAAACTTTCCTTAGGATAAAATAAAAAGTCGGTGGCGACTCTTGCTCAACCGAAACATTTGCGAAAACAAACGCAAAACCCTAGTCAATTCTCCCACCGTATCACACCGAGGATTTTATAGATTGTTTGACTATTATCCCAACTCTTGGAGTCCTTGGTGAATGCAGATCAGAGTAATAAACCTTCCATTGATAGATAAGTGACAAGATGACAGGACGTAGTCGTACGCTTTAATCCCTAACTTTTTCCTGGACTGTCCTTTCAGATTTTCATTCCATCGGGATACCATTTTTTGCCCAAGCCGCCTTTTCGGGTTTTCGACTTGTCGGGTGTACAAAATTTTCTTCATATGTATATTCCTAATTTTTTCTCCGAACTCTTTTGGTTCACTAGGATGCCCTTATTTTTGCCTAGGCCAGTCAACCTAGCGGGTCTTTGTTCATGCATAGTATTTTCCGTCTATGTCCATGTTCACCGGGTACGGAGAATTGTCATTGTCCATAGTAGTAAGTGTTTCCACACTTCCAGAAAATATTTGTTTGATCGTACATGATTCGTTGCTGGAATTCATGTCCAATGCCCCAAGTGATTCAGATGGAGATCTGCCCTTGGCTATTTGGCATTTTTGAGAGATTCCTTGAACCTTGACTTGACTGCCATAGATCAGCTGGACACCATGCTATGCCCCTTAATTATGAAAGGCCTATCACTGGAATATCTTTCCATCTGAGGTGATTCTGTCCACTGAGAGGATTTATGTTCATCGAATATCCATTGTGCGAATTTCTCTGATGTTGAACAAATAGTCATATGCAAACAATGGTATTTAAAGATTGCAAAGCTTATGTCTGTCTTGAAGTTTGAAAATTCATTTTTTTTAGTAAAAACAAACAAATTTTATAAAAGTGTGATATTAGCTCAGGATTTATAGCGAACCCTACAGAAGTCAGGATACCTTTTGTAACAGTATGCTTTCAAACTAACCCATGTTTCACTTAGGACTTTTGAGGGTTGTAGCATGGCATGGTCACGGTTTTAAGAAACAAATGATAAAGGCTCAAATTTTATTTATACCCAACCCGTTCTTCGTGATGTTCTTCAATCCTATGCTCAACTAATTGTACGTTTAGATCCAAATTGAGTCTGGAATCTTTGCTCTGATACTTGGTGATGGTTCATGTGATACGGTGGGAGAACTGACTTGAGGTTTTGCGTTTCGTCGCAAATGTCGCGGTTTAGCAAGAGTCACCACCGACTTTTATTTTATCCAAAAGGAAAGGTAAAAAAGCACAGGAAAGACCTTTGAGATGTTTTCTTGAGTTCGGGGGGGGGGGGGGGGGGGTAGATTATGAAAAGGGAAGGTGCTATCACCCTTTTCATCCATGGTTTTCCATGGGCTCTTAGTTACTTGCTTAGATCACTTGCTTTGCTTTGAAATTGTTTGAAATGGTGCTTTGTGTTTGGTGTGGTTTTGAAAGTATTTTGAAAAGAGGCCATTCGTTTAGGAAATCTTTGTAATAATTCTTGTTCGTAAGAATGTATACAAAGATGTTTGTCTTTTGAAAAATGTTTCAATGTTTTGTAAGATGTTTTGAAATGTGTGTGTGTTTGTTTTTGAAAATAGCAAGGATTATTTTGAAATGGAGCAAGTAACTTAGAAGCTATCTACCTACTCAAATGTCTTTCTTGTGCATTTTTATTCCTTTGACATTGTTGACTTACCATTGATTTGGTAAGCAACCCTATCTTTGGATGTTAACGGGACGGGCGTGGGTCATCGTATGACCATGATAGCAATGTTTCCAAGTATCTTAGCATTTTCGAGGGACCAAGATCATTTGGTTTTAGGCAACCTTTATATAGCGTCATCGAGGGACTATGAGCTTATTTTGTTTTGTTTTGCCAAGATACTTCGCATGCGTAACATGGCCATTTCATTTTAGGCAACCAAGTGGATGAAAGCCTAGGGGTGCTTGTGTGCAATGTGTGTCATTTTTCATGCATTTGATTTGTCTTGGATTAGGTCTTTTCTATTTGTTTTGTTTTTTGGTCTTGTCATGCAAACCCTAGTTTACTAAACATGGTATAAATGCGATAAATTGCGTAAATGTAAACTAAGCTATTACAACAATTATTATGGGAGGGGGATACAAGTTTTTGAATGGGGATATTGCACAAAATAAACTCTAAAAATACTATTACAACCCAATTGAATATTGTGCGAATTAAATAAATGTACAAATATTTAAAATGCAATAAAAATGTATTTATGTAAAATGTTTTGTATTTGATTTTTGTATGAGAAAAATGATTTATTTAAGCCCTAAAAATAAGAGAAAAAATATTATTATTTTTGAAAGGGTGAAACACTAATTTTCAATTAAAATAAAATATATGTTCTATATTACTATTTTGTCCATTTTTTGTACAAGAAAATAATAAATAATATTATGTACAAATATTAAAAATTAAAATATGTATGAAAATAAATATTTTATGTATATAGATAACATAATAAAAATGTATGGTATTTTTAAATATATTTACAATTTATTTAAGAAAATAAAGTATATTATCCTAATAAACTATTATGTATACCAAAAAATAATAAAAAAATAAAATAAAAGTGTGGAAATAAATAAATTATTTTTGGGTATTTTTTATCATTAGAAAAAATAAATGCAAGTAATAAATATAAAAATATGCAAGAAAATGCAAAAATATAAGAAAATAGTCATGGGGTGCAAAAGTAATCAGGGGGGTGTGAAAAGCAGAAACAAAAAGGCCAGAAATGCCAAAAAGCCCAAGGCACAGCTTCGTCCATGTCCTCTGTCTTCTCCTTCGCGCGCGTTTCCTTCAAACCTGCAACTTGCTCATGCTTGCACAAAAACAAAAACCCATAACATGAAACTTGTGGCATTTAATCTCACGATTTCAACCATACCAATTATGTGACCTAACTCTCAAAGATCAGAGAGAATTTTGTAACCCCTAATTCGTGACCTAATTTTTTCATGAACTTCAAGCTTCAAATTCTCTTAGCTCAGTTAATATAAATGAAAAGTATGCATATGTACAGCTTCACCATGTTATAGACTACATCTTTTATTCACAAATCGTGGCTTGAGGATGCCTAAATAGAGAGATAGAGTTTTGAAAAATACCTCCTTCAGCTAGATTTGGATATGACAATGTGGGGACTTTGAGTGAGGCCTGAGGATCGTGTGAGCTTCCTTGGACTTCCTTCAAGCTATTCCAATGCTTAGCTTGCTTTGTGGATGGCAAGAACTCTTTGCACAAGTCAAGTTGCAGGCTCCAAGTTTGAAAATGGTAATGGCTGAAACAGGGCTTAAAGATGCAGGATGAATGCTTGGACTGCTTTGGTATAATGTGTATGAAGTGTTTTAAATGTTAAAAGGCAAAACTCACGAGCCAAAAATGAAATGGCTATGATTTTGCAAAACTGCTGAGTTTGGGCAGAAATTTGGAGTTTTTTAGTTTGAGAGTGTTTTGGATGTCAAGCAGTCGTGTTTTTTCTTGCAATGTGTTTGTATACTTGTATAGAATGGATCCAAAGTCCACTCCTCAACAGATGTGCAAGCTTTTCACCTTTTGCAACTTTTCTTGCATTTGAAGAAAAGTGAAGTGACTAAACTAACAAGCTTGTCCTTGCTTGCTTGAGAGATGTAGAGAGTTGGTATACATTGCTTGTGACTTGTAGAAATTGTTTGTACCAAAGGAACATGTCCAAGGCTCAAGGTTGATAAAGTTACAAAAACTCACTTTATAAAAATGGCATTGTAACCTTTATGCTTAAAATGGAAATGTAACTTTGTACAATGCTTCAAAAGTGAAAATAAATCCTTTAACCTCTGAGTTTGAATTTAATTATGGAGTTTAGAGTGAGTTTAGGACCTGTAATGCAAGGTACAACTGTCATGGATCTGATTTGCAACTTGATACTTTGTGAAAATGGCATGAACAAAAGTGATAAAATGCCAATTTCTCTTCTTCGATTCTCCCTAACCATAAATGATCTTGGAGAGTTCTTGGACATTTTGGAAAGCTTGCAACATTATCTATAATCCATCTTTGAAATTAATTTTGAGATACCTCTTGGAACTAGGTGAAAAATGTCCATGAAGTTGGGTCAAAAACCTGCCTAAATTAGGGCAAAATTTCACTAAGTTATTTAGTTCATGGACCTATGTTCACAAATTCATAACTTGAGATCCAAGCATCTTTTGGGAAAGGTTTGTGAATAAAATTTGTAGATTTCATGGAGGACTACAAATTTCATGTTGGAAGTTTTCTTTTAATCAAATTGTATCATGGTGAAAAAGTGGTGAAAAGTTGGGAAAAAATAAGAAAATTTCCATACTTAGAAAAATTCTAAGTTATGAAAATTTTCAAATTCAAAACCCTAATTTTCAAAATTGGTTTTCTTGGTGAACAAGTTTCATGTTTTGACATATCTTGATGAAATATGACCTTTGGCACTTGATTTTGACCAAAAAGTCAAAGTTTGACTTTTCAGTGTACAGTTGACTTTTGATCAGTTGACTGCAAAATTCATCTACCAATCCAATGAACTTGAGATCTTCTGAACTATATGATTAGGCTAAGATGATGCCATTGAACCATTGAAATCATGTTTGAATCCAATTGATCATTGGCTAGGTTAAAAATCAGAAATTGCCCTTTCTCTGTCAAAAACCCTAATTTTGACCATTTTGCCCTTTTGATGATTTGATCAAATTTCTTGAGGAGTTGTGATCCAAACTTGATCAAATGGTACATATGAGTCTAAAAAGTTGATGTGGATAAAAAATTATGAAGTTTGACTGTAAATTGGCCATGGTTGACTTTTTCCTCAATACAGTTGATTTTTAGGTCAATTGTCTAATTGACTGATAAAAAATGTGATTCAAGGCTTGAAACTTAACATGAGAAATCTTAGGGGTCCAAGATGGTGTATGAAAGTAACATGAAGAATTGATGGTCCAAAAATCTTTGTGCAAACTCAAACCCTAATTTTAGGTTATCACTGCAAGATGAGGTATCTTGAGCTGATCAAACCCTAATCTTGTCTTGAGTCCAAGAAGTCTTGTGAGAAAAGTCTTGATAAATGAGAGGGAAAATTTAGAGGTACAATAGCTGCCCCTGTTCAATCTTCTTGAACCTGAAGAGTTAGATTGGCGAGTTTTGTCGTTCGTGACTCGAAGGTGAAAGATGATTGGACACTAGAGTGCCTGTAAATTTGCACTCGTCAAAGTGTAGTTGAGGGAATGGGCTTAAAGATGCCATTTGGAGATGTGATAGAATCTTGTTGGTGATGGGCTTATAGATGCCATCCAAGAGTGTTTATTGAATTGTAAGTTGTAAGTCAAAAGAATAAGTATCATAATGGTGTCCGTATCTGGAGCGTATCTGAACTGTATCTAGAGACTAAATCTGTATGAGCAAAGGAATAACGTCTGTGTCTGGAGCGTATCCGAGCTTGAATCTGAATGAGTAACAGAGTGACTTCCGCATTTGGAGTGTATCTGTACTGTATCTAGAATATGAAATCTGAATAAGCGACAAAATGGCATCCGTATCTGGAACGTATCTGAACTAGGATCTGAATAAGTGACAGAATGACTTCCGTGTCTGGAGTGTATCTGAACTTGAATCTGAAAGATGAATCTTGAATAAACAACATAATGGCTATTGTGTATGGAGCGTATCCGTGCTGTATCTTGAAATATGAATCCGAATAAGTGATAGAATGGCATTCGTGTCTGGAGCGTATCTGTACTGTATCTTGAGTTGAGATCTGAATGAGCAATAGAATGGCTACCGGGTCCGGAGCATATCTAAATTGTATCATGAACTTGGGATCTGAATGAGTAACAGAATGACTTCCGTGTCTAGAGTGTATCTGTACTGAATCTGATTACATATTGTTAATGGTAGCTGTTAATCTTATCCTGAAAGGGGTAAAATGTTAGCTGAAACACAAAGTTATGTTGCATGAAATGTATGATGCAATAAATATGCTTTATCAATGTTCATGATATATGGATGTAATGTATGCGCATGTACGCTGATTTGCTGTATTGCTGAGGAAAATAAATCCTTGACCGCTGTTGGAGAAAATAAATCCTTGACTGCTGCGGATAAGAAATCCTCGGCGACTTCTCTGGGGATATAGGGATCCTTCATGTCTTGAAGTCGGAGTATTGACAAAAAATCCGTTGTGAGAGCAATGCCAAATACTGCTTGAGAAATCTGCTTGGAGAATCCATAGAACTTTGATGACTTCTGCTGGGAATTAAGAATGAGAATCTTCATTCTGTTGGGGAGCAATAAAAACTCTGTGGGGAAGCAAGTTATCCTGCTGGGGAGTAGTGAAGACTCTGTGGGAAAAAGATTATTCCTGTTCAGAAAAAGTTCAATAGTTTGGGTTGTCTGCCACTCTACTGGGGAGTTATCAGAAGTTATTGTCTGATTTTCAAGCTTCAAGATAACTTGCTGGGGGATTTGGAGAAACTGGATGATCTCCACTGGGGATTGATAGTTGGAAATTTCAGCTCCGCTGGGGATCTATAGTTCAATGTTTTGGCTCCGCTAGGGATCTTAATGACGTACAATAGGGATTGCTCGTGGAATAGCCTGAAGACGTTTTCCTAATCTTTCAACCTGTCAGTAATTGTTCTTTTTCATTTCTGTTTATTTGTAAACAATAATTATGCTCAAATGCATATGTTCATTAATGAATCATTGGAAGTTTTTGCAAATAAAACTCAAGTGTAAAAGAGAAAAGGACAAATGGTTTTCTGCACTTTAAAGAGATATCTTTGTATTTACTTTGAATAAGTATTTTTGTACAAAGGAGACAGACATCCTAGTAAGAGGATGGTGTCATAAAATGAGAAAATTTTATAAAAAGAAAGATAGCTATGTGTAAAAAAATCCATGGGGTTTCCATTCTGCTATAGCCTTCGTGTCTCCAAATATCTCGTCCATTCGTTGCTTCGTCCGAAGATGAATGGATTGATTAGAAGCTCCAAGTTTGTCTGTGAAGAGATTGTCCTTAAAGTGATCCGATGAGAGATAGTCATACGCTTTAATTCCCTAACTTTTGCCTGGTCCGCCCTTTCGGGTTTTCGATCCACTAGGAAACCCTTTTTTGCCCAAGTCGGCCTTTCGGGTTTTCAACTTTCCGGGTGTACAATTTATTTTGTTTTATCCCTAATTTTTGCCTGAACCTTTTGGTTTGTCGGGTTACCCTTGTTTTGCCTAGGTGTGTCAACCTAGCGGGTCTCTTATGTGTAGTATCTTTTGACTATGTCTACATTTGCAGGGTGCGGCAGGTCGTCGCCATCCATGGTGGTTAAGATCATCGCCCCACCAGAAAAGATGTTCTTGATTACAAATGGTCCTTCGTAGGTAGGAGTCCATTTGCCCCTGGGATCACTTTATGGCAAGATGATGCGCTTGATCACTAGATCTCCAACTTGATACACTTGGCATCTGACTTTCTTGTTGAAAGCCTTGATCATCCGTTTTTGATACGTCTGACCGTGGCAAACAGTAGTAAGTCTCTTTTCATCAATTAAGTTCAACTGATCAAGTCGGGTTTAAATCCAACTGTCTTCACTCAAACCTGCATCCTTCATGATTCTCAAAGAGGGGATCTGAACCTCAATAGGTAAAATAGCCTCCATGCCATAAATCAAAGAATAGGGTGTTGCCCCAGTTGATGTGCGAGCCGTGGTACGGTACCCATGGAAAGCAAACGGTAGCATCTCATGCCAGTCTTTGTAGGTGACTGTCATTTTCTGTATGATCTTTTTAATGTTTTTGTTCGCGGCTTCGACTGCACCATTCATCTTTGGTTGATAGGGGGATGAATTGTGATGTTGAATCTTGAACTGCTCGCACAAGGCGGTGATCATAGTATTTTTAAGGTTCGTACCATTCTCAGTGATGATCCTTTCTGGGATACCGTATCGGCAAATGAGATTCTGCTTGATGAAGCGGGCAATAACATTCTTAGTAACGGATGCGAAGGAAGCTGCTTCGACCCACTTTGTGAAATAGTCAATGGCCACTAGAATGAAGCGGTGTCCATTGGAGGCTGTAGGCTTGATCTTCCCAATCATATCGATTCCCCACATAGCAAAGGGCCAAGGATCTGTTAAGACATTTAAAGGAACCGGAGGCACGTGTACCTTGTCTGCATAGATTTGACACTTATGACAAGTCCGGGAGTGTTGATAGCAGACTGCTTCCATGGTAGACCAGTAATAGCCTGCCCGAAGGATTTTCTTTGCCATCGTATGCCCTCTAGAGTGAGTGCCGAAGGTACCTTCATGTAATTCAGCCATAATCCTTTCAGCTTCAATCTTGTCCATACAATGGAGCATAATAGAATCGTGATTGCGTTTGTACAGGATGCCATTGCTCAGGAAGAACTTAGCAGAGAATCTCCTTAAGAACTTTTTGTCGTTGATGGAAGCTCCTTCTGGATATTCTTGAGCCTCGAAATACCTTTTGACTTCATGAAACCAAGGCTGGTCCACTACTTCTTCGGTGTTAATCTCGTGACAATATGCTGGTTCGTCCATTCGTTCAATGGTGATCTGGGGAGCCTCGTTATCCCAATTAAGTTTAAACATGGATGACATTGTGGCTAGAGCATCTGCTAGCTGATTTTCTTCTCGCGGGAAGTGCTCGAAGGTAATCTGCTCGAAATATGGTAGCAATGTCAGAAAATGTTCTTTGTAAGGGATAAGGTTTGGGTGCTTAGTGTCCCATTCTCCTTTGATCTGACTGATGACCAAAGCTGAATCCCCAAACACCACTAGGGAAACACCTTAGAATTTGAGTACATCAATGCCCCTAGGGAAAAATAATACAAAATTCTAAGATAAAAATACATTGCGCATCCTCTTTGGTGTAATGTAGGTGTTGAGAGTCTGCTCTTCGTGAAGTAACCGAGTGAGTTCCAAAACCTTCTTCTCGCTAGCGTAGAATTGGGCTTCAAAAGTATCGCGTTCTCCCTTGAGCTGTATCCAACTCCTTTGTAGATCTTCGAGTGATGTTGGCATATCAGGATGTAGGAGGGTGTATGGAACCTCTCCTTCCTTAACAGGCTCTATAATCACTGGGAGAACAGAGGGGTAAGGCATCATAAGACTTTGGGCACGGGTTCGTACACACTTGAGGTAAGGCTCAAGAGGGATGGAATTCTTATGTCCCAAGGTCTTACTGTCTACTTTGTTTGGCATCCTCCAAGCTCGGATGAACCTTTGGTGAAGTCCTTGATCGTCGTTGTCGAAGTCAAAAACCAAACCTTGAATCAGCATATCATGTGGGCCATACCTTCGGGCATAACCAAACTGTCTTAGAGCCAAGCAGGGGATATAGGTGATGCCTCCCCTGATGCCAAGTAGAGGGACATTAGGGAATTCCCCACAACGGTCGACAATGATAACATTCTCTTTGGATCGAGAACACCAATGAATATCTGAATGTGTAAGTGTCATCAACCGTTGTGACCATCTCAAACCTTGCTCATTCTTCAAGACTGATTGGGGAAGATGAGAAATAAACCATCTTTCCAGGAGAGGAGTGTAACACATGAGAACACCTCTTTTCCTACTTGTACGAGTGTGAAAAGAATGTAAGATATCCCCAAGCAATGTAGACACCGGATTGCGAGACATGAAGATTTTGACATCACTCACATCTATGAGTTGGTCAGGATTAGGAACAAGACCATCCCATAGATGAGAAGAGCTACAATCTCCTCAAAAGCTTGCAAGTCCAAGAATTTCTAACAGGTTTGGGCCTTCTCAAACAAGAACTTTTCCAGGAAGCCTTTGACACCACTTCTAGTTTCCCAATGTGTTGTGACATCAGATGAGTGCAAGTGAAGGGCTTGATCAATGTCCTCTGGCTTTGGATCTCTTTCCATACCGTTGAAAGGTAGTTGATTGAGAATAGGAATCCTCAATAGTTGAGAAAATTCTTCCAAAGTAGGCACAAGCTGTTAGTCAGGAAATGTGAAGCAGTGATGCAAAAGGTCAAAGAACTATAAGAGAACTTTCATCATGTCTTCCTCTGTGTTGGAAGTGACTAGGTTGAGAAGACGACCATGCCTCTCGGTGAATGGATAATTCTCAAGAATCCTTGAAGCTAGCTCCTTGAGTTGTGGAGGAATTCTTACAAGGTTGACTCAGATAGTTTTCCTACAAAGTGAATCCATATCCTACAAAACAAGAACAAAGATGAATTTCCAAAATCCTTGAAACGGTTAGTGGATGCAAATGATGCTCATGATATCCATGATGTTATGCACAAGTATATATGTACAAGCAAATCACACAAGATCCTAGTTTAGGCTTGCATGGGGTTTCATAGGTAATTACCCTCTTGAAGTTTAGTTAGCTCAACCTGTCCTAGAAATAGTAACCAGGTTCTAAGGAGCTCAATATCACTGGATTGTTTCCTTGTTCATTGTTTCAATTCAAGCCTCTTTACTGGCGACCGAAATATTCCAAGGAACCAACCCTCAATGAGTGTAGTATCGAGTATCTACCAACTTCGGACTACACCAAAGTCGGTCATCTCACTACATCCTAAAAGGCTAAGTTGGTCAAGTAAAGGTTCTAGAAGTTTGTTAGTGCTTCATGACATCACTCAGCGGCCCCGTATTCTCTTTGATTGACTCAAAGGCTACCGGTACCCACAAATATGTCACACTAACATAGCTATTGCTTAGACCGTGTCGGTATACCCCGTACAGTTTCCACAACGTATTGTTATTTACCTATGATGTTTCCCAAATCCGGGTGGAGGATTCAAACCCAAACAATAGAACCAAATGTAAAGCAAACAAGTCAAACAATTGTAAGCAAATAAAGGTGATCTAAACCCTAAGGTAATCCCACTTTTATAATTCTCCCCAGCAGAGTCGCCAGTTCTGTGATACGGTGGGAGAACTGACTTGAGGTTTTGCGTTTCATCGCAAATGTCGCGGTTTAGCAAGATTCGCCACCGACTTTTATTTTATCCAAAAGGAAAGGTAAAAAAGCACAGGAAAGACCTTTGAGATGTTTTCTTGAGTTCGGGGGGTAGATTATGAAAAAGGAAGGTGCTAGCACCCTTTTCATCCATGGTTTTCCATGGGCTATTAGTTACTTGATTAGATCACTTGCTTTGCTTTGAGATTGTTTGAAATGGTGCTTTGTGTTTGGTGTGGTTTTGAAAGTATTTTGAAAAGAGGCCATTCGTTTAGGCAATCTTTGTAATGATTCTTGTTCGTAAGAATGTATACAAAGATGTTTATCTTTTGAAAAATGTTTCAATGTTTTGTAAGATGTTTTGAAATGTGTGTGTGTGTTTGTTTTTGAAAATAGCAAGGATTGTTTTGAAATGGAGCAAGTAACTTAGAAGCTATCTACCTACTCAAATGTCTTTCTTGTACATTTTTATTCCTTTGACATTTTTTACTTACCACTGATTTGGTAAGAAACCCTATCTTTGGATGTAAACAGGACGGGCGTGGGTCATCGTATGACCATGATAGTGTTGTACCCCAAAATTTTCCCTCCCATATTCTTCAAGGTTTGTCAAGAATCATCTTCAAATGGTTCAAGATTTCTCAAGGGTTGCACAGTCAAACATCCTCCTAAGCCAGTCCAAATTAGGGTTTTGTTTCTTTCAAGGAATTTGAGGTTTTCAATGGCTCAATCAAGTCTCATATGCCTATATACATTGTCAAGGACCTATATGCCAAGTTGCAAGACTCATAGGGTCAAATTCCACAGTCAAAAGCTTCATTTGCTTCACAATCAACTGCAGGGGTAAAATGGTCATTTTGCAGTCAAAAGTCAGAATTTTTGGTCAACATCTTATTTTGAGCACACAATCATCATTTGATCAAGTCTTGATCATAATTCCTTAAGCATGGCTCAAAAATCATCAAAGATGCAAAAGTTACTATTTTTGGACAGTAGAAAAGTCAACTGTATTTTGACCAGGGCGTAACTTTTTCATGGTTCATCATAAAAATCCCATCCAATGCTAATTTTGAAGGGGATGACATTTCCTATAACTCATCTTCACATTCCAAGTCCAAGAAATGCTCTCACAAAAAGTTATCAATTTCCACATTATAGGTCAAATTCAAAAGTCAACAAAAATGCACTTTAAGTCAAAGACCATAACTTGAGATTAGTAAATCCAAATTACATGGGACCAAAGTCATTGGTTAGAGGACTTCAAGGCCTTTCCAAAATGTCAAAGAACATGTTTATATGATCAAAATTGAGCAAGATATACATTGGAGAAGTTGGGAAATTTTTATGAATTTGCAAAAGTCAACTTTGCTCAAAATACCTTATTTTTGCTAATGGGCCTCAAATTTCTTCTTGAAACTTTATCCAAGGCCTATGCACGACCCATTGAGATTATTTGAATTTATTTTATTATTTTTTATTAATTAATTGGATTTTTAATTGATTTTAATTCATTTAATTAATTTAAAATGTAGGAAATACAAAGATATGGTTTTTTCAATCTTTTGAGAAGCAAACAAGCTCAAGATATGCTGGCAAATTCGTGTGTCAATCAAAGGGACAAAAATCTCCAAGTTTGGAAAGTTTTCTCAATCAAAAAGATGCAAAAAGATATGATTGAAAATCAAATATTGAAACATCAATTCCATGGATTTCTTGGCCAAGATTTAACCTAAACCCAGTCTCCTATATATACAAAACTCAACCCTAATGCATTGGACGTGAAAATTGCTGCAGAAAGGCCATAACCAATTCCAAAAAATTCAAGAAAACTTGAAAACCGTTTTCCACATTCCAAGCCAATTCAAAGCATTATAGTGATTCAATTACATTGCTGGGAGGGTGAGGAACGATTTGCAATCAAAACCAAGCTTCATAGCTCAAGAAATCGTTGCAAACAGTTTCACGGTTTGAAGCATCTTTCCAAAATCGTATACTTTGATTCATGCATATTTAACATGCTATTGTGATTGTTTTGTGTTAATAGGACTGATACGAAGCTAATGGTGTGGTTTAATGGCATTGAAATGCCCTGAAACAGAAATTGCCATTGATGAATTCTAGGGTTTCCAAGCTTTCAAATTAGGGCTTTATTATCCAGGAAAAATTAGCACCTCTAAGGCACATGGTTAGATTCGTGAGAACCAGACGAATCCAAAGGACATGTCGCGAAATATTTATGTTCATCGTGCTGCTAATCGCTATTATTGGTCATCATGTTTTGTGGGGGTTAAAAACCCCCGCTATCTAACATTCTTTTTTACAGGCAAACGAGGAAGATGAATATGTGTTGTTTTCTGGTTGGACAGTTCAAAAGGGCGCGCGTTTTTTTTATAATTTCAGTCCATTAACTTGTTTGTATATATTATGTTCACTTGTAATTATATTATCAAATGCAGGCATATGGTATAGTGGTTGGTGATCTGGCTGGTTATCATTGGGACCTGGGTTCGATTCCCAGGTCCACCCAAAACCCTTATATTATTTTGTTTCATATGTTCCTATGGAGGCTTCCAAAGGTGTTTCATCATACACCTCAAACAATCAGGCGCCATGTGTCCTTAAGCCTAGATCTGATGACAAAGGATGAGTGACCACCATGCTCCCAATCAATGAACGTGCACCTGATCCAGAAAGTCAAACGTGGCTTTGTGGCTTAATGGGCTCCAGATTGCTTACAAACCTCCATCTGGGCCAACACACCCCGCTGGTTAATTATTTTTCTTTTATATTTTCTTTTACTAATTATTATTATTAATTATTATTATTATCATTTAATTAACTTAATTAATATTTTCCATAATAAATTCAGACAATTAAAAAATGTAAATATTTTTATTATTTATTATTATTTATTAATTTCACTTTTAATTATTATTTTGTAAATAAATGCTAACAAAATTAATTTAGTTTAATTAGGTCTAATTTTGACATTTTCATAATAAATAAAATAATTTAGAATTAGGGGTTTCTTGGCAACTTTTAATTTCTTTTCTTTTTATTTTATTAAGACATAAAAAACTAAAAAAATACTTTTTTTCCTTTTAATTAATTAATTAATTAGTAAATTAGGTTTAATATTAATTGATTGCAAAAAAGGAACAAAATTCCATTCTTTTCTAAAAAAGGGTCAAAACCCTAAGGACGTCCTGATTCAATTCTTTCGCGCGCATATTTATTTTTAATTCCTATTTTGATCATATTTATGTATCTGCTCCGGGAATGTAATAGATAATTAGGGTTTTTATCGCTTTCTTTACTTCCTCGCAATTTACTTTTCCAAAGGGTTATGTTTTTGGCGATGTAAATACCCGACGCCTTGTAATAGCGTAGATTTACTTTCCGCAATTTATTTCCCGCAAATTATTAACTCTTAACTATGCATGACAAGACTTGCCTGAAAAATAAAATCAATCCGTAGCTCACCATGAAAATGTGCAAAGATAAACATAACCTGAATCCTGACACACGTGCACATTCCACTCCTAGGGTACGCCTCACTTGGTTGCCTCGACGTGGTCATCAAGTATAGGGTGTTTTAGAGGTCGCCCTCCTGTCTAAAGATCCAAGTTGCCTCGAAACGGTTGCCTCGGATAAAAAGGATCTAGGACATTAGGGTTACCGCTAAGGCGTCCTACTATTGCTTTGGTGACCACACATGTCCCTATAATCGAATTGATCCGAAACTCCAACGACGGTTCTACCTACTTCTCAATAGTGGGATAATACTGTCTAAAGGACATTTACACAGCTTAATTCCTTAGAGTAGGTAGATTTCTCCTGGGTACTTGCTCTTTCAAAAACAAAAAAAACTTTTCGCACCTACACTTTGTTTACCTTGGGTTTTGGTAAACAACCGCTGATCCTCCAAATGGTTACTTATTTGGTTACTCGCAGGATCGATCAGATTGATCCTAGGACATAGGTTGATTTTGAAGTTTGATTAAATTGGATAAGGCTTTAAATAAAAAGGTTTCAAGTAAATTGCATGAAGGAAAGATTTGGTAAAATAAACAAGGCTTAAAGTAAAGGGTTTCGACAGGAATGTAAAGAGAAAAGCAAGTAAAATTCTGGAAAAGTAAATGACTTTAATTGATAAAATTGGTGTTTCACACATACATTTCTCAACAATTCTTTCTCACACGCTGGGTACTCGAATCTATATGAGTGACTTTGTATAGAATTGTGAACACACGCGAGAAACTACATGTCTACTCCTATTTATATTAAAACATCCCAAGTAACCGTCGGGCAGTTACACTGCTTCGAGATCAAGCCACTTGGCACGTTCTCCACGCTCGACGCTCCAGATCCTTGCACGTTTGCACGTGGTAACTGCTGGAAACCGTTTTCCCTCCAAAAGCTTGAATTTCAAAACTGCTCCACTCTGGACCATCGAACACTTTCGTCAAGAGATATCTTCGACGAGAAACTCCTTCGACGTCGAAGGAAATCAGCCTTCTTCCTTGGAAGAAATCTTTTAAGTACTTTGCCATCTTTCGACGGGCATTTCGACAGACTTAGCCAGTCGAAGACATCCTTCAGCTTTAATGGCTGACATCAATCAAAACAAAGGTGTCGAATTTAGGAGCCAACAAATTGCCCCCCAAGAATGCCTTATTTCGACTCTGAAAGAAAAAGGCATTCTTTGAAACGCCATTCGACACCTGTCTTTCCACGCTTAGTCACAAATTAACTTGTGCACTTTTTGTTGCTTTTTACCAACTATTGGCAATCCCAAGAAAACCATCAGTGATTTGATCCTAGGACGTCACTTTCAGTACGGCGTGCAGTACCAAACGTCATTTCAGAATTTGTCATTATGACAATTCCCAAAAACGAGGACGCACGCTGCGTCCCTCTATTTCTGCAGAAACGGCCAAAACAACAGGGGGCTGCCACGCGTCCCACTAACTCCTGCAGCATTAAATGACATTTAATGTCCTCGTTATTGGGGATTTTTCCCACTACTATAAATAGTAGTAAGTACCCCATTATGGGACTTTTTACGCCATCTAGCCTTCAAACTTCCCTGTTTTCATACAAGCTTGTTATCTTTGCAGAAACTCTTCCTCTTTCACTTCATCTTCAACCTCATTCCAAACTCAACACCAAACCATGGCCTCTGGTTCTACTGCTCCTAGTGCTAACACACCAACTGAACATGTTAAACCCAAGGTTTTCGTCACTGCTCCGGTAGTAAATTCTACAGGCAAACGAAGGGTTCCTGAACCTTCTGACATCGCCGTTCGCGATGCTTACTCGCGCCACTTGATGATCCCGGTTGGATACTCCAACCAGATCTTTGCAATGTCTGGCCCCATGAATCCAAGCATCTCTGAGGCTCTGAAGATCAAGAGCTATTTCCCGATAGTCGAGAAACTCAAACCAGTCGCATGCGCCAAAAAAGACGCAGAAGACAATGAAGACCCTGCACGTGAAAAAATCGACCTCCGCTTCTTCAACAGAGGTGTTAGGGTCTTCAGGTCTTGCCCTAACCTTACCTCCGATTATGTTGCTTGGCTAACAAAGTTGGAGAAGCACCAAACTTCGATCTGGAAGGATATGGGAATCTTCGACCTAGTGATGCTGTCGAAGACGGGTTTGAACTACTCCCCGGAGATGCTGATAGCTTCACTGTTGTTCTGGGACTACTCCCATTTTACTTTTCATCTTCCATGTGGGATGCTAACCCCCACACTCTTCGATGTGGCCGCTATTACTGGCCTTCGACCCACCGGGGATTACTTCGATTCGGAGGAGATGTCGGAGGACCAAATTGGCTTCTCTGAGACCAAACCAACGTACACCACTTTCATCAACCATTATCATGACAGGTCGACAGATGCTGTGTCGGATGTCGAACACATAGCGTTTCTAGACTTATGGCTAACTCGCTTTGTGTTTTGCTCGAAGTCTCTACAGGTGACCAAAAAGATGGTCACTCTTGCTACTCAACTGCATCACCGCCAAAACATCTGTTTGGCAGAACTGATTCTGGCTAGCCTCTACGATTCGATCAGCAATGGGGCAACTCTTCTGAAACATATCGAGGACAGGGCCAGTTTGCTACTCGCTGGGCCTTTTTGGCTACTCCAACTGTGGCTCAATGCCACTTTCGAATCTTTCCTGCCCAAGAAGGTTCAGATAAATGAACAGGCTCCAACGATAGCGAATAGACGCATCGAAGGAATCAGGCTGGCTCTGCTGACACCTACGGACGATGGACTGGAGTTTCAACAAATCTTCACTAACTTCGTTCTAATGTTCGCTCGAAGGAAGGAGTTTGTTTCAACTATGGCTCCATTTGCTCAACGGCGGGTGGGGCCAGCATGGTTCACAAGGCCACATCCAAAGGCGTCGAGTGGTCCCAATGTCGATGAGCATACAATACTTTGGGAGGCGTTCCTTACACCAAGGATCATGCCTCTTCGATTCAAGAGCTCAAAGACTCATTTGAGTCTGATTGCCTACCAACCAAATCTGGTATCTCGCCAGTTTGGTATTATCCAAACCCTACCTTCTCCGATTTTTCAAAGAGAGAAGTCCATGCTGTACTTCTGCAATGATTACACAGAAGAAGCGGCCATTAAACATATCGGAAGATATGCTGGTCGAACAATCCTCTCGCTGTTTGACTACCAGCTCAATTTCCTTTGCTCACCATCCTTCGAGGAGTGGTGGAAAAGCTATTATGCTGAGTACTTCTTCGACGAGAAGGACTTCATGGATGAGTTGCAGAAGTCTTTTGTCCTTGTGTTGGACAAAATAAAGAAATGTAAGTCCATTCTCTCACATTACTTTTTGTCTTTCTCTTCGACTGCTAGCCTGTTAACTTTTATTTGCTTCCAGTTGTTCGAAAGCCTGTAGCCAAGAAGGCTACAGAAGGCCAACAGGGAGGAGGCCCTTCAACAAAACCTCCACCGCCGGCGAATACTACAACGCCGGCGAAGACCATAAGTAACCAACAGGGGGAAGGCTCTTCGAGGAAGCCTTCTGTATCGGTAACCAGATTTTCTTCATTTTTCTTCTGGCTTTCGATTTTTAATTTTCGATGTAATTATCCAATCGAATTCCTATTGGTTTTCTAGGCACCTTCGCCCAAGAAACGATCAGCACTGGTGGTCGAATCTGGGAGCGATGAAGAAAGCGATTCTCCTCCTGCCCCCTTAAAAAGGCGAAAGTTGACGAAGGATGCTCCTGTTCCTGCTCCTGCTCCTGAAGGTCGAACCGTCAGAATAAAGGTTGCTGTGAGAAAGCCTAGGCCACCTCCAGTGATCATCGAGGAGCCAACTGAGGAGGAACTAAACATTCTTCTTAACAAGCCTGTCGAAAGTGACAATTCCAGCCCTGGGGCTGAAGTTAATCCACAGGTAATCTCTTAGACCCTTTTATAATTTAGGTATAGATACCCATATTCGATTGTGTCTCTTTCGATCTCTGAAGATTTGTCTTCTTTCCTTCTTCAGGACACTACTGAAAGTTCTCCGCCAAGGACTTCAGAAACGCTGGAATCTGCTGAACTCAGCAGGCCTCAGGAAAAAGGCTTGGGCAATGACGAAGCCCATACTGAGAATGAGGCCAATGCTGAAACAGTAGAAAAACCAACGGAGGAGCCTCAAACGGAAGAACCACAGCCAGAAGCGGTTCAGGTGGTGGATCTATCAGAAGAGAATCATGAAGAAAGGGACCAGGGCAATGCTGGCGAAGAAAATCAAAATGCTGCCGACGAAGAGAACCAAGGTGGCACTGGCGAAGGACACCAGGGTGACGCTAGCGAAGAACACCAAGATGACGCTGGCGAAGGGCCCCAGGGTGATGCTAGCGAAGAACCACAAGTCGACGCTGGTACTGCCCCAGTCCGAGTCGAAGAGCAACCAGTCGAGGCACCTAACACTCAAGAACCTCAAACCCAAGACAATACTGTTGCAAGGGTTACCTCAACGAAGCACAGGTCGAAAGAGGACTTGGAACTCTTGAAAGAAACTGACCCTGTTAGCTACCTCAACGCCATCATCGAGAGCAAGAGTTCGTCTGACGCGAGTCTGGAAGTTCCTACCCTGTCGGGGAAGTCTACTGAAACTTCTCCCCTTGATGATGCTTTGGCGAAGGTTAAGGCCCAGTTCTTCAAGAGGGACTTGATGAAGGCTTTAGAGGGGGACCCCACTGCTCCATCATGCTTGAAAGAGGTCTTGAATGCTGTCGACTTTGAAGCTGTAGCCCCAGAAGTCTCAGACTTGATCATGGAGTTACACTCTATGATTGATCAAGTCTCAGCAGATTACAGGCGCCAAAGTGGGTTTAACAGTCAGCTTGAGGTGTTGTATGGCAAAAGCTCCTCTGCGTGGACTGCTGTCTCAGATTCGACTTCTCGAATTGCTGAGTTGTCGAAACAAAAAGCGTCTGCACAGGAAAAAGTCGATGCCATTGATCGAGAGAATGCTTCCTTCCGGGCGCAAATCGCAGAAATAGAGGCGAAGATAAACGCCAACACTGTACTCAAGGAGGAACTTCTTTCGACCATCTCAGACACCGAGAGCCAGACTGAGATCAAACAAGGCCTGGAATTTGCTGAGAGGGCCCAAAGCCTCGACGCTCAAATTGCCAAACTAGTGCAGGAAAACTCCTAGTGCAAGAAGAGGTTGGAGCTGCAGCAAGCCAAGTATCTTCGACTCAAGAACTCTCTGACCTTTTGATTGATTCTCTTTGTAACCATATTCTGTGATCGTTATTCGACAACAATTGCCATCTTGGCTGAAATTTATAAAATTTCTATTTTGGCATTTTTATGGTTAATTTAGACTTGTTCTTTTATTATTTTATTTTTATCTCTTGAAGTATAGGTTTGTATTTTTTCAAATATTTACCATTTACTCTCAAGAGCCTTTTATCTCCACCTAACTCTTCGACTTCATAGGCTCCACCAGAAAAAGTTTGGATAACTCTGAAGGGTCCTTCCCATTTGGGTGACCATTTCCCCATGCTTCGATCCTTTCGATCCATGGGAAGAATTACCTTCCAAACTAGTTCTTCAGGCAAAAATACCTTAGGTTTTACCTTTCTATTATAAGAGTCTTCTACTCTTTTCTTCTGAAGCCTGAGTAGGTCGAGAGCGCGTAATCTCTCTTCGTCTAAATCCACCAGTTCATCTAACATCATGTTCCAATAAACTTCAGAAGGAATATCATAATGCCTCTGAACCCTTGCAGATTGAAGACAAATTTCTGCTGGTAACACTGCATCATGGCCAAAAGTTAGCCTATACGGTGTTGTACCAGTGGCTTCTTTTGGGGACGTTCGACAAGCCCACAGTATCTGGTCTAACGTCTTATGCCAATTCTTTGGTTTCTTCCCAACATGTTTCTTTATCAAGCCAATCACCACTTTGTTAGCTGCTTCGACTTGACCGTTCGCCTGTGCATAATAAGGCGTGGACGTTAGGAGTTTGAAACCTGTTTCCTGAGCAAATTCCTGCATCTTTCGACCAGTGAAAACTGACCCTTGATCAGTCGTTATTGTCTCAGGAATTCCATACCTAAATATAATGTTCTTTTGAATAAATTCAATGACATTTTCTTGGTCTACATTGACTAAAGGGACAGCTTCGATCCACTTAGTAAAGTAATCAATGCCTACCAATATGTATTTCTGACTCTTTGATGATGCTGGTCGAATCTCTCCAATGAGATCCAACGCCCATCCTCTAAAGGGCCAGGGCTTCACTATCGAGTGAAGTTCACTTGCTGGTACATGCTGGATGCCTGTATGAACTTGACACTCTTGACAACCTTTGGCGAACTCAACACAGTCTTTCAGCATAGTGGGCCAATATAGTCCTTGTCGAAACAACAACCATTTCATCTTATGGCCTGCTTGGTGAGCCCCACATGCCCCAGCATGCGTCGTCGAAAGGGCTATGTATGCTTCAGTTTCACTTAAACATTTCAGCAACACCCCTTCAGGCGTCTTCTTGAATAACTCATTACCCATGAGTACAAAACTCAACACCCTGTATTTTGTTTTTCGTTCTGTCGAAGCTCCTGGATTTTGAAGATAGTCCACAATAGGTTTCCTCCAATCTTGCTCTGACAAATTATCAATGAACGAAATCTCGAAGTTACTGTGATCAGCATATCCTAGTCTCGTCGATTCCAAGTCTGTTGGTGATAGACAAGTTGCCTTTATCTTTTCTCTAACTTCGATTGCTCTTTGTAATCTCGTTTTTGAAATCTTATACCCAGATGCAATTTGTGCCAAGTCATTAGCTATTTGATTTTCGACTCTGGGTATGTGTCGAATATTGACCGCTTCAAATTGTTTCAATAAACGATTTGCTATCACAAAGTACATAATGAGATTCTCCCTTATGCATTTATATTCCTTTGTGACTTGCTTGATGACTAACTCTGAGTCTCCCATTATTTCGACTCGAGTTGCCCCCAATTCCAACAATATCTCAAGGCCAGTAATTAGAGCTTCATACTCAGCCTCATTGTTCGAACAAGAACTTGCTATTTTGTACTTGAATGTTGTTGGAATTTTATCTGGAGAAATAATCAAGACTCCTACCCCTGTTCCATCTTTATGGCTGGAACCATCGAAGTAGAATTTCCAAGGCTCTATCTCCACATAATTAATATCCTCAACTTGAATTGAGTGGTCGACTATGAAATCTGCAACCACTTGTCCTTTTACTGCCTTAAGAGGCATAAAGGTCAAGGAGTATTCAGTTAATGCTAATGCCCACTTGCCAATTCGACTATGCAAGATAGGTTTCAACAACATATATTTGAAAACATCAAAATGAGACGAAACATAAACATCAACTGGTTTTATATATTGCTTGAGTTTTGTACAAGAAAAATACAGACATAGACACAATTTTTCAACTTCGCTATATCTAGTTTCTGCATCATTCAAAACTCGACTGAGATAGTAAATGGGTCTTTCGACTCCATTCTCATCCTCTTGGGCTAACATGCTTCCCAGAGTTTTGTCAGATGCAGCTATGTACAATCTCATACTCCTATTGCTACAAGGAGGCACCAAAATAGGTGGCTTAGTGAGGTACCCTTTGATTTTGTCGAAGGCGTCTTGTTGCTCCTGCCCCCATTCGAACCCCTCTTTATTCAGTCGAAGTAAGGGTGAAAAGGCCTGAGCTTTCCCACTTAGATTAGATATAAACCTCCTTAAGAAATTTATCTTGCCTAAGAGAGATTGCAATTCCTTCTTATTCGATGGCGCTTTCGCTTCCAGAATTGCCTTCGTCTTGTTCTAGTTGATTTCGATTCCCTTCTTGTGGACAACGAAGCCCAAGAAATCTCCAGCTTTCACACAGAACGCACACTTCAAAGGGTTCATCTTCAGACCATGTTCTCTCATTCTTTCGAATGATTGTCGAAGGTGGTCAATGTGATTCTTCCTGGAAACAGATTTTATAACAATATCATCAATATATACTTGCATAAACGTGTTAATAAAATCATGGAAGATAGTATTCATTGCCCGCTGGTACGTTGCCCCAGCGTTTTTTAGGCCAAAAGGCATCACTACCCATTCGTAAGTGCCTAAGGCCCCAGGGCATCGAAAAGCTGTTTTCGACACATCCTCTTCAGCAATGAATATTTGATTATATCCTGAATAACCATCGAGCATACTCAGGTATTCATAACCAGCGGCAGAATCGACTAGCATTTCCGCCACAGGCATAGGATATTCATCTTTGGGGGTGGCAGCATTCAAATCTCTGAAATCTATGCACACCCTTAACGTACCATTTTTCTTAATTACTGGCACAATATTTGCAATCCATTCGACATACCTTGTAACACGGATGAATTTGCATTTCAGAAGTCTTTCGACCTCCGTTTTGATCTTCGACAGTATTTCAGGAGCGAAGCGCCTTGGATTTTTCTTGATTGGCTTCTTTCCAGGTTTGATTGGCAACTGAAGTTCTACCAATCCTCTGTCGAGACCAGGCATTTCGTCATAATCCCATGCAAAACAGTCTTTAAACTCTTTCAGCAATTGGATTATTTCCAACCTAAGTTCTGGATCGATTTTGGCGCTGATGTAAGTTGGCCTTTTCTCTGATCCTTCGCCTAAGTTGATTTCTTCTAAAGGGTCTTGTGCTAACATTTTAATGTTGTTCGCCAAGGGGTCCTTTTCGAAGCCCAAAGGCTCATCGTCATAGATGGCGTCGAGCCTCTGTTCCTGCATTTCTTCTGGCATGATATCAGGGGGTTTTGGATCGAAATCCTTTCCTGGGCCAACAGCAGATATTTGTTGATCATTGGCCTGTGTGGCCATGTACTTTACTTCGGCTTCGAGAGCCGTTATCATCTTGGTTTCGGCTACGTAAGCCGAAATTCGCTTCAAAGATTGTGACTCAGTCATTATCACTGAATTCACTTCCCCAACCAGTTGGTTGGATATCAGTTAACCCACTGAAGTCTATGTGGGACAAGTCTTCTCTGTCCCATTTGAAACCATGCTCAGGATGCAGGTATAGGGAACAAAAGGTGTTTGGCGCTGGCGCCATGTCGAAGTCAGGTGTTGGACATGGCCCTATGTGAGCCAAGTTTTTGTCGAAATCTGCCACACCCAGGTGATTCACTTCGCCAAGGTAGTAGCTTTGATCTGCCTCTATGTTTTCGACCATCCCATCTGGACACCATAGCAGCAGCCTTTGGTGCATCGATGAAGGCACAGCGCCAACACCATGAATCCATTCACGGCCTAACAAAAGATTGTAGTTAGGTTTGGCCGATATGACCATGAACATCGTTGGTCGAAGGATCGACCCTACTTTGATGTCTAGCTGGATCACTCCCATGGTGGTCCCAATGCCGCCCTCATAGTTCGACAGGACCATGTTGTGAGGTTTAATGTCCTCATCTCTTTTGCCAATCTTCCTTAGCATAGAGTGAGGGATGATATTGATGGTTGCCCCACAATCGACCAATATTTTATTCACAGTAGTTTCTTCGAGTTTAGCCCTTATGAACAAAGGCTTGAGGTGATTTTTCATCGCCTCTGTAGGTGGCTCGAAGAAGCCATTTTGTTCCTCAGTAGTGCCATTGTCCATGACAAAATAGCACACTGGCCTATGTTTGGCCATTTCTTGTTCCACTTCCCAGTCACTTGCTTCGACTTCTACCTGTCGATTGAATTCTCTGGGCAGCACTGAAACAATATTCACCATTATATCCAAAGTATCATCAGACTCAGCATCGTCTTCGTCTTCGACTTCACTTTGGTTAGGCCAAACTAGCCTGTTGGTCACTGGCTCTCTCTCTAGAGGCTTCCTTTGTTTCCTTTGAGGAACATTCGAACTAGTTTCTGCCTTAGGTTCGTTGGCAGCCTCCCTTTCAGCTTTTCGTCTCCTTTGATATCTCCTCCATTGAGATCGAGACATAGGATTTTTACCCTTGTAGTTGCTGGACACTTGTGTAACCTTAGGTGCAGCAACTTGAGGCTCTTTCTTTTGAGTCAAAGAGGAACCTCTTGGCACATCGAAAGAATGCCATTTCTCCTCACTTGGCCTTTTCCGGCCAGAGGTTTTGTACCAAGTGTCTACTGGCACATTTGTTGGAGGCCTAAAAGTCAATGGCCTCTTGTCTTGGTTAGAACCCCTTCTGGGATCATGTCGAAGGTCAGCATTCTCCCTTCTCTTATTCGCTGCTCTTACGCCTTGAATGTGCTCAGCAGCTTTTTTATCAAAGATCGAACTGCATCTTGGACACAGCATCACCTCTGATTTCTTTTTCTGGCATCTTTGTAGAAAATCTGCCAAGTTTTCGTTTTCCCGAGGGAAAGCAGTCTTATTAGCTTGCTCTTGCCTTATGGCCTCTTCTGATGCTTTTGGGTCAGAAAGTTCAACCATGTTGATATTCATTGTATCTTTGTTAGCAAGAGTTAACTGCTTCATTTGTATCTCCAGATTCTCCGTCTGGCCTTGAACGGTGGCCAAGTGGGAACTGGGCTTTGATCCAGTTTTTTGTGCTTCAGCAGTCTCCGACTTCGGGTTTTCGACCGCTTTCTGGACAGCTTCAATTGTCTTCCTGGATAAATTTCCAGAAAAACTGCCAAAGATTGGCATGTTGATGTGGTCCTTTGAGACTTCGACCATGGTAATTCCTGGCTTCTTCGACTGGATCCTGGTTGCCTCTATCATGTTCACCTCAGTGGGTTCAGCATAGTGGGCTTCAGCCTTCAGTGGATTGGAGTCGACAGCCATGGGGGATTTGTCTGCAAACTTTAATCTCCCTTCCTCAATAGCGTCTTGCACAAGATTCCTGAAAAGAAAACATTGAGAAGTTTTATGGCCCAAAAAATTATGATATTTGCAAAAACCTCTCTTCTTTCTTTGATCAAGAGGAGGCACTTTTACCCCTGGGGGTACTATCATTTGGCCATCTTTAACTAGCAAGTCGAATATTTCATCACATTTTGTGATGTCAAAACTATAAGTCTTTTTTGGGAACCTATCGTTGGTCCTTTCTGGACCAATGGGATTTTTCCCATTTGAGGGGACTAACAGTTTACAAAAGTATGGTGGCCCTTGTTTTAGTTCTGCTAAATCGACTTCTCCTTCTTCGACAGTTAAAGTATCGTCGAAGGATTCTAGATCTTCGTCATCCATCTCAACATACGCTATCCTTTCTCTCTTGTGAGTTTTCGTTGCCTTAGCTTTTTCAGCTTTGAGGCGTTCGACCTGTCGAACTCTATCGGCCAGTTGGGCCATGTCTCTTAGGTACTGGGTGTCTAGCTTCTTCCTAATGGAATAATCTAAACCGCCTGCGGCTATTTCGACCAACTCATGTTCTGGCACTTGTGTAAAACATCTCGCCTTGAGCAACCTAAACCTATTCAGATATTCGTCTATAGGTTCAGTGAAACGTCTCTTCACACTGGCCAGTTCTTTCAGGCTTATCTTGATTTGCCCCATGTAGAATTGTTCATGGAACAATCTTTCCAACTGGGTCCAATGATGGATCGAATTGGGGGGGAGAGTTGTGAACCAAGTAAAAGCGTTCTTGGTTAAAGAACTTGGGAAGTACTTGATCCTCAGGTTTTCGTTATTCGAAATGTCTCCTGCTTCGATCAAGTATCTCGCCACATGCTCGACAGTAGATTCTGTCGTGTCCCCTGAGAACTTAGTAAATTTGGGGACTTTGCATCTAGGAGGTAAGTCCGTTTGTAACACGTATTCTGACAATGGAGATGTAAAGTTGGGCCTTCGAAAGCCCATGTTCATCCCATTCTGAGTCATGATCCTTTCGATCATGGTTGCCAGATTGTTTTCCAAACCCATGTTTTGGTATTGGATATGCTGAACCACTTCGTCAGCATTTTGGTTTCTGTTAACTAACCTTACCTCTGGGGCTATTACCCTAGGTTCCTCGACAGGTTGTTCCAATCGTGCCCTAAGGTTTTCTTCGACAGGCTGTTGAGCCTGGTTAATGGTGGTTTCTTCCTCTACAAATATCCCCTGGTTTCCCCTTATCTGCGCCCTTTGGGGCTGTCGAATAGGTTGGGGTACTCCAAAGAAGTCAGCCAAACGCGTCATTTGCGCTGTAACTTGCTGATTCGATTGAGTAGTGTTTTGTATTAGAGGGTTTAGCACTGTACTCAAAGTTTGTGCCAACATTTGCACCATATCATGGTTGCTTTCGTCCATTTGTTGCCTCAAGACCGCTGTCGAGGCATTTGTAAGGCCATGGGCTACTTGGGACGTTCCTCCTAAGAGTTGGGTCCTATTTCTATTCGCCATGCCTACTCCAGAGCCTTGGAGTGGCGAAGAGGCACTCACGAAAGGGTCTGAAAAAGTGGACGCAGCATTCGTCAGGCTTGCCACTTCAGAAGTTGGCATACCATAGAGTGGAATGAATCCTGGGGGAACGAAAGGCCTTGTGCCTAAATTTCCCCTTGGTGGGGGAGTTCCCAAAGGTATCCTAGGGCCTGTTAACGAAGGTATTGGCCCCGTGGTTGTGACCGATACTGCTGGTGTCGAACCAACATTTGTCGCTTCACTTACGGTCATACTAACCGTTGCTCCCACACTCGTTTGTGGGATTTCGTTAGTGTTTGGCGGATTCGCCATCTCTTCCCTTCCTCTGGCAGTATTGTTATCGTTAGTGTATATTCTACCACTTCTCAATAACATACAACTCGAAAAGATGAGATTATTTTCAACAATCAACACACTGTCCCATCAGGTGTGCCAATTTGTTTACCTTGGGTTTTGGTAAACAACCGCTGATCCTCCAAATGGTTACTTATTTGGTTACTCGCAGGATCGATCAGATTGATCCTAGGACATAGGTTGATTTTGAAGTTTGATTAAATTGGATAAGGCTTTAAATAAAAAGGTTTCAAGTAAATTGCATGAAGGAAAGATTTGGTAAAATAAACAAGGCTTAAAGTAAAGGGTTTCGACAGGAATGTAAAGAGAAAAGCAAGTAAAATTCTGGAAAAGTAAATGACTTTAATTGATAAAATTGGTGTTTCACACATACATTTCTCAACAATTCTTTCTCACACGCTGGGTACTCGAATCTATATGAGTGACTTTGTATAGAATTGTGAACACACGCGAGAAACTACATGTCTACTCCTATTTATATTAAAACATCCCAAGTAACCGTCGGGCAGTTACACTGCTTCGAGATCAAGCCACTTGGCACGTTCTCCACGCTCGACGCTCTAGATCCTTGCACGTTTGCATGTGGTAACTGCTGGAAACCGTTTTCCCTCCAAAAGCTTGAATTTCAAAACTGCTCCACTCTGGACCATCGAACACTTTCGTCAAGAGATATCTTCGACGAGAAACTCCTTCGACGTCGAAGGCAATCAGCCTTCTTCCTTGGAAGAAATCTTTTAAGTACTTTGCCATCTTTCGACGGGCATTTCGACAGACTTAGCCAGTCGAAGACATCCTTCAGCTTTAATGGATGACATCAATCAAAACAAAGGTGTCGAATTTAGGAGCCAACACACTTTCAAAAAGTTTTCAAACAAACACTTCATACACTCTTGAGGACAGATACAAGAGTTACCTAGAAGTTTTCAAAACGAAAATTTTTCAAAACCCACAAACACAAGAAAAGCAAACATTTTTGAAAACATAGTGAGCAAGTACCTAAGAGCCCGTGGATAACCACATATAGAAAGGGTGCTAACACCTTCCCTTTCTATAATCTACCTCCCGAACCGAGATACATCTCGAAAAGGAATTTTGCTGTGCTTTTGTCCTTTCCTTGTTGGAGAAAATAAAAGATGGTGGCGACTCTTGCTTACCGCGACATTTCGCGAACCAGCATTACAAAACAGTCAGTTCTATTTCCACCGATCACAGAACTGGCGACTCTGCTGGGGACTTAATAAGTGAGGTGTACCTTAGGATTAGATCATTCTATGTTTTCAATTGTATGCCTTGTATGCTTTAATTTTGTGGGCTTGCATCGAAGTTTCATAGATCCTAACCTGGATCTGGGGAATACCCTTTAGGCAAGTAGCAATAAACTGTGAGGGACCTGTCCGACGTAGACCGACACGGGTGAAGCAGTAGCTACGTTGGTGTGGTACCTTGGTCTGTACCAATATCCCTTGTGTTGGAACGAGGAGAATATGGGTCTTCTGAGGAGTCATTAAGCACCAACTGACCTTAAAACCTTAAACTGACCAACTTGGCCATAGAACAGTAGCAGTATGCTACACTCATTGAGGCTAAACTCTCGCGATGGTTCCGGCTGCAAGAAAAGGTTGCTAAGCTGGAGTTATGACCGATTGAGGGTAGTCAGTGATATTGAGATCCTCTAGAACCCGGTTACTATTTTTAGGACAGTTCTTAACCAACTGAAACTGAAAGAGGGTAGTACCTAAACTTCATGCTGGCCTGAAATCTAAGGGCTCTCTTGTGTGACTTGTGTGCCTTTACCATGTTTGCCTTTTGTGAGTACTTGTGGTGTGCCTTTATCATAACATCATAACATCATAAAATTGCATACATCTTGCATAAGGACTAACCCATTTCAAGGATCTCAAGGGTTTGTGATGCAGGTCACGATGAACCAACTGTCTAGCAAGGGGCCAAAGGGGATTTATTTCCCTCTAGCCAAGGTTGTTTGGAGATCAAAACATGATAAATTGAGTCAGGGGCTATGACCCACTCGATATGGTGAGATTGACTCTTGAAGAAGGACTCTCAACAACATGAAGCTCCTTCAATCAAGCTGCAAAATTCAAATTCTAACAAGTTTCTTTGTTTACCCCGCAAGATCCTTGAAAACATTGCATACATGTATCATACATATCATTGCATTACAGGTACCATTACAGGTCACTTATCTTCTTCGCTGTTTATTTCAGCAATCATTATATCTTCTGAACCTACCACTGAACAAGCTATCAAGGCCCTCCAGGCCCAGAATTCCCATTTCCAAGAGTTGGTTATGAGCCTAGCCAAGGGTCAACAGGAGTTGAAGACTCTGATTCTGAAGAAGAAGAAGAAGAGGACCGTCTTGTTCAACACTGGACGCAAATTTGGGAATGGATTACAGAATGAGGTTGAGCTGACTACCTCATCTGTAGGGAAAGACAGCCCACAAGAGAGAAGGGTTCCTAGTCCCGTGGTCTCCGACAACGAGACAGATTATGATGATGAACAGTACCCTCTTGCGGAGGATAGGTACAAACAGTTGGAGGACCGCTTAAGTGCTATGGAGATTCAGCATGTGCCCGGGTTGGACTTCGGAGACCTAGGCTTATCCTCTGGGGTGGTGATTCCCCATAAATTCAAAGCACCTGCTTTTGCAAAGTACGACGGAGCTTCCTGTCCTAAGCTGCATCTCAGATCATATGTAAGGAAGATCCAACCTTACACTGCTGACAAGAATCTATGGATCCATTTCTTCCAGGACAGTCTTTCAGGGACTCAACTCGAATGGTTCTATCAGCTGGATGGAGCCAATATCCGTAACTGGGAGGATTTGGCTACAGAGTTCTATAAGCAGTATCAATATAATTCCGACCTCGCTCCTACGCGTACCCAACTCCAGGGTATGTCACTTGGGACGGGTGAAGGATTTAAAGAATATGCTCAAAAATGGAGAGATCTTGCTGGAAGGGTGCAACCACCCTTAACTGACCGTAAACTTGTAGATATATTCCTGGGGACCCTGTATGGTCCGTTCTTCAACCATCTGATTGGAAATTCTTCTGCTGGGTTTACAGACCTGATCTTGACTGGTGAGAGAATTGAAGCTGGCATCAAGAGTGGGAAGATTCAAGAAGCTACACCTTCTGATACTCATAAAAAGCCTTACCATGGAAAAAAAGAGTCCAATGCGGTGCATGGTAAAAAGAGTCGTCATGATCAACATGTAGGAGCAACCCAGATCTCTAATCCTATGCCTGCTCAACAAGGACAGGGGCAGCAATGAAAGGAGGTCACACCCAAAAGATAGTTCACTAAGATCAACATGTCACTGGCTCAAGCGCTACAACAAATGTTGAAGGCAGGGCTGATTACCTTAAGGGCTCCTCTTCAGAATCCAAACACTTCCGCTCCTAACTATCATCCCAATGAAAGGTGTGCATACCACTCTGATAGTCCGGGACATGACACAAACAACTACTGGGCCCTGAAGAACAAGGTTCAAGACATGATTGATTCCAAAGACATCCAGTTTGAAGCACCAGAGACTCCAAACATAATCACTGCTCCTTTGCCAAATCATTGAAGGCTTTTGTTTATTTGAATTTCCGAGTTGTATTTTTCCTTGCTTATTCAAACAACTATTGTCATAGCAAACTCTTTTATTTCATTAATGCATCGCATATGTCTATTCCGAATCAATATATTCGTATTCACTATATTCAAAATTGCTTTTATTTTTGGTGTTCAACTCTCGATTAAAAATTCTAAACCTTTTGAGGGAGGATGACGAAAACGATACCACGATCTTTACAGTATGCTTTTGAACAGACCCCGCTGATGAAGTAAAGGCATTGTTTCAAATCCTAAACAATGGAGTTATAAGGAAGATAATCCCTAGTCAACCCCTTTGAGCCAAAGAAGTCAGAGTTTTTCTTTTCACAAATTAAAACCCTAAATCATAACCTGGGGCAGGGTAGTTTTCTCAGTTAATCCAAGTGCACAATGGATGGCATCAAAGAAGTCCTTCCAAAACAAAAGACAGTGATGGTTTCCTATAATTGTCAAGACAGGCAGTCATTATCTCTCGAAATAAAAGCCCATTAAGTCAAAACCTATGAAGGAGACTTACAAAACCGGGGCATCCCGCTGACTGTAATCACAAAAGAAACAGTTCAGGCAAAAACAGGGATAACGAAATCAAAAAGAAAGAGGTCCTACAAACCCTCAACAAAAAAAAGAGAAATAACTACCTATTCAAAATAAATTATCAATATCCGAACCATCATCGGAATATCAGAGCAAAGACTCAAACAAGGTCTAACACACGATTAACTGAGTTTAGGTTTGAAGAACATCACGAAGAGCGGGTGGGTACAAATATACTTTGAGCCTTTATCCTTTGTTTCTTAAAACATGAACCAGACCACGTTATAACCCTTAAAAGTCCTAGCTGAAGCATGGGTTAGTTCGAAAGCATACTGTTACAAAAGGTATCCTGACTCCTGTAGGGCTTGCTGTAAAATCCTGAGTTGACATCACATTTTACAAAAATTCACTTGTTTTATTGAAAACTGCATTTTCAAAAAAACTTCAAAACAGACATAAGCTTGGCATTCTTAAAATAACATTGTTTGCATATGACTATTTGTTCAAACAGCATAGAAGTTCGCACGAAGAATATCTAGTGAACAAAAGCACTTCCAACCAAGGGGAAGACGTGATCATTGTCCATCATCTGGGGCAGTTAAGTCAAGATTCAAGGAATCTCTCAAGATGCCAAACAGCCAGGGGCAGATCTCCGCCTGAGTCACTTGGGGCATTGGACATGAATTCCAGCGACGAATCTTGCATGGTCAACGAAAATCTTCTGGTAGTATGGCAACATGACACTACTGACAGTGACATCTCCCTACATTCTGAGAGCATGGACATAGTCGAAAAAATACTATGCATAATCAAAAACCTGCTAGGTGGACCGGCCTAGGCAAAAATAAGGGCTTCCCGGCGAACCAAAAGGGTTCGGGCAAAAATAAGGGATGAAAATGAAAAATTTGTACACCCGACAAGTCGAAAATCTGAAAAGGCGGCTTGGGCAAAAAAGGGTATCCCGATGGACTGAAAACCCGAAAGGGCGGTCCAGGAAAAAATTAGGGATCAAAGCGTACGACTATGTCCTGTTATCTCGTCACTTGCCTACTAGAAGAAGATTTTTCAATCGGCAGTCATAAAGCATCTCACAGGTATCTTCTTCTCCCACAGAAGCTGGGGCAATAAGAATTGTCTAAGCGATCTAGCTGCTCTGTTCACCAGGGTACCAAGGTAGGTTCGGCTGAAGAATGTAACCAAGATACCTTCACTCCCCGAGAGTAAGACAAGAGTCAGCAATACTCTCCCCAAGCAGAGTTGGTCTCCCGTCAGCCCTAAAAGGCACAGTATCTCCAGCAAGTCAGCAATACTCTCCCTCGAGCAAAGTTAGTCTACCACCAGTCTTGGAAAGGTTGGATATCCCTAGAAGATCTCAACATTCCCCAGCGGAGTATACAGATATTCCTCAGCAAGCATCCCCGGCAGTCTTAATCTTCCTCAACAGAAATATAAGATTGTTCCCCGGCGGAATACAAAACACCCCAGTGGAGACATTCCCCCAGTGCAGTCCTCAAAAAGTTTCCCCAGGAGAATTGAACTATCTCCCCAGTAGATTCTGGAAGCTTGTCCCCTGCAGAGTACTAACGCATCTCTCCTGGCTTTATTCAGAAGGTTATTCCCCACCAGAGTCTAACTGGGTTATCCTTAGCAAATTGCTACGGAAAGATTGTCCTCAGCTAAGTTCTTCCTATCCCCAGCGGAGTTCATCAAAATCTCTAACAGAACTTATCAACGGAATCCCCAGCGGAATTATCATCAAAATCTCAGCGAAGTATCTCTTCCCACAAAGTAATTCCCCGCAGAGTAATCTCTTCAGCAAGTTTATTCCCCAACGGAGTCATCTTCTCCTACCGGTTTATTCTTGCAATCATCATCCCCAACGGAAGTGAAGAACTCTACTCTTCAACATCAGCCCAGGATTTAACGAACTTCCCGGCATTCGTCAAGGATTTATTTTCCAGACGAAAATACATTCATAAACATTTCACATTTCATATCTCCTATTTACATACATGATAAAGTGCATACGACAAGATCTCGTTTTGAGAACATCATGACATCATGCATTTCATACATCATGACATTGCATACAACATGTTTTGCCTTTTCAGGAAGAGGTCAATCGAAATATGATTACCATCAACCTTTTTAAGTTCTAGATTCGATACCTGTATCTAGCAAGGGCATGTCTGTGAGCGACTGATTAGAGGTCTACGCCTGTATCCAGCCAGAAAGCTATCTCGATCAACCTTTTTGAGTTCCAGATTCGATACCTGTATCTAGCTAGGGCATGTCTGTGAGCGACTGATTAGAGGGCTACGCCTGTATCCAGCCAGGAAAGCTATCTCGACCAACCTTTTGAAGTTCCGGATTCGATACCTGTATCTAGCCAGGACATATCTGTGAGCGATTGATTGTAGATCTATACCTATATCTAGCCAGGAAAGTTATCTACATTGAAGAGATTGCAGAAATAGCTTAGAGATGCTCCAGACCCGGATGCTATTCTTTTGCTTATTCAGAGTTTCTTCCCAGAAATAGCTTAGAGAGGCTCCAGACCCGGATGCTATTCTTTTGCTTATTCACAGTTTCTTCTCAGAGACAGCTTAGAGATGCTCCGGACCAGGACGCTATTCTTTTGCTTATTCAGTTTCTTTTCAGAGATAGCTTGGAAATGCTCTAGATTCGGACGCTATTCTTTTGCTTATTCAGTTTCTTTTCAGAGATAGCTTGGAAATGCTCCAGATCCGGATGCTATTCTTTTGCTTATTCACAGTTTCTTCTCAGAGACAGCTTAGAGATGCTCCAGATTCGGATGTGATTCTATTGCTTATTCAGATTTCCTTTCAAGAGATAGCTTAGAGATGCTCCTGACCCGGACGCTATTCTTTTGCTTATTCAGTTTCTTTTCAGAGATAGCTTGGAAATGCTCCAGATTCGGATGCTATTCTATCGCTTATTCAGATTTCCTTTCAGAGATAGCATAGAGATGATCCAAATTCGGATTCTATTCTTTTTCTTATTCAGATTTCCTTTCAGAGATAGCTTAGAGATGCTCCTGACCCGGACGCTATTCTATTGCTTATTCAGATTCCAACTTCTAAAGACAACTTAGAGATGCTCCAGACCCGGATGCTATTCTATTGTTTAGTCCAGATTCATTCAAAAGACAGTCCAGATATGATCTAGATTCGGATGACATTCTGCCACTCATTCATATGCAGTATGGATATACCCCAGACAAGGCAGTCATTCTACTACTCGTTCAGACGTCAGTAATTAGACACAGACTAGATATGCTCCAGACACGGAAGCCATTCTATTTCGCATTCAGATTCAACTATCAACTTCAAGTGCAGATATACTCCAGATACGAAATTCATTCCGTCACTTATCCAGATCCCAGATACAGTTCAGATACGATCCAGATTCGGATATCATTATGTCGCTCTCTCAAACTACCTATTAACAATCTCCAGATGGCATCTATAAGCCCATCCCCCGACAAGATTCTGTCACACCTCCAGATGGCATCTATAAGCCCATCCTCCTATCCATCATATCTCCAAATGGCATCTGTAAGCCTATTCCCGACATCGCATTGCTGATACTCCACTATGCGAGTGCAAATTTCTGGGCACTTTAGTATTCAATCATCTTCCACCGTCGGATCACGAAAGGCACGCAAGCCAATCTACATCCCCAGGTTTAAGAAGATTGAACAGGGGCAACTGTTGTACCCCAAAATTTTCCCTCCCATATTCTTCAAGGTTTTCCAAGAATCATCTTCAAATGGTTCAAGATTTCTCAAGGGTTGCACAGTCAAACATCCTCCTAAGCCAGTCCAAATTAGGGTTTTGTTTCTTTCAAGGAATTTGAGGTTTTCAATGGCTCAATCAAGTCTCATATGCCTATATACATTTTCAAGGACCTACATGCCAAGTTGCAAGACTCACAGGGTCAAATTCCACAGTCAAAAGCTTCATTTGCTTCACAATCAACTACAGGGGTAAAATGGACATTTTGCAGTCAAAAGTCAGAATTTTTGGTCAACATCTTATTTTGAGAACACAATCATCATTTGATCAAGTCTTGATCATGATTCCTCAAGCATGGCTCAAAAATCATCAAAGATGCAAAAGTTACTATTTTTGGACAGTAGAAAAGTCAACTGTATTTTGACCAGGGCATAACTTTTTCATGGTTCATCAGAAAAATCCCATCCAATGCTCATTTTGAAGGGGATGACATTTCCTACAACTCATATTCACATTCCAAGTCCAAGAAATGCTCTCACAAAAAGTTATCAATTTCCACATTATAGGTCAAATTCAAAAGTCAACAAAAATGCACTTTAAGTCAAAGACCATAACTTGATATTGGTAAATCCAAATGACATGGGACCAAAGGCATTGGTTAGAGGACTTCTAGGCCTTTCCAAAATGTCAAAGAACATGTTCATATGATCAAAATTGAGCAAGATATGCATTGGAGAAGTTGGGAAATTTTTGTGAATTTGCAAAAGTCAACTTTGCTCAAAATACCTTATTTTTGCTAATGGGCCTCAAATTTCTTCTTGAAACTTTATCCAAGGCCTATGCACGACCCATTGAGATTATTTGAATTTATTTTCTTATTTTTTATTAATTAATTGGATTTTTAATTGATTTTAATTCATTTAGTTAATTTAAAATGTAGGAAATACAAAGATATGGTTTTTTCAATCTTTTGAGAAGCAAACAAGCTCAAGATATGCTTGCAAATTCGTGTGCCAATCAAAGGGACAAAAATCTCCAAGTTTGGCAAGTTTTCTCAATCAAAAAGATGCAAAAAGATATGAATGAAAATCAAATATTGAAACATCAATTCCATGGATTTCTTGGCCAAGATTTAACCTAAACTCAATCTCCTATATATACACAACTCAACCCTAATGCATTGGACATGAAAATTGCTGCAGAAAGGCCATAACCAATTCCAAAAAATTCAAGAAAACTTGAAAACCGTTTTCCACATTCCAAGCCAATTCAAAGCATTATAGTGATTCAAATACATTGCTGGGAGTGTGAGGAACGATTTGCAATCAAAACCAAGCTTCATAGCTCAAGAAATCGTTGCAAACAGTTTCACGGTTTGAAGCATCTTTCCAAAATCGTATACTTTGATTCATGCATATTTAACATGCTATTGTGATTGTTTTGTGTTAATAGGACTGATACGAAGCTAATGGTGTGGTTTAATGGCATTGAAACGCCCTGAAACAGAAATTGCCATTGATGAATTCTAGGGTTTCCAAGCTTTCAAATTAGGGCTTTATTATCCAGGAAAAATTAGCACCTCTAAGGCACATGGTTAGATTCGTGAGAACCAGACGAATCCAAAGGACATGTCGCGAAATATTTATGTTCATCGTGCTGCTAATCGCTATTATTGGTCATCATGTTTTGTGGGGGTTAAAAACCCCCGCTATCTAACATTCTTTTTTACAGGCAAACAAGGAAGATGAATACGTGTTGTTTCCTGGTTGGACAGTTCAAAAGGGCGCGCGTTTTTTTATAATTTCAGTCCATGAACTTGTTTGTATATATTATGTTCACTTGTAATTATATTATCAAATGCAGGCATATGGTATAGTGGTTGGTGATCTGGCTGGTTATCATTGGGACCTAGGTTCGATTCCCAGGTCCACCCAAAACCCTTATATTATTTTGTTTCATATGTTCCTATGCAGGCTTCCAAAGGTGTTTCATCATACACCTCAAACAATCAGGCGCCATGTGTCCTTAAGCCTAGATCTGATGACAAAGGATGAGTGACCACCATGCTCCCAGTCAATGAACGTGCACCTGATCCAGAAAGTCAAATGTGGCTTTGTGGCTTAATGGGCTCCAGATTGCTTACAAACCTCCATCTGGGCCAACACACCCCCCTGGTTAATTATTTTTCTTTTATATTTTCTTTTACTAATTATTATTATTATCATTTAATTAACTTAATTAATATTTTCCATAATAAATTCAGACAATTAAAAAATGTAAATATTTTTATTATTTATTATTATTTATTAATTTCACTTTTAATTATTATTTTGTAAATAAATGCTAACAAAATTAATTTAGTTTAATTAGGTCTAATTTTGACATTTTCATAATAAATAAAATAATTTAGAATTAGGGTTTTCTTGACAACTTTTAATTTCTTTTCTTTTTATTTTATTAAGACATAAAAACTAAAAAATACTTTTTTTCTTTTAATTAATTAATTAATTAGTAAATTAGGTTTAATATTAATTGATTGCAAAAAAGGACCAAAATTCCATTCTTTTCTCAAAAAGGGTCAAAACCCTAAGGACGTCCTGATTCAATTCTTTCGCGCGCATATTTATTTTTAATTCCTATTTTGATCATATTTATGTATCTTCTCCGGGAATGCAATAGATAATTAGGGCTTTTATCGCTTTCTTTACTTCGTCGCAATTTACTTTTCCAAAGGGTTATGTTTTTGGCGATGTAAATACCCGACGCCTTGTAATAGCATAGATTAACTTTCCGCAATTTATTTCCCGCAAATTATTAACTGTTAACTATGCATGACATGACTTGCCTGAAAAATAAAATCAATCCGTAGCTCACCATGAAAATGTGCAAAGATAAACATAACCTGAATCCTGACACACGTGCACATGCCACTCCTAGGGTACGCCTCACTTGGTTGCCTCGACGTGGTCATCAAGTATAGGTTGTTTTAGAGGTCGCCCTCCTGTCTAAAGATCCAAGTTGCCTCGAAACGGTTGCCTCGGATAAAAGGGATCTAGGACATTAGGGTTACCGTTAAGGCGTCCTACCATTGCTTTGGTGACCACACATGTCCCTATAATCGAATTGACCCGAAACTCCAACGACGGTTCTACCTACTTCTCAATAGTGGGATAGTACTGTCTAAAGGACATTTACACAACTTAATTCCTTAGATTAGGTAGATTTCTCCTGGGTACTTGCTCTTTCAAAAACAAAAACAACTTTTCGCACCTACACTTTCAAAAAGTTTTCAAACAAACACTTCATACACTCTTGAGGACAGATACAAGAGTTACCTAGAAGTTTTCAAAACGAAACTTTTTCAAAACCCACAAACACAATAAAAGCAAACATTTTTGAAAACATAGTGAGCAAGTACCTAAGAGCCCGTGGATAACCACGGATAGAAAGGGTGCTAACACCTTCCCTTTCTATAATCTACCTCCCGAACCGAGAAACATCTCGAAAAGGAATTTTGCTGTGCTTTTGTCCTTTCCTTGTTGGAGAAAATAAAAGACGGTGGCGACTCTTGCTTACCGCGACATTTTGCGAACCAGCATTACAAAACAGTCAGTTCTATTTCCACCGATCACAGATAGCAATGTGGCCAAGTATCTTAGCATTTTCGAGGGACCAAGATCATTTTATTTTAGGCAACCTTTGTATAGCGTCATCGATGGACTATGATCTTATTTTGTTTTGTTTTGCCAAGATACTTCGCATGCGTAACATGGCCATTTCATTTTAGGCAACCAAGTGGATGAAATCCTAGGGGTGCTTGTGTGCAATGTGTGTCATTTTTCATGCATTTGATTTGTCTTGGATTATGTCTTTTCTATTTGTTTTGTTTTTTGGTCTTGTCATGCAAACCCTAGTTTACTAAACATGGTATAAATGCGATAAATTGCGTAAATATAAACTAAGCTATTACAACAATTATTATGGGAGGGGGGATACAAGTTTTTGAATGGGGATATTGCACAAAATAAACCCTAAAAATACTATTACAACCCAATTGAATATTGTGCGAATTAAATAAATGTACAAATATTTAAAATGCAATAAAAATGTATTTATGTAAAATGTTTTGTATTTGATTTTTGTATGAGAAAAATGATTTATTTAAGCCCTAAAAATAAGAGAAAAAATATTATTATTTTTGAAAGGGTGAAACACTAATTTTCAATTAAAATAAAATATATGTTCTATATTATTATTTTGTCCATTCTTTGTACAAGAAAATAATAAATAATATTATGTACAAATATTAAAAATTAAAATGTGTATGAAAATAAATATTTTATGTATATAAATAACATAATGAAAATGTATGGTATTTTTAAAATATTTATAATTTATTTAAGAAAATAAAGTATATTATCCTAATAAACTATTATTTATACCAAAAAATAATAAAAAAATAAAATAAAAGTGTGGAAATAAATAAATTATTTTTGGGTATTTTTTATCTTTAGAAAAAATAAATGCAAGTAATAAATATAAAAATATGCAAGAAAATGCAAAAATATAAGAAAATAGTCAGGGGGTGCAAAAGTAATTAGGGGGGTGTGAAAAGCATAAACAAAAGACCAGAAATGCCAAAAAGCCCAAGGCACAACTTCGTCCCTGTCCTCTGTCTTCTCCTTCGCGCGCGTTTCCTTCAAACCTGCAACTTGCTCATGCTTGCACAAAAACAAAAACCCATAACATGAAACTTGTGGCATTTAATCTCACGATTTCAACCATATCAATTATGTGACCTAACTCTCAAAGATCAGAGAGAATTTTGTAACCCCTAATTCATAACCTAATTTTTTCATGAACTTCAAGCTTCAAATTCTCTTAGCTCAGTTAATATAAATGAAAAGTATGCATATGTACAGCTTCACCATGTTATAGACTACATCTTTTATTCACAAATCATGGCTTGAGGATGCCTAAATAGAGAGATAGAGTTTGAAAAAATACCTCCTTCAGCTGGATTTTGATATGACAATGTGGGGACTTTGAGTGAGGCCTGAGGATCATGTGAGCTTTCTTGAACTTCCTTCAAGCTATTCCAATGCTTAACTTGCTTTGTGGATGGCAAGAACTCTTTGCACAAGTCAAGTTGCAAGCTCCAAGTTTGAAAATGGCAATGGCTGAAACAGGGCTTAAAGATGCAAGATGAATGCTTGGACTGCTTTGGTATAATTTGTATGAAGTGTTTCAAATGTTAAAAGGCAAAACGCACGAGCCAAAAATGAAATGGCTATGATTTTCCAAAACTGCTGAGTTTGGGCAGAAATTTGGAGTTTTTTAGTTTGAGAGTGTTTTGGATGTCAAGCAGTCGTTTTTTGTCTTGCAATGTGTTTGTATACTTGTATAGAATGGATCCAAAGTCCACTCCTCAACAGATGTGCAAGCTTTTCACCTTTTGCAACTTTTCTTGCATTTGAAGAAAAGTGAAGTGACTAAAATAACAGGCATGTCCTTGCTTGCTTGAGAGCTGCAAAGAGTTGGTATACATTGCTTGTGACTTGTATAAATTGTTTGTACCAAAGGAACAAGTCCGAGGCTCAAGGTTGATAAAGTTACAAAAGCTCACTTTATAAAAATGGCATTTTAAAGTTTATGCTTAAAATGGAAATGTAACTTTGTACAATGCTTCAAAAGTGAAAATAAAGCCTTTAACCTCTGAGTTTTCATTTAATTATGGAGTGTAGAGTGATTTTAGGACCTGTAATGCAAGGTACAACCATCATGGATCTGATTTGCAACTTGATACTTTGTGAAAATGGCATGAACAAAAGTGATAAAATGCCAATTTCTCTTCTTCGATTCTCCCTAACCACAAATGATCTTGGAGAGTTCTTGGACATTTTGGAAAGCTTGCAACATGCTCTATAGTCCATCTTTGAAATGAATTTTGAGATACCTCTTGGAACTAGGTGAAAAATGTCCATGAAGTTGGTTCAAAAACCTGCCTAAATTAGGGCAAAATTTCACTAAGTTATTTAGTTCATGGACCTATGTTCACAAATTTATAACTTAAGATCCAAGCATCTTTTGGGAAAAGTTTGTGAAGAAAATTTGTATATTTCATGGAGGAATACAACTTTCATGTTGGAAGTTTTCTTTTAATCAAATTGCATCATGGTGAAAAAGTAGTGAAAAGTTGGGAAAAAATAAGAAAATTTCCATACTTAGAAAAATTCTAAGTTATGAAAATTTTCAAATTCAAAACCCTAATTTTCAAAATTGGTTTTTTTGGTGAACAAGTTTCATGTTTTGACATATCTTGATGAAATATGACCTTTGGCACTTGATTTTGACCAAAAAGTCAAAGTTTGACTTTTCAGTGTACAATTGACTTTTGATCAGTTGACTGCAAAATTCATTTGCCAATCCAATGAACTTGAGATCTTTTGAACTATATGATTAGGCCAAGATGATGACATTTAACCCTTTAAATCATGTTTGAACCCAATTGATCATTGTCTAGGTTAAAAATCAGAAATTTCCCTTTCTCTGTCAAAAACCCTAATTTTGACCATTTTGCCCTTTTGATGATTTGATCAAATTTCTTGAGGAGTTGTGATCCAAACTTGATCAAATGGTACATATGAGTCTAAAAAGTTGTTGTGGATCAAAAATTATGAAGTTTGACTGTAAATTGGCCATGGTTAACTTTTCCCTCAATATAGTTGATTTTTAGGTCAACTGTCTAATTGACTGATCAAAAATGTGATTCAAGGCTTGAAACTTAACATGAGAAATCTTAGGGGTCCAAGATGGTGTATGGAAGTAACATGAAGCATTGATGGTCCAAAAATCCTTGTGTAAACTCAAACCCTAATTTTAGGTTATCAGTGCAAGATGAGGTATCTTGAGCTGATCAAACCCTAATCTTGTCTTGAGTCCAAGAAGTCTTGTGAGAAAAGTCTTGATAAATGAGAGGGAAAATTTTGGGGTACAACAGTTCAGAAATTGAACGTTTGTTTGAGAAGGCAGTCATTTTTGTAATCTTTTACTTTTGTTAAGGGTTTGTAGGACCTCTTATTTTTTTCTCGTTATCCCTACTTTTTCCTGAACTGGTTCTTTTGTGATTACAGTCAGCAGGATGCCCCAGTGTTTTTCTTAAGTCTCCTTCATAGGTTTTGACTTAGCGGACTTTTATTTTGAGAGGTAATGACTGCCGACTTTAATGATTATGCAGAAACATCACCATCTTCTGATTTATAAGGACGTCTTTGATGCCATTCATTATGTATGAAGTGGAAGATTGTGACTGAATGCACATCTGAATCAACTGAGAAAACTACCTTGCCCCAGGTTATGATTAAGGGATTTAATTTGTGTGAAAAGAAAAACTCCTACTTCTTAGGCTCAAAGGGGTTGACTAGGGATTATCTTCTTTATAACTCCACTGTTTTGGATTTGAAACAATGTTTGTACATCGTCAGCAAGGTCTGTTCAAAAGCATAATGTAGAGATTATGGCATCATTTTTGTCATCCTCCCTCTAAAGGCTTACAACTTTTAATCAAGATTTGAATATCACAAACAGGAAGTAAAAGCACAGTTTAAGTATAGTGAAAACTAATGAAAAAATTCAAGACAAACATATGCAATGCATTGATGAAATAACAAGGTTTGACATAAATAAATGTTTGAAGAATCAAAAGAAAATTACAAATTGAAAATTCTAATGAACAAAAGCCTCTTTGTATGAATTTGTCACTTCAGATGATGCGCCTTTGAGGGATTGCAGAAGAATTCACTCTGGACATCTTGTGTGAACTCCAGCACTCCTTCGTTGATCAAGTCCTGAATCTTATTTTCAATGCCCAACATTCATTCGTATCATGTCTAGGACTATTGGAATGGTATGCGCATATTGCATCAGGATGATAGCTAGGAGAGGACACATTGGGATTTTGAGGAGGATCTCTTAACGTAACCAACTCCATCTTCAACATGTGTTGTAATACCTGAGCCAAGGACATGTTTATTTTGGTGAATTTCCTTTTGTGTGTTTCCTGCTTATGCTGATTGCCTTGTCATTGTTTCTGCATCAGTGCTAGAATAGAGATCTGCACTACCCTCACAGATTATTTGAGATTACTCTTATTGCGGACTTTCTGGTCGTACACAAAATTGGACTCTTTCTTGCTATTGTATGGTCTCTTCTGAGTACTTGGAGATGCAGTCCCTTGAATGTCACTGCTCCTGAGATTATTTTCAACCTACCCCCTTATGAGCATATCACCCAATTCCCCATCCGCCAAGAGAGATTGATCATTGATTAGGCCCTAAGCCCTAGCAGTTTTCCCCAGACTTTCGTATCTGTCCTGAAGAAGCTTGCTGATGAGAATCCTCAACTCTTCTTGTTCCCGAGCTAAACTTTGGATAAGGGCCATCTGACTAATCATCTGGATTTTCATCCTTCCCACTTCAGTCTATAGTTGTTCCAACTGGTCATCCTTGTTGTTGTTAGGATGTTTCTTGGTTGAGTTTCCGGCGAGGAGTGTTTTCAATTCTTCTTTCCCCTTGGCTAAGTTTAGGAATATTTCTTTAAAATGACCATCTTGAGTTTGGAGATCTCTGTTGTTCTGTTCGAGAGCCATTTTATTTGTTGGAATAAACAACGAGAACATGAGAACCTGTACTGGAAGACCTGTTAGGTAATGGCATGCATGATGTGTGGATGCAATGTTTTCAAGGATCTCGCAGGATAAACACAAGGAGATGTTAGGAGTTGACTGCAACTTTGATTGAAGAACTTCATATTGTTGAATGTCCTTCTACGAGAATCAAGCTCACCATGTCGAGTGGGTCATAGCCTCTGAGTCAAGTTTTTGTGTTTTGGTCTTTTGACAACATTAGCTTGAGGTAAATAAATCACCTTGCCCTTTGCTAGACGTATAGTTCATAATAACCTGCATCACATGCCCTTGAGATTCTTGAAATGGTTAAGGAAATGCTATGGTATGATGTTATGACGTGTATGTTGTGCATCAAGCAAAAACTGTAAGGTAGTGAAGACAAGTGAGTCTTGTAGATAATCCAAGTTATTGGATAATGACTATGAACAAGTCCTTCCAGGAGTACAAATAGAGCCCTGTAATGAGTTCAAGTTGTTAGGAAATGAAAGCAAATAAGTCACACAAGTAGCCTTAAGTTTAGGCTTGCATGGATTTTAAAGGTAAGTACCCTCTTGAAGTATAGTTGGTTCAACCTATCCTATTAATAGTAACCGGGTTCTAGGGGATCTTAATATCATTGATATTTCTTCACCGAGCATTGTTTCAACGCAAGCCTCTTTATTGGAAACCAAAATATCCTGGAAGTCAGATCTCAATGAGTGTAGCATCAAGTATCAACCAACTTCGGACTGCACCAAAGTCGGCTATCTCACTACTTCCTAATGGCCAAGTTGGTTCAATTAAAGGTTCTAAGGTCAGTTGACGCTTCATGACACCACACAACGGTCCCGTATTCTCCTTGACTACTCAAGGGCTACTGATACCAACAAATGCGTCACATCAATGTAGCTATCATTTCAACCATGTCGGTATACCCTGCACAATCCTCACAATCTATTGCTACTTACCTAAAAGGTGCCCCAGATCCGGGTGTAGGATCTTTACAAGTAAACCCAAGCAAAACCCTTAAAGATAAAGCAAACAAAGCATACAAGGAAAGCAAGTTAAATATGACCTAAGCTCTAAGGTAACCCCACTTTTTATTAGATCCCCAACAGAGTCGCCAATTCTATGATACGGTGGTAGAACCGACTGTTTATATTGGTTTGCGTTTGTGTTTGCAAATGTTGCGGTAAGGGGGGTAGATTATGGAAAGGGAAGATGTTAGCACCCTTTCCATCCGTAGTTTTTTACGGGCTCTTAGATGCTTAGCTCATTTGAAAAATACCTTATGCTTTTGTGTGTTTTGAAAAGTATTTTTGAAAATTCCTTAGAGGGGTGATTCGTTTTATGATGACTTTTGTATCAGTCCTCAAGAGTGTTGATAAAGCGAATGTTTTTGAAAGTCTTTTTGAAATGTTTTTGTGTAAGTGTAAAAGAAGTTTGTTTTGAGCAATCATCTATGAAATATATACTTATACTCGAAAAGGTTTGTCCTTGTCCTCCTATCCTTTAGACAGTGCTATCCTACTATTAGTGAATAGGTAGCCCTATTGTTGGATGTTTGAGGGACATTCGAAGGGATGTACAGTCATAAAGGCAACATATAGAGACGCTTTAGAAATTTTTTTCAAGGGACGAGATCATTTACCTAAAGGAAACACTGTAGGATCATCGAGGGACTATGATCTTTTGATTTACAGGTATTTGCTAAAGCGTCCCCATTTTGAGGGACATGACTGTTTTTCCGAAGGCAACCGAATTGGGGTACCCTAGAGGTGCGCATGTGCAATTGTGTTGTTTTCAATTATTTTAATCTTTGCATTAGGTTTGATAGCGTTTGGTTTTATTCTTGCTATACAATCCTATTAGGCATACATCTAACAGTTCAATATCAGTGCGGGAAATTAAAGTGCGGAAATTCAAACCTAACTATTACATGGCTTCGGGGAGGGGGGAATTTACAAGTCTAAAATTGGGGAAAAATAGTAGATGTCCTAGTTACTCTATTACAAACCATAAGCAGATACATTAATGATAAAAAGTAACAATTCTAAAATAATAAACACGTGCGAATTAAAAAAAAGCGTCTAAAACCCTAAGATGTTTCTAAGTAAAAGAACATTATTTTTTGTTGTTTTTTTGCCTATTTAGGAAATATTAAATTAAAATAAAATAAACTTAATTAGAATAAAAAATAAAATTATTAACCAAAATTAAATCTAAATAAAACCTAATATTTTTGGCATTTTTCATTAAGAAAATAATTGAGTTAAATGAACCTAGTTCTAATTATTTTTAAATTAATGAAATAAAACCAAAACAATTAACTAAGTTAATTTACAAAATTAAAATTAATTAGAAAATCCTAAGTCTAATATTTTTTATGATTTTGTTGATTTTAATAAAATAAAATGATTTTTTAGACACAAGACAATTAAATATAAAATAAAGTGAAGAAAAGAAAATAAATTGGGCCTGGTACTAAAGTGAAAAAGGGGGTGTGTTCTGAAATTTCTGTAAGGCCCGAATCTGGGAGCCCAATGTTGCGCCTGATCCTGTGATGCGTGGCTCTTAAGCTTGCACCATGGGGGACATTCCTGGGCGCGCTGGATCAGATTTGTACAAATTTGGTGGCTGAGAATTGAAGGGGCATGGTGGGCACGCTGAAACATGCTACGCTGGATCTGGAAAACAAAAAGATGAAAAATGAAAAAACCTGGGGATCGAACCCAGGCTCTCCAAGCTTACACACGCATCCTTCACCAATGGGACATTTGTTCAGTCATTAATACAAATAAAAAGAAAATAATATATTTGAAACGTCAAAAAATATTGAGGTTTTTAAACCATGGCATTGGTTTGGACTGAAGGTGTTTGTACAGGGAGATATGACCAAAACGTCGCAGGCTTCCCTAATAATGGTGTTTCTTGATTCCTGCCTTAAACCTTGCATGTGCTATGTAAAAGCAAATCTAAACAACAACATGAGCATAGATTTATGCATCAAATCCATTTAAATTGCATGAACTGAAAGATTAGAGCATGAGAATTTTACCCTACCGGAGCAACGAGACCTGCTTGTTTTAGGATGCTTTAAGTGTCAAGGAGGGCCGGTATGCACCTCTGGGACCCTCAGGATGATGATGGAATGCCTGGAACGGACTGAGTATGGCTGCAATTGGCTGTTTAAATTTCACAACTTTGTTGGATTTTTGGCAATTTTCTTTGGCTCTCTAGGCAGTGTATATCCGTGTATGAGGCAGTATCTCCATCCCTTTTGCTTCTAATTTGGTCTGGTATTTATAGTGGTGAATTAGGTTAACCAAAAGTTGTACAAAATCTTAGTCACTTATGATAGAATATGGGACTTTCAATTTGTATCAAAAGTTGCCATTTTGATCATTTTCTTGCCATCTTCTAAGCACAACGCACCTAGACATGTTATGGTTTTGGTGTCTTGTTCGAATTTGGGCCTCAAGCTAACCGGTACAAACCCAACAAACTTCATCCCAATAGGCCTCTTCGATTTTCATGATTCTTTCGACAGGCTCCCAATCTTTGCTCTTTTAGGTGTCCATTCGAAGTGACTTTGGGGATGGTCGAGGCTTCATTCTTCGTTCTTCGATTTCCCTCAATTTGGGCCAATCGAAATGTCAACTTATTGATATGCTTATCAGAAGACATTTTGTTCTGATATGCCAATCAAAAGACACTTTGTTGACGTGCCTTCGAAGTACACCTTATCCCTGCTCTTCGATTGGCCTAGAGTTGCCTCCTTCAAATGGCTTTGGTTTCATCCTTATAGCTCCTTCGATTGAGTCTATCTACATCAATTCGAATTGCTCAGATCTTTGAAGACTCTGAATTCCAGTTGTTCATAGTTTTCCCTTATCAGAGTTTCTTCAATTAAGTCACCATCTGCATCAATTCGAATTGCTCAGAATTCTCTTCGTCAGAGCATTCTTCTTTATTGATGATTTTGAATTCGAATATGTTCAGAGTTTCCCTTATCAGGGCTTCTTCGAAAGCCCCTCAGATCTTTTCTCTTCGATTGGCTATAACTTGCTCCTTATGGCTCCTTCGATTAGACCCATCTATTTGCCTTAGCTGCTTGATTCTTGAAAACTCAAATAGCCCAAACAAGAACTTCATTTTGGACGGTCGAAGCCTCTTTTGTCACTTCCTCCGAATGCCATTGCGTAGGAGGCTTGGGCCTAGTAACATGTAGGACAAAGACTCATCATAAGACAAACTTGCTTTCAATAATTATGTGTCTCCTTCGAATGAATTATCTATATATATTCTTCGAATGGACTTTTTGTGTGTCTTTCGAATAGTCCACATGTATGCCTTGTGCCTTCTTCTAATGGGCCACCAATGTGTGTCCTTCGAATGGACCTTTGGTGTGCTCTTTCGAAGGGGTCATATTGTGTGTCATAGTGCAGAAACTATGTTGAGGATTCTTGGCGTTGTGCATTGAAAACAAACACAGAGGAAGTCTTTGCCTTCTGGGTTTGAAGGCAATCATAGAAGAAGCCTTTGCCCTTATGAATCCAAGACAAGTCTGAGGAATCCTCTGCCTTGTGGATTCTAAGGCCAGTCGAAAGGAGCCTTTGACTTATTGAATTGAAGGAAAGCATGAAGAGGCCTTTTCCTAGTGAATCGAAGGTTGCATGTAGAGGCCTTTTGTCTTGTGAATCAAAATAAACATGCAGGAGTCCACTGCTGGTGAATCGAAGGGAACTTGTAGAGGGTTCTTTCCTAAATGAAACTTGGACCAAGGCTTTCTCAATGGGGACCCAACACTCAATCGAAGCTGGTGGGCCAATGCTTAATCAAAGGGTTTTAGATGCCTAATTGAAGCTTGTGAGACAAATATCGCTCGAAGGGTTTTAAGAGCCCAGTCGAAGCTCCTTGTCTAGATGCCAATCGAAGACCCTTTTGTTCACCTGCCAATCGAAGGATATTGTTGACATGCCTTCAAAATACACTTTATTCAGATGCCAATCGAAAGACACATGACCATCATTCAAAAAATTTCATTTTCTTCAAACAGGTGTTTGTAAACCGCCCATGTAAGAGAAAACCTAGGAAGACATGAGAGGGAAAATATTGGGGTACAACATCCATGTCATCAAATATTTGTGGTTCAAGGAACACTCTCACTTTATTTAAGTCAAGATCTTCTCAAATTTGGTGGTGGCATTCATCAAGAAGATTCATAGGTTCATGTGTTTATTGCCATGCCTTCTTCAACAAGCTCCATTGAGACTTGAGCTCCATATTTGAGTGTGATTCAAGACAACAATATTTCAAGGCCTCTTATGGTTCATCATGCTTATTTTTTTTCCAAAAAGTCCAAGAAGATTCAAGGTTGATTCAACAAATTTGACTTAATTGAGCAAATGCTTGATTCGGTGATCATAATTACATAACTTTCTCAATTTTCAACATTTTGAGTTGGTTCTTTTTGCTATGGATTCTTATCATCATATAAAACAACCTATCTTCACATGACAAGATCCAATTGTGCAAGAAAAATCATCAAAAGTTGAAAGAGGTTTCAAGTCATTTTGACACTCTCTAAGCTAGGGTTTGTTGACTTCTAAGGACCATATCTTGCTCATTTTTTGAGATTTTTAAGTGACCCCAAATCCATTATTTTCTTTAAAGGGTCCTTAACAATCTCTCTTCATAAGTTTAAGGCTAAGTTTGAATGGAAGATCACTAAAAGTTGAGAAAGATTACAAGTCTCCTTGAAAGGCTTTTGAATTTTAGGGTTTGACTTCAAATGATCATAACTTGGTCAATTTTTATGTCCTTGAGCCCATTATTTTTTCATAATAATTATTGGGATGTTTACTACAACCTTGTTTTTATGTTTAATACTTGAAGATGCTTGGAAAGTGGTTTAAGAATTGAAAACATTATAGGTCTTTTGTGAATTTCCCCAAATTTGTTCATCATCTTCTAAAGACCATAACTCTTTCAATTTTTATGATTTTGAGTGATCTCAATTCCACAATTCAATTCAAGAAGTCTACTTCATTCCATCTTCAGATGTAAATATCAAATTTTGAGTGGAAGATCATGTAATTTTAAAGAACATTATAGGTCATTTGGAAGTTCAACACTTAGAAATATTTCTAAGTACAAAGACCCGTGTGTTTTTCACGATCTCAATTGATCATAACTTTTTGGTCAGACTCCAAATGAAGTCTTTCTTGGCACAATATGAATTTTGTGGTGAGATCTTTCAAATTCTTCAAGAATCATTCCATAAAGGTCCCTGAGTTGCTTGCACCATGGCTGCAAAGTCAGTACCTTGGAACTAAAGTTTTCTCTTGAAGTCAGAATTAGATTTCCATAATGTGACCTCTAATCACCAATTGTGTGCGTTCTTTCCACTTAAACATGTTTAACCAAGTTTCTAAGGCTAGATTAAAGATGAAAGCGCAAGGAATGGTTGAGTTTTGACAACTTGCATGTCACACTTTTGTCATGATCAGGGTGTGCACGAATTCAGCTCAAATTGCATCATTCTCCCTCCTATTGATTCCATTCACTTCCATATAAATAGAGGATGATATCCCACTCATTAGACAAGCTTTAGAGAGCCAAAGAACCTTTGTTGAACTCTCTCCATAACTCATAATTTTGCAACTTCAAATTCAATTCTAAAGCTTCTTTCAACCCAATTTCTTGGTTGATTCTTCATCCTTGAACTTCACTGAAGCTAATAGAAGAAGTACAAAGCCTTGAAGTGTCCTAAATCGTGCTATCCAAGTCAAGTTTCAGAGCTCTTAATTTGAACTTCAATAGGTAGATTCCTCCATCATTTCTCTCCAAATTTGTTGCTACAATGTAGCTCTCATCACTAAGATACTTATCACATAATTAGTTTTTAACTGGAAATGAGTTTTACTCATGAATTTTCGAATCCCCTTCCAAATTTTTTCTTCTGGTTTTCTTCAAATCGACTGAGTTGTGGTTTAAAGAAATTTTTCACGAGGCTAGGGTTAGGATCATCTTGAAGAGACGAATCAAATGATACCAATATTAGCTTCTGATTTTTTTATTTGAAGAAACTCACAAACACCCAATACACAGATGTCTGGAGGTTGAAGATGACCTACATGTCGTTCTTCAATCAATGATAGTGTGACAATTGTTTTATTTTGATTGGCCTGGATTTGTTTGATTCTGTGTGTTTCTTACTAAAGTCTATATCAAGCACAATGCGCCTAGTCATTTGGAACTGTTTACTAATGCATTTTGACTATGATCGGATGACCCATATTATTTTGACATTATTTTATATTCTTATTTTTATATTTTATTTATTTTAAATTAAAAAATTCATAACTCTCTTATTTTTGATTCAAAGATTATAAAAAAATATGAAAAAATACTTTGAGTTATTTTTGACTTTGTGAATATTTTTTCATATTTTTATTTTGATGTTTGATATTTTTTATAATTTTTGTATTTTTTTCCTATTTTTAATTGTTTTAAAAATGCTTTTCTTGATTTTAAAATTCTGGAAAAATTATGGAAGGGTCCAATGACCTCTTGACAAATTTTGGTGACCTTATTTTATTTTTATTTCTGATTTTACTATTTTTCACAAAATTTGGTTTATTTTCTTTATTTCTTTAAATTCTAAATATAGTTTCTGACTTTAAAAAACTCTGAAAATTTTTGTCAACACTTATTGATTCAGATTTGACCTCTAACTATTTTTTAGGATTTTTATTTGATGTTTTAATTTACATTGTGTATTTTACCAATTATTTCCCTTTTATTAATCATTTAAATATTGTTTTATTGAATATTATTTTATTATTTTTGTTTGGTCCAGATTTGGGTGTTATTTTGAGACAAGTTCCTCATCCTCATTGGATCTTGGGTGTTGATAGGTTGAAAAACCAAATCCACCAAAATGGATGAATGATATTGATGATATTTGAAACCCTAATTTGATCCGATACATCTCCCCTCCCCTTCATCTTATCCCCTTCTTACTTGTGCTACATGTTGTTGGAGAATAATCTTCATATCATTTATCTAATATGTGATATAAAGATTTCTATTGACCAGCCTCAAAATAGGTGTGACTTCTACATAAGTCCACTTACGATTGCTTAATATATCACTAAATTTGTCCCGATTCTAGAAATGATCATTCGTGGTCCAAACTTATGTTTTTAAGCCCAAGCATGTCAATTGGAAACCTTTGATGCAATAACCTTGAGGTTCATTGTTATGAGGATTTGATCTTATCAATCCTCTAATGAATTTTTATAAATTTTGGTCTAAGTGGATTATTTAAACATCATTAATCATATATGCTTGCCTTGAGTACTTGAAATGAATGATATGCTTGACAAAAAGAAAATGAAATTTTTTGTTGAGAAGCTTTGATTTTATCAATCTTCTAATGATTTTTCAAATGCAAGTTTCAAGATGGTCATTCAACTAACCTCTAACTTCTAATTCATTAACAATTGACTTTATTTTGTGTTTTTACTTTGTGATTTTACTTTATGCCCTTTACTTTTATGTACCATTTACTTTAGCATTTAAATTTCAATGTATTTTTATCTTTTCTCATTTGAGCATTTATCTTTATGTCATTTTTATTTTGCTCACTTGAGCTTCTATTTTCTTTTTGAAGATACTTAATAACCAACTTGAACATTAAAAACCTTAAGGTTACTTGGACTATTTGGTTACTATCCTTGGCAATATGGAGTTGTGGACCTCTTGGACTTATGATTAAAAGCCTTGATTACCCTTGGGACCTTGTGACTTTGTTGTTATATTGTCTGGAGTTCTTGGGGTTTACTCCAAGAAATTGAGTTAATTTTCTTTGTGTGTAGGTTATTCTGATTATGTGCTTTGTCTATGATTGAGAATTCCTCTGTATACAACTGTTACTCTGCCCAATTTTTGTGAAGACTTAATTCATCTAAAGTTTGGTTTCTCAGAGTTTTAGTATCTTTACTTGCTTGGTTTCAATCCAAAGGATGAGAATTATACATTGACTCTTTATGTCAAGTGTTGGCTTCTTGTTGGTTAGATAGTTCTTCTCCTTAGCTTTTACCTTATGCTGTAGGAAAGTCCCTTCATCTCCTCCCATTTCTTTAATTTCAAAATCTTCTCCCTCCTTTTCAAAACTCTTCTTGTTTTCTAACTTGAACCGCTTTCATAATAAACTTGGACTTAGGTCCATGCATTTTCAAAAATCTTTTCTTAACCAAACTTTAACTAACTTAATCATACTTTGACAGTTTTGTCAGAAGACTAAAAGTAAATCAACCTCATTCAAACCATTTTTTCCATTTTGGTTTTTTACTTTAAATATTTCTCTAAAGATTAGACTCTTGTCGATTCTTGTAGTGATGCGAGCTACTATACTACTACGATATGTAGTAAAGTGATATATTTTCAACTTGGGTGTTGAATGAGGCTTTGTTGATTTTAAAATCCAAGCTATATCCTTCACTTTGAGATGATGCAAATTCTATTTTCTCATAATTATGGGTAGAAAGTATGTTTTCCACTCGGATGTGACGATGATGATTCTTCTCTTAAAATTAACCAACACGCATGTATTTTGAAAATTTTGAAGTGAACTACGAGGACCCTAATCCCCTATTGAATGGAAGGTGGTACGTAGGCACTAAAGATTCACAACCGCGACAGGTGAAAAATTGTAAAAAATACTTATTTTCTCATCTACACCATCTATTTTTGTATACAACATTTATAGCCAAAATACACAGATTTTCAAAGAGGTTCATGCGGAGTACCGTAGATGTTTAGGGTGATAATACCTTCCCTTTGCATAACCAGCCTCTGTACCTAGATTCTCTCCCCTTATTTTTGGGTTTATTCGCTCTTTTCCCATTCCTCTGGAAACAATAAAGCGCGGTGATAATTTTTATTTGATCTGCGCGAGTTAAGTCAATCCAATGGCTTAGTCTCAACATTTCTATGGCTACAGAAAAATGGCGACTTCATTGGGGAAGATGAAATATCGACCAAATGCCGGTCCATCTCTAAATGGGTTGAGCCTATATTTGTTTATATTGTGCTTGTGCTTTTATTTGTTGTATATTATGTGTTGCATATATGTTTATCTTGATTTTCCTGGTTTTTAGGTTGCTTGGTGATTTCTCATAAGTCCTCTACTCGGGCTCGGGCCAACTTAAGATAGGAGGGGCAGTTTAGTCATGTTAACTTTGAGGGAGGAATCCCAAAAAAGGACACATGAGATCCCCACTCAGTGGAGGCCCCTTTGACCGTAGTATTCATTTACTGAGTAATCGGCAAGACGTACTGCTTTCGACTTGGGAGCCTGCTGAAGCTGAGGACCATAAAACCCTTAATCCATCTTGTCCTTTTAGGTGTAGTATGGAAACTATGACGGAGTAATCCGGAAATGGTTGTCACGCGATACTACACTCAGACGAGTTTTTTCCTGATAATATTACTAATTATTGAGTTAATCGAGACATTGGTAATATCTGAAGGAAGGATGTAGACTATGGGAACCTTTTAGAACCTTGTTCGGCAAGTGATAAACTATCAGTCCTTACCTTATGGGTAGTACCTTTGACTTCATGCTCATGACGTCGAACCTAAGAACCCCCATTTTTGTGATCTTGTGTGTGATTGTTGCATCATGCATTCATGCACCCATGAGCATTCTTTAAAATAGTTGATTCAAGGAACTTAAAGTTTACTTTTTAAAATATCTCAGGTACTTTTGACCATCGATTTTGGAAAAACAAAGACTCAGAAGTACAATTTCAAGGATCCTAAGATAGAGGAACTCATGAGTTTGATTCTTGAGATTGAGAGCTCTACAGATTTCCAGAATAAGTATGGATCCATCGTGCCTCTTATGAAGCTTGGGATGAAGGAGAGTATTCTTTCTACATTGGTCCAATTTTATGATCCATTGTGTCGGTGTTTTATTTTTCCCGATTATCAGTTGATGCCCACATTAGAGGTGTATTCTTACTTACTTGGTTTACCTATTACTGATTGTGTTACTTTCACCGGCTTAGAAGGAAAGCCTAAGTCTCATGAGATTGTTGCCATAACTCATATGAAGAAGTCTGAGATTAAGGCTAAAATGACTACCAAAGGAGGAATCAGGGGTTTACCTGCTCAGTTTTTATTATAGAAAGCTCGTTACTTCGCCAAGATTAAGAGTATAGCTACTTTAGAGGCTATCTTTGCTTTGCTTACCGATGGTTTGTTCTTGTTTCCAAGCATCGACCAATATTTGGATGTCAATGCCATTAGGATATTTATGATTAGGAATCCAGTCGCTACATTTCTAGGAGATACTTATTATTCCATCCATCTTCGGAATTTTAATCAAGGAGGGATGATCATCTGTTTCACATCATTATTATATCAGTGGTTTATTTCTCACTTACCTTGAAATGTTGCTTTTTGGGATCTCTAGAAGGAACCTCTTGGGCCCCGAAGATTATGGCTATCACTCATTCTCACATTGTTTGGTATCATCAAACTTATTATGATGTTGAGGTTATTGATAATTGTGGTAGTTTTCCCAATGTTCCTCTTCTTGGTACAAAGGGAGGAATTAACTACAATACAGTTCTTGCGCGTCATCAACTTGGATATCTAATAAGAGATAAGCCAAACGACATTTATCTGAGTTGTTTCTTTCTCAAAGAAGGATAAGATCATAAGGAATCTAATAAGGAGATTGAAAAGGATTGGAGCCATATTCATAGGAAAGGTAGAAAAGATTTGGGACCAAGAGGAGCTGTTTCCTTGGAGCCTCATCTTCATTGGGTATGAGCAAGAACAATTTAGTTGAAGATGCCTTATTTTCATGAAGAACCTATACCCAATTTGTTTATTAGGACTACCCCCTCCTCTCTTAGATGATGTGGAAGGACTTCAGCTTGCCCTAGTTAAGATACAAAAAGAGAAGGAATCATAGAAGAACAAGTACCAAACTTTGGAGGTATCCTACCCAACAAAATTAAAAGAGAAGGATGAATTTATCGATATTCTGGAGAGTTAAGTTGTGTAATTGATAGAGAAGCAACATGATTTATTTTCCTCTAGTGCTCAGTCAAGTCCCAGTCACTCGTTTTCTGATTTTGGTAATTGGAAGGAAATCCCTGACAAGTATGCAGAAGAGAACAAGCAGTTGAAGGCTCAATTGTGAGACTCGTGGGAAAGCATTAGCATGTGGAGAGATCTTCATCAGCTTTGACTCCTTAGGATTTTAGATTCTATCTTTATTCTCTTGTACTTAGGATTATTGAAATATGTACTAAAAGTTATAATCCATTTCAAAATTATTATTAAAATGAATTTTTCACTATTTCCAAATGTGTTAGTAATTTAATATTTACAATTGTCTATAATTCTTTGAGTTCCTTGAAATAATAATAATAAATAAATCATATGCACCGCATATCATGCATCATTTTTCTTATTTTTTCATTTATGTTCATACCCAGGTGTCTTACTTGTTTATCTGCTTTAACAGTCAGCAAGTTGTCTCATCGCTACAATACTCGAGCTAATTCTAGGAAGATGGAAAATCTTGAATAAGAGAATCATGAGATACGCGAAGAATTTACTACTTTGAGAGCTAGTATGGTCAATCTAACTTCTTTGGTGGAATCGTTGGTGGTTGCTCAGAATCAGCCACCACCTCCTCCCCCGTCTCCTTGGGCTGAAACCCAATGATATTATAGTCCGAGCCTTTGACGGGTCAAAGAGGATGGTAAATGAAGAGGTGGGTCTCCCAATTAAAGTGGGTTCACAGATTTTCGATTCTACCTTCTACGTAATGGATATTCGACCTGCTTAATTCTTGTTTACTCGGACGCCTCTAGATTCATGGGGAAGGTGGTGTTACCTCAACTCTACACCAGAAGCTGAAATATATTATGAAAGGGAAGGTGGTCACAGTTTGCATTGAAGAAGAGTATATGGTGAGTCACTTAAACTCATTCAGGTATGTTGAGATGGACAGAAAATTCATTGAAACTCCTTGTCAGACTTTTGAAGTTATCCCTCCTACCACTACCGAAGATGTTTATGCTATTCCCAAGATTGCCAGGATTCCACCCAGAATGGCTTCTCTGAAGGATGCTAGAGCCGTAGTAGAAGAAGGTGGATGCACTACGTAGGGTCAGCTTCTTGATATTCTGTAAAAATCTGACAAGTTTGGTTTGGGTTTCACTGTAGAGGCTTAGAGGGTTACGCGTCGTGTAGCAACTAGTTTTTAAATCAGAGTCGCCACTATTAGTTTTTATCCTAGGGAAGGGCGTCTAATAGGAAACTCTAATTAGCAGACAAAGATTCTAGGTTTTGGACTTCATTAGACGAAAGGAAGGTGTTAGGCACCTTTCATCTACCTTGTTCACAAGGACTTTAGGTTTGGGTAAAATAGGGTTTTAAATTTTAATTAGGGGAAATGGTTTAAATATTTTTATAGGGGAATTCGCTATGATTTTTTATCGTATGCCTACGTATCCTCTTAAGAGAAATCAGAGTCCCAATTCGTAGTTCGTATGGGGTTGGTGTTTTTTAGGGGTTGCAAACGTATTTTAAATCACCTCGCACTTGGCCGGGAATAGTGATTGCGGAGATTTTGACTAAATGCGCGGTAAGTCAAAATCTGTTTGAAACCCTTTTGCAAAAACAATTGATTAGCTTAGTTGATTGCGAAAAATAGTTTGATGTTTGTTAGTATTTTTTATCGTATTAATTGCAAGAATCTTAATTAATGCATGACTAAAAAAATATTTAATGCAATATATAAGAAAATAATATATGAATTTTCAAATAAAAATAATTTACTTATGATAATATAAATAATAATATTATTGTAAATAAGAATTAATATTAATAATAATAATAATTATATATAAAAAATAAATAAATAACATAAAATATAAATATAATAATCATAAAATAGAAATAGAAAATAATTAGAATTAAAAAAAAGAAAATATTTACTTAATTTCATGGGGGGTGTAGTTTAGGCTAGTAAGTAAAAAGATGGGGGGTGCTAATAAGGACCCTGGGCTGGCCCAAATATAGTTTCTAAAAGCGGGTGCGAATTGTTTTTTAGTTTAGTAAAAGGGTAGAAATGGGGTGTTAGAAGCAGTTGGGCTTGGCCCATTAAGTAAATTGGGAGGCCGGTTGAATCAAGCGTTGTGAGGGTGCACAATTTTACTATGGGACTTGGCCTTACGGTCGTTCGATGCAAATCTAAAGGATGATCAACGAAGGTGCAAGATAACTACTCTAATCGCGCAGGCATGAGATTGTTACGGATTATTCATTTTTGTTTTAACATTTCCATTTTTCATTTATTTGGTTTTACAGCAAATCAACCTCCTCTCTCTCTCTCTCTCGTAACCCTTCTTCTCAAATTCTCAACCCTAATTCTCTAAACCCTCAGGCGGCGTTGTGGCAAACAAACCTCACCGGCTCTTCATCAACACAAACAAACAAAAAAAAAGAAAGTTAAAGATGTTATCTCCTTTCACGATTGATTTCTGACTTTTGTCCGATTTGCTCTTTAATCCATTCTTTCTCTCTTTTGCAGGTAGCGGAATGAGGATTGATGGTGTACAACAATGAGATGTTGAAGACGATGGTGCACAGCGGCGAATGGGCTAGCGATTAGGGTTTCGGATGTCGAAACCCCAATCGTATCAGCCTTCTTCTTTAATGGCGCTCGGTTCTTCCCCTTTTGTCTTTAAGTTCTTTTGTCTGTATCCTTCTCTTATGTGTTTCCAGTCCCTCCAATCCCCCATCCCCATTCTGTAAATTCATTTTAGTATATATATATGTTTTTAGAATTAGGGTTTTGTTATTACAATTTAGATAACGTAGATTTAGGGATTGAGATAGAAGTTAGGGATTTAGGATTATTGGTTGATTGTAACTGATTCTAAAAAAAAAACTGTAATTGATTTGGATTTCTTTATAATTTCTAGATTTTGTAATATAATTGACTTTCTGGATTTGTAGTGAAAGATTTGATTTGTGTTTTAGTTTAATTTGAACAGTATGTGTTCATTGCAAAAAACGTGCGTGAATTTGGCTTTGATTACTACAATATGTGTTTGCGCCTAAAAACTAGCATATATTTTGTTTTATTTGGTACGGTTCCTATTTTAGTTAATTATGGGCCTGCGCATTAGTTACAACCCAGCTCACGTTCTTCTTGTAGCAACAAAACCAAATCGTAAATCAATAGGCCCAAAATGCTTTTTCAACACAGTTTTTTCTCAAATCTTTAATAAAAGATTTTAAAGCTCAATATCTAATAACCCAAAAAATTATTTCAACAGAAATAGCAAATAAAAATGTTAATTGGGCCCAAATTTACCAGCTTGTCCCAGCAAATCTTCCTTTAAAACAAAACCCTTAATAGATTATATAATATAAAAAACATTATTATAAAGTTTTTTTTTTAAAACAGAACATTTTTATATATATTTTTTATAATAATAACAAGAATTTCTTTTAAATAATAATGCTTCTCTTTTAAAACAAAACAACAACATCAAATGGGCTATAAATCTTAATGGGCCTGCAGTTTGTAATCTCACCCCATTTCTTTGTTATTCAAACCCCGAAAGAGATAGGCCAAATGCAATGGGCTTGTTTATTGAAATTTCACCTCCCATTTTACTAACAACCACTTAAATGTAAATGGGCTTAGATACTTAATTTTAAATTAATAGCAAATTAAACCAAAGTAGTTTTAATAAACTAATAATTTATTAATTACTCGGATGATTTTTTATTTATTTTCGAATTGCATGGGCCATTGGCCAACATGCCTCGCGAACGGATTTATGACTCTTTCTGATTTAGAAAGCCCCATTAAAATACACCCGCAGTCTTGAATAAAGATAGGCCATCAGATACTGTAGTACCATCTTTAATTAAATATTTCTTCTATTTCAATCTCGAAAAATAAAATCATCGAGGTAGGAGAAATTTGGGGCACGACAGCTGCCCCTATTAAATTATCTTCCAATCGAATAGCGTGAGAAAACTCGAGTCTTGCGCATTCTGATTTGGAGTTTATTGAATACTTAGAATGCCCCAAAATTTGTCCGATAAAGATAAGGTTACACTGATATAGCATACCCTTATGAGTCTCAAGGAAGTAGGCAAAGCTGATGATGTATCACTTACCAGCGCTTGATAAAGAGGCAGATGGTTTGAGGGTGCAATTTTGAATGTCATGGTTTGGTTTTGATTATTCACCCATTTGGAGGATGAATACAACAATAATTGATGATGCATGGCTGCGTGAAGACTAAGGCCATTGGTTATGTTCGCGAATCGCTGCATGACGTCTGAGGCGATAGGCTAGAGTTTTGTTTTCTTTCGAGAATCAGTGCATGAAGTCTAAGGCGATGATTTATGTTGCAGAATAAAGAAACACATTGTTGCATGAAGACTGAGGCAATGGGTTAGGTTTTCAAATCACTGCATGAAGTCTGAGATGATAAGCTAGATTTAATTCTCAAGCGTCGCTGCATGAAGTCTGAGGAGATGATCTGTGTCGCGAAATAAAGAAACACATTGCTGCATGAAGTCCGAGGCAGTGGGCTTGGTTCACAAATCGTCGTGTGAAGTCTGAGGTGATAGGCTGGGTTTTGTATTTTTTGAGCATCGCTGCATGAAGTCTGAGGCGATGGTCTATGTGATACGGTGGGAGAGAACTGGCTATTTTTGCAATACTGGTTTGTGTTTTGCGTTTGTTTTCGCAAAATGTCGCGGTAAGCAAGAGTCACCACCGTCTTTTATTTTATCCAACAAGGAAAGGAAAAAAGCACAGAAAAATTCCTTTTTCGAGATATTTCTCGGGTCCGGGGGGTAGATTATAGAAAGGGAAGGTGTTAGCACCCTTTCTATCTGTGGTTATCCACGGGCTCTTAGGTACTTGCTCAAAGTGTTTTCAAAATTGCTTTTCTTTGTGTTTGTGGGTTTGAAGAAGTTTTTATTTTGAAAAGGAGTGTAAGAGTGAAAATTTGTTTTGTTTTGAAAGAGCAAGTACTTAAGAACCATCTACCTACTCAAAACAGGAATCGTTCTATGCTATCTTCCTTTAGAAAATGCTATCCCACTATTGATGAGTAGGTTGCATCGTCATTGGAGTTTAAGGGTCAATTCGATTAAGGGACGTGTGGTCACTAAAGCAACGTTAGGACGCCTTAGCGGTAACCCTAATGTCTTAGATAATTTTTCCGAGGCAACCGTTTCGAGGCAACTATGATCTTTGGAGAAGAGGGCGACCTCTAAAACTTCCTATACTCAATGACCACGTTCGAAGGCAACCAAGCGAGGTGTACCCTAAGAGTGCACATATGCGAGTGTGTTATTTCAGTTATTTATCTTTGTACATGTCATGGGTGAGCTATGTTGATTTTAGGTTAAAGATTCGATCTTGTCATGCATTCCCTATTACCAAACATCTAGCAGTTATAAGTTGTGGAAATTAAATTGCGGAAATTAAATCTAACTATTACAAGGCGTCGGGTATTTACATCGCCAAAAACAACCCTTGAAATTAAAATGCGGAAAATAAAATAAAGCAATAAAAGTATTTAAAGTCCTATTAAACTATTACATTCCGGGAAACAGATACAATAATATGGTAAATGGATCGCGTGCGAGAAATTAAATCGGGCGAGTTTTTAGGGTTTTGACCCTTTTTGAAAGAAAGTGATTTTTTTGTTATTTTTTTGAATTAAAAGAAATTAAATTAAGTTAACACTTAAATTAATGCACTAATTAATTAATTAAAATATTTTTTTGGATTTTTGATATTTAAAGAAATAAAATAAATTTGGTCAAAGTTAGTAAAACCTAATATTCTACATTAATTTTAATTATTGCAAAAATATTAAAAGTTATACCTAATTAAAACTAAATTAATTAATTTAATGTTTATTTACAAAAATAAAGTGATGAATTTAATTTTAATAAAGAAAATATATTTTTGGTTTTTTGATTTTATGAGAAAAAGATTTTAATTGGTTAGTGATTTAAATAATAAAAATAATAACAATAAAATAAATAAAGAAAGAAATAGAAAAAAAAGAAATACCCAAAGGGGGGGTTTTGGGCCCAGATCAGGGGTGAGACTAGCATCTTTTAGGCCCAATTACACGCAGGCCTGGGTTGACTTTCTGATTCTCCATGCGTTGGTTGACTTGAGAGCATGATGGACATCACCTTTGGGCCATCAGATTTGGCCTGGAGGCCATCTGGCGCTTGGAGATTTGAAGGAGTATGATGGACCACACTTGCTGAAGCGCATTGGAATTCCTGGAGAAAAAACAATAATATGCAAATATGGGGACCTGGGATTCGAACCCAGGTCCTGTTGGTACTTGAACGTATGCCTTAACCACTGAGCCAATGCGCTTTTATTGTTAACATAGTGGATAATAAATATAATATGGAAAACAAACTAATTATGCCAGAATTATAAAAAGAAGCGCGAATATTTGAACTGCCCAGTAGGAAGGAGACACGCCTTCGTCTTCCTCATGGAAACCTGGTTTTTTTACCTGCAGATTTGCATCCGCAGCTAAATGCGTATCTGCATCATAAAATTAGTTCTAGGCTATAAAAATAAAAACCAAAACCATGGGCATGTTCGTCTGGACATCCTGAGCAAGTCTATGTCCATTAATGGCCTTGATTTCACCTGTAGAGAAAACGCCCAAAAACAAACTTCCAAAACCCTAGGTTCGAGTATGGCGCTATAGGTCATGAAAACGCAATTCAATAATGCAAACAGCTTCTAAATGGAACGATAAGCATGATTGTGTAAAGATTTTGCCAAAAAAGTGCAAGAATAATGATATGCGATTTCAAATGTCAAGCGGTTTTCAGAGGGACTTACAGCGTGATTGAAGGGGTCTGGGAGCTTGCTTTTGATTGCTACTGACTCAGTGGATGTCTAGCAAGAGGATAGCGTGGATATTTTGTGTTGAAAGCACCTCTAAGATGGATTTCAGATTCAAGCTTTTTCAAGTTTTTTCCAAGTTTGGCTTTGATGTTTATGCAGCCTCTAGGTTCTGATTCGTGTGCCTCTAGCTTGTATAAGTAATATGGAATGAATTAGGTTAACTTTCTTGGGCTGAATCCTTATGCATTGATGTTTGGAGATGTGATTTGATTCACCATTAAAAAGCTTCCAAATTTGTCCCAAATCCAATATTTTGTTCATGACATGGCTTGATACGGATTTGATCATGTCCATAATGATATTTAAGACCTATATCAATAAAAAAGATCCTAAATGATCAATATTTTGATTTTATTTGGATTTAAATTGATTTAAAATGAATTAATTCAATAAAAATCAAATAAAATAGAAAAATCAATAAATGGACACAAGACTGAATATAGGACACGTGTGTAGTGTGACAAGATCAAATCAACTGGAAAAGAATGGGCCCATTTGACAAAATTTGAAGTTTTGGGGATAGTTGACTTTTGGCAATTTTGGAAAAATGCCCAATTTCAACAATGCATAACTTCTTCAATTTTGAACTTTTGGAAGTGTTCCCGGACTTTTTAGAAAGCTTGAGATGTCCTCTAACCCACTCGTTTTGTCTCATCTCATTTTTATATACCATGATCAAGTTATATGCTTTGGAAATAAAGGTGTTTTTGTTGACTTTCAAAAATGACCTATAATGTCCAAATTTGTAAATTTTTGTGAGTGCATTTCGTGATCTTGGGGTGTGAATATGGAATGTAGGAAATTTCATCCTATTCAAAATGAGCTTTGGATGGGTCATTTCTCATAAAGTATGAGAAAGTTATGCTTGGTCAAAGTTGAGTTGACTTTTCCTACAAAACCCTAATTTAGCAACTTTTGAATCTTGATGAATTTTGATCAATCCTTGATGAATAATGATCAACCCTTGATAAAATGATTAATTATCCTACAAAATGAGAATGCTGACAAAAAATCTTGAGGTTTAACTGTACGTAGGTCACAGTTGACTTTTGCCCTAGCATAGTCGATTTTTGGACCTCTTGAGCAATTGACTGACCAAACTCCCTCTGCAAGGCTTGAAATTTGACATGGATGAAATTAAGAACATATTAGGACATTGGGAAGCACTTGAGGTAATTTGGATGCAAGGACCTTGATGCAACACAAAACCATAATTTGAGGTTGACTGCCTTAAGAGATAGCTTGACTGTCCAACTCTTGAGCAATCTTGAACCACTTGGAGATTTTTCTTGCAATGTTTTGAGAAATATGGGAGGGCAAATTTTGGGGTACAACAACTGCCCCTGTTCAATTTTCTTAAACCTGAGGATATAGATTGGCTTTCAGGCCTTTCGTGATCCGAAGGTGGAAGATGATTGAACACTAGAGTGCCCAGAAATTTGCACTCGCATGAAGCAGTGTCAGCCTGGTGATGTCGGGAATGGGATTATGGATTCCATTTGGAGACTGTTGGTAGGTGGTCTGGACTTTGACTGTATCGGCATCAGAAAAATATTTAGGAATCAATTTAACTGGACCAGACAAGGTCTTGGGATAACTTCAACTGGATCAGTATCAGAAAAATCTTTAGGAATCGATTTGACTGGATCAGAGAAGGCCTTTGACTGGATCGGCATCAGAAAAATCTTTAGGAATCGATTTAACTGGACCAGGAAAGGTCTTGGGATAACTTTAACTGGATCGGTATCAGAAAAATCTTTAGGAATTGATTTGACTAGACCTGAGAAGGCCTTCGACTGGATCGACATCAAAACAATCTTTAGGAATCGATTTAACTTGACCAGGCAAGGTCTTAGGATAACTTCAACTGGATCAGTATCAGAAAAATCTTTAGGAATCGACTTGACTGGACCAAAGAAGGCCTTTGACTGGATCGGCATCAGAAAAATCTTTAGGAATCGATTTAACTGGACCAGGCAAGGTCTTGGGATAACTTTAACTGGATCGGTATCAGAAAAATCTTTAGGAATCGATTTAACTGGACCAGAGAAGGCCTTTGACTGGATCCGCATCAGAAAAATCTTTAGGAGTCGATTTAACTGGACCAGGCAAGGTCTTGGGATAACTTCAATTGGATCGGTATTAGAAAAATCTTTAGGAATCAATTTAACTGGACCAGAGAAGGCCTTTGACTGGATCGGCATCAGAAAAATCTTTAGGAATCGATTTAACTGGATCAGACAAGGTCTTGGGATAACTTCAACTGGATCAACATCAGAAAAATCTTTAGGAATCAATTTAACTGGACCAGGGAAGGCCTTTGACTGGATCGGCATCAGAAAAATCTTTAGGAGTCGATTTAACTGGACCAGACAAGGTCTTGGAGTAACTTTGACTGGATCGGCATCAGCAAAATCTTTAGGAATAGATTTAACTGGACCAGATAAGGTTTTGGAATAACTTCAACTGGATCGGCATCAGAAAAATCTTTAGGAATCGACTTAACTGGACCAGAGGAGGTCTTGGAATAACTTCAACTTAATCGGCATCAGAAAAATCTTTAGGAATCGATTTAACTGGACCAGAGGAGGTCTTCCACATAGTTGAGAATTTAACTGCATCTTTCCTGAAAGGTAAAGGTCAGTCATATGCAATGCATGATATGGATCAAGCAATGATGTTCTCAATATAAATGAGATTGCATTGTATGACGCCTATATGCATGTATCATGATGTATGGAAGTGTAATGCTTTAGCTGGGGAAAATAAATCCCGGATAGCTGCTGGAGAATAGAGTTGAATGCTTCGTTTCCGTTGGGGATGGTGGACGAAGAGAATAAAACTACAGGAGAGGATGACTCCGTTGGGGAATAAACTGATGAGGAGATTACTCTGTGGGGAAGAGATGCTCTGCTGAAGATTCCACTGATAAAATCCACTGGGGATGGATTACCGTTGCTGGTGATATTGAATCTGTGGAGGATTGAATTCCAGTTTGTGAAAGGAAATGACTTTGCTGGGGATGATCTTTCAGTTGCAACTTGCTGGGGATAGACCTGTTAGACTTTTGTGGGGATAACCCTCTGAGTTCTGCTGAGAATGATCCTTTGAACTTGGCTGGGGAGATTTATTTTTGTACTCCACTGGGGGTAAACTTCCAGAGTCTACTGGGGATGATGCTTCAACTCTGTTGGGGAAGCTTTTTCAGACTGTGCTGGAGAAATATTGACTCCACTTGGGGTATCTTGTATTCTGCCGGAGAACATTCTTATATTTTGCTGGGGAATATCCTTATACTCCGTTGGGGAATATTGGGACTGCCGGGGATATCGGGCCCTTTTTAATGCTGATGGTAGACAAACTGCTTGGGGAGAGCATTGCTGATTCGTTCGCATTTGCAAGTCTCAGCTGGGGAGAGCTACCATTACTGTCTTACTCTGAGGGGAGTGAAGGTATCTTGGTCATATTCTTCAGCTGAATCTACCTTGGTACCTGGTGAACCAAGCAACTATACAGTTCGGGCAATTCTTATTGCCCCTGTTTCTGATATTACCAGTAATTCATCTTTCGTTTCGCATATAAATATTTATGAGCAGCAATTTATGTCGAATGTATATATCAAAAATGAACATTGGACGTTCTTTGCAAAACAAAACGGATAAAGGAAAAACAGTTTTAAATTTGTCTAAAAATGAATTTGTATTGCTTTGAAGTTTGGGCCTGTAAATAAGCGTTTTTGTACAAGAGGCTGACGTCCTAGTAAGAGAACACCGCCGAACAAGAGAGTTTATACATTTTGTGAAAAATAAACAAAACAGTTATGTGAATAATCCCACTGGGTTCCAACTCTTCTATTGCCTTTATGTATTTGAGCATCTCATCACTTTGCTACTTGGTTGAAGGTAGATTAGATTGATTAGTGTCGTCCGAGCTTGATAGTCGATACGGAAGTCTGGATGCAAGGTGATCCAATGAGACATAGTGTTACGCTTTGATCCCTAATTTTTTCCTGGACCGCCCTTTCGGGTTTTTAGTCCGCCGGGATACCCTTTTTTGCCCAAGTCGCCTTTTCAGGTTTTCGACTTGCCGGGTGTACAGATTTTTTCATTTTCATCCCTTATTTTTGCCCGAACCCTTTTGGTTCGTCAGGAAGCCCTTATTTTTGCCTAGGCCAGTTAACCTAGCGGATCTTTGATTATGTGTAGTATCTTTTTACTATGTCTGCATTGACGGGGTGAGGAAGGTCGTCACCATCCATGGTGGTTAGAATCATAGCTCCTCCTGAGAAAATGTTCTTAACCACAAATGGCCCTTCGTAAGTAGGGGTCCATTTGCCCCTGGGATCACCTTGAGGTAGAATAATGCACTTGATCACCAGATCCCCAACTTGATATTCCTGTCGTCTAACTTTCTTGTTAAATGCCTTGATCATCCGTTTTTGGTACGTTTGACCATGACAAATAGCAGTAAGTCTCTTTTCGTTGATTAGGTTCAGCTGATCAAGCCGGGTCTGAATCCAGTCATTTTCGCTTAAACCTGCATCCTTCATGACTCGAAGAGAGGGTATCTGAACTTCAATGGGCAAGACTGCCTCCATGCCATATACCAAGGAGTAGGGTGTTTCCCCTGTTGAATTCCGAGCTGAGGTACGGTACCCATGAAGAGCAAATGGTAACATCTCGTGCCAATCTTTGTATGTCACTATCATCTTCTGCACAATCTTCTTAATGTTCTTATTAGCTGCTTCTACAGCCCCATTTATCTTCGGCCGGTAGGGAGAAGAGTTGTAATGCTGTATCTTGAAGTGCTCGCAGAGCTCAGTGATCATCTTGTTGTTGAGATTGGTACCATTGTCCGTAATGATCCTCTCTGGGACACCATATTGACAGATCAGATTGTGCCGAATAAACCGTGCCACGACGTTCCTGGTTATGGTAGCAAAGGAAGCTGCTTCAACCCACTTCGTAAAATAATCAATTGCTACCAAGATGAAACGATGTCCGTTGGATGCCGCAGGTCTGATCTCGCCGATCATATCAATGCCCCACATTGCAAAAGGACAAGGTGCTGTCAAGACATTCAGAGGTACTAGAGATATGTGCACCTTATCAGCATAGACCTGGAACTTGTGATATGTCCAAGAATGCTAATAACAGTCGACTTCCATAATGGACCAATAGTATCCTTTCCGAAGGATTTTCTTTGCCATGGTGTGTCCACTGGAATGAGTTCCGAAAGTACCTTCATGTAATTCCGTCATGATCCTTTCTGCTTCATTCTTATCCACACATCACAGTGAGGTGGAATCATGGTTATGCTTGTAAAGAATGCCATTGTCGATGAAGAACTTTGCTGCGAACCTCCTCAGAAATTTCTTATCATTTATAGATGCACCTTCGGGGTATTCTTGAGTCTCAAGGTACCTCTTTACCTCATGAAACCAGGGCTTTTCTGTTACCTCTTCAGTCTTAATGTCACAACAATGTACAGGTTCATCCAGTCTTTCAATGATGATCTGAGGAGCCTCATTGTCCCAATTGACTTTGAACATAGAAGACATCGTAGCCAGCGCGTCCGCCAACTGATTCTCCTCTCTCGGGAAGTGTTCAAAGGTTATTTCCTCAAAATTGGGAAGCAACGTCAATACATACTCCTTGTAAGGAATAAGATTTGGGTGTTTCGTATCCCACTCGCCTTTGATCTGAATGATCACGAGAGCGGAATTTCCAAAGAAACTTAGAAACTTAATCCTTAGGTCAATTGCTGCTCAAAGATCCATGATGCACGCTTCATACTCCGCCATATTGTTGGTGCAGTTGAAACATAGTCGGGCTGTAAACGGAGTATGAAAGCCTTTAGGAGATATGATTACGGCACCAATGCCATTACCCAAAGCGTTCGAAGCTCCATCAAAGTACATAGACCATCGGGATCCTTCCTCAGGTCCTTCATCCGGTCCAGATGTCTCATAATCAGTTACCAACATGATCTTCTCGTCCGGAAATTCAAAGTTCATAGACTGGTAATCATCCACTGCCTGATGTGCCAAATGGTCTGCCAATACACATCCCTTGACTGCCTTTTGAGTCGTGTACTGGATGTCATACTCAGTCAAAATCATCTTCCATCTTGCTATTCTTCTGGACAAGGAAGGCTTTTCGAAGATATACTTGATTGGATCCATCTTCGATATCAATAAGGTAGTGTGAGTCAACATATACTGTCTCAGCCGGTGAGCAGCCCATGCCAAAGCGCAACAAGTTTTCTCGAGCAGTGAGTATCAGGTCTCACAGTCGGTAAACTTTTTGCTAAGGTAATAAATAGCATGCTCTTTTCGGCCAGACTCATCATGTTGACCCAGCACACACCCCATTGAGTTGTCGAGTACTGTCAAGTATAGGATCAAAGGTCTCCCTTCAACTGGTGGCATCAGAATAGGTGGCTCTTGGAGATACTCCTTGATTCTTTCGAAAGAGGCCAGGCATTCATCGTTCCAACGTACCACTTGATCTTTCTTCAGTAGCTTGAAGATTGGCTCACAAGTAGTAGTCAGGTGCGAGATGAATCGGGCAATGTAATTCAGTCGTCCTAGAAAGCCTCTAACTTCTTTCTCTGTTTTGGGAGTTGGCATTTCCTGTATAGCTTTCACTTTTGCTGGATCCACTTGAATACCGTTGTCGCTTACGAAGAAACCCAGCAGCTTACCAGATCTCACCCCGAAGGTGCACTTGTTCGGGTTTAACTTCAGTTTGTACAACTTCAACCTGTCAAACAGCTTCTGAAGGTGGTCAAGGTGTTCCTCCTCAGTCTGGGACCTTACAATCATATCATCGACGTATACTTCAATCTCATGAAGGATCATGTCATGAAACAAAGCAACCATGGCACACTGGTACGTTGCCCTAAGGTTCTTCAGTCTAAAAGGCATGACCTTGTAGCAAAAGGTACCCCACTGAGTAACAAAAGTTGTCTTCTCCATGTCTTCGGGAGCCATTTTAATCTGCTTATAACCGGAGAAGCCATCCATAAAGGAGAAGACTTTGTGCTGAGCGGTGTTGTCAACCAGAACGTCAATATGAGGTAGAGGGAAGTCATCCATGGGGCTTTCCCTGTTCAGATCCCTATAGTCAACACACATTTGAACCTTGCCATCCTTCTTTGGCACGGGAACCACATTGTCCACCTACTGAGGGTAAGAAGTGACTGCTAGAAAACCGGCGTCGAACTGTTTCATAACTTCAGCCTTGATTCTCTCAGACATCTCTGGGCGCATTCGGCGGACCTTCTATTTCACTGGAGGACAGTCTTCCTTGGTAGGCAGGCGATGAACTACAATATCAGTATCCAAATCAGGCATATCTTCATAAGACCAGGAAAAGATCTCAACGTAGTCACACAACATCTGAATCAACCATTGCTTCACACTAAGCTCCATATTTTCCCCGATCTTGACCTCTTTCTTGTCCTCGTCTGTACCCAGATTCACTGATTCCACCGGCTCTTCGTGCAGTTGAATAACCCTCTCTTCCTGAAGTAACAGTCTTGCAAGTTCACCAGGCACTTCGCAATCATCTTCACCTTCGTCTTCGACTAAGTTGATCGGATTTTCGAAGTCATAACTGGCAGTAGCATAGTCGTTACCAGTAGGATCCAGAGTGGATGTAGACCTGTATACGTGAGTGTGTGTAAAATAGCTGTTTTACAATATGTAATAAAAGAAAAACAAGGAGCGCAAAATTTGAAAAGCAAGAACGTACAATGCTTTTATTAATGATATATGAAAATGACACACAAAAACCCTCACAAATGAAGCCACGGTGCCCCGGGTAAGACACCGGGCCGTAAAATTTAAAACATTATCTGTTACAAATTCAAAACAAAAAGTTTCATTACTGGGTAACAAAAGTAATAGGGATGAAGTCCTTTGCTGTCCAGTTGCTTGGTCCACCGTTGGTCGTAGGATAGATCCAGCTGTCGAACTCAGACTCTTCAACGTCGTCTTCAATGGCATTTACTCCTGAGTTGCTGATGAATACGGGAGGTCTTCCGATTCGTGCATTCTGAACAGCCCTTTGAGCTTCTGTAGTGAAACCCAAACCAAACTTGTTAGTCTTCTGTGTAAAATCAGGAAGTCGGCCCCACTGTGCACACTCACCTTTCTCAACAACAGCCTGGGCATCCTTGAGGGAAGCCATCTTTATAGGAGAATCTTCAACCACAGTCTCAACTGATGCTAGTGTCTGGGGAACCTCTTCAAAATGCTGAAATGGGGTATCAATGAACTCCCCATCCATCTCTACATATCGGAAAGAGTTGAGATGGCTAACCATGCACTCTTCCCCTCCTTGTACTGTCACAATCTTCCCTTTGACCGGGTACTTCAGCTTCTGGTAGAGTGTTGAGGTTACAGCCCCAGCTTTGTGGATCCATGGACGACCCAACAAACAAGAATAAGATGGTCGAATGTCCATCACATAGAATGTAGAGTTGAAAACCTGAGAACCAACCTTAATCGGAATATCAATTTCTCCGTGCACCATCCTTTTAGACCCATCAAAGGCACTAACAACAATGTTACTTGGTTTTAGCTCCAAACCTTCACAGTCCAACCGGTCTAGAGCTTTCTTAGGCAAAACATTCAACGAGGAACCAATATCTACCAATACATGAGCAAGAGTAATGTCCCTGCATTCAATGGAGACATGTAGGGCATCGTTGTGATTCTTCCCCTTAGCAGTCAAGTTGGCGTCAGAGAAACCCAACCCATTATCAGCAGTCAAATTAGCCACACAATTTTTAAACTTATCAGCTGACGTCTCTTGCGGTACGTGGGCAATCTTCAAGAAGGTAATCAGAGCCTTGGCACGGGCCTTTGAGCATAGCAACAGTGACAAAATAGAAATCTTGGACGGGGTTTTCCCCAGCTGTTCAACTACGTTGTAGTCACCCTTTTTGATAATTTTCAGAATCTCTTCCATCTCTTGTTTAGAAGCTTCAACAGTAATCGTCTTTGGTGCCTCCGTCTGGGTAGGCTCACTGGTGATCCCTTTGCCCCGAGTGTCAGATGACTCGGCAACAGGGGTAAGAATAGGAACTTGTACAGGAATAGTAGCAGGTACACTGGCGGGTGTAATAACAATAGGTTTTCGGGCAGTTGGCGGAGAGATATCAGGTGAGAAAAGTCTTCCACTGCGGGTCACTTTAGCAGGTCCAACAATATTGCTGACGTCAGTATCAGCATCCAACTCTTGCTTAACTCCATGAAAATAAACATCAGCCCCATAGTGCCAAGGGACAGCTTTATCAGAGGTATAGGGGATAGGCCCCGGAATAGTGATGATCACAGGTGCGATTCTTGGTACAGATGTAATTCTAACAGGCTTCCTCGAGGGAGCCTTGGAAGAATTGTCGAAAATGGTAATGATGGAAACTTCTTCAGTAGGAACCAAAGGAACAAGGGTCTTCTCAAACAGAATTTCTTTACTATCCAGCAGGCGCTGGACACCTGATTTCAAAAGTGGGCAACCGGTAGGTAGGACAGAACACATGCGACAACCTTCATCACAGCCCGGAAATAAACCGGCTAGCAAAAGGTTCTTATTCACAGTCATCAAAGGGGTCGCAATATCATTCACTGAAACCACAAACAAGTCTTCATCTATAGCATTCACTCCATGCTTGGGCATAGGAGCAGTCACAACATTAGGTCTTTCGGGCGCCTCGAACTCAATCTCCTTAGCATCAATTAAGTCCTGTATCTTATTCTTCAAAGTCCAACAATCATCTGTATTATGCCATGGGCTATCAGAGTGATAAGCACAGCGGGCATTAGGGTTATACTTTGGTGATGTTGTATTTGGATTCTTCGGGGCTTCCCTTGGAATCACCAAATTAGTTTTCAGTAACTATGGTAGAATCTGAGACAAAGTCATGCTGAGGCGGGTGAATTGCCTTCGAGGTCTCTCGTCTTTTTGTTGATTGTTGTGCTGAGGAGCACCAACAGGTTTTGAAATAACAACCGCATTAACAGCTTGGCGGTGTTCAGATCTATTTTGTCTTTTCGAACTGTAGACAACACTGGACTCTTTCTTAAAAGGCTTCTTCTCGGTGCTTGATGAGGCACCCTTCTGTATCTTACCAGCCTTAATACCAGCCTCAATCCTCTCACCGGTCATTATTAGCTCTGTAAACCCAGATGAAGAACTCAGATGGTTGAAAAATGGACCAGACAAGGTCCCCAGAAACATATCCACAACCTCCCGATCAACCAAGGGTGGTTGTACTCTTCCGGCGAGATCCCTCCACTTCTGAGCATAATCTTTGAAACCTTCGCCCGTTCCCATTGACATACCCTGGAGTTGGGTACGCGTGGGAGCGAGGTCGGAGTTGTACTGGTACTGCCTGTAGAAAGCAGTAGACAAATCTTCCCAACTGCAGATACTTGCTCCGTCTAACTGATAGAACCACTCAAGCTGAGTCCCTGAGAGACTGTCTTGAAAGAAATTGATCCATAGGTTCTTATCAGCGGTGTACGGCTGAATCTTCCTCACATATGACCGGAGGTGCAGCTTCGGACAAGAAACTCTGTCATACTTAGAAAAGGCTGGTGCCTTGAACTTGTGGGGAATTACAACCCTAGATGATAGACCCAGATCACCAAAGTCCAGACCCGACACTTCCTGAACTTCCATCGCACTCAACAAGTCTTCCAGTTGTTTGTATCTGTCCTCAGCAGGAGGATACTGGTCTTCGTCGAAATCCGTCTCGTTGTCGGAGACCACAGGGCTAGGAGCCCTCCTTTCTTCCTGACTATCCTTCCCTCCATATGAGGTAGTCAAATCAACTTCATCCCGTAGCCTGTTACCAAACCTGTGTCCTGTGTTAAACAGGACTGTCCTCTTCTTCTTCTTCTTCTTCTTCTTCTTCTTCTCTTTCAGAATCAAGGTCTTCAAATATTGCTGACCCTTAGCTAGATTCATGAATAACTCTTGGAATTGGGCATTCTGGGCATGTAGGGCCTTGATGGCTTGCTCAGTGGATGGTTCAGCAGACATGACGAGTGCTGAAATAAACAACGAAGAAGATAAGAGACCTGTAATGGGTACCTGTTTATGAAGTGCATGGGATGAAATGCGTATGACATGATTTCAAAGACAATCGAGAGATTCAAATTTGTAAACCAAAAAGGAAACACACTTTTATTAAGTAAACTTTAGAATTCAAATTGTTCAATTGATGCCTTCAAGGCGTTACAGGAATGGAAATACTGAAAAGTAAATAAAAACAGGAAAGGAAATAATCCAAGGATAATCAGTGCTCCCATGGTCTCTTCTTGTCGGTGCAGACATAGTCATTGAGAATCTGCTCGTTCTCCATTTGCCTAGTCAACCTCTGGATCTTCTGTTCTTGGTCGTTGAACTTCTCCCGGTAAGAATCCCGTTCCTCCCTCAGCTGCATCCAAGACCTTTTTAGTGCCCCAATGTCAGTTGGCATGTAAGGATGGAGAATGGTTGGAAGAACCCCTTCTTCATTAGCAACTTCAACAATGATAGGTCGGACGGCTTCATAAGGCATACCCAGCTTTTGGGCATGGATACAGACCCATCTGAGATATAGCTCCATCGGAAGAGAAGTCTTTGGACCCAGCTCATGTGGATCGGATCTGTGAACTCTATCTCAAGCCCTTATGAATCTGCGACGTTGCTCATCGCTATCCCCTTGAAAATCAAAGATGATATTAGGCATTAACAGCTCATGAGGTCATTCTCTTCTGGAACGCCCAAATTGACGTAAGGCCAAGCACGGGTTGTAAGAAATTCCTCCATTGGTTCCTATCAGTGGAACATTAGGGTACTCCCCGTATCGATCAATGATAGCCACTTCATCCATACCCTTGATAGTCCATATAATGTCATTATGGGAGAGAGACATAACCCTATAGGACCAACCCATTCCTTCTTTGTTCTTCAGCATTGATTTGGGAAGGTGCGAAATAAACCACCTTGCCAATAATGGAGCACACACATCAAGGTTCCCCGCTTTCGGGCAGTACGAGCATAGAGCTGATGAAGAATGTCACCCAAGAGAGTGGGTATAGGATTACGAGAGATGAAGATTTTTACCGCATTCACGTCAACAAAGGAGTCAGAGTTCGGAAACAATACCAAGCCATATATCAGAAGAGCCAGAATATCCTCGAATGCCTTGAAGTCTAGACTATCCCAGAAATAGTTAGCCTTACCAACCAAAAACTTAGTCAGAAAGCCCTTTGCTCCACTTCTAGTCTCCCAATTAGCCATTACCTCCTCCTTTGTCATATGAAGGGCTGAAGCAATCTCTTCTGGCTTAAGGACTTTCTCCCAACCAGTAAACGGGGTCTACTTCCAGATAGGGATACCAAGCAACTCAGAGAATTCTTCTAAGGTGGGGACCAACTGTAAGTCCTGGAAAGTAAAGCAATGGTACAACGAATCATAGAATTGGACCAAAACACTCATCATCTGCTCGTCCAATTTGGAGGTGACCAAACTGAGAAGATAACCATGTCTTCTGATGAAAGAGGTAGTATCGGGCATCTTTGTAACCAACTCTTTAAGCATGGTGGGAACCTGGACAAAGTTGATCTGGATGGTATTCCTATGCATGGGCATCATGATGACCTACAAAACAGAACAAAGATGAATCCCTCCTGTCTTTGAAATAGGTTAGTCCAATGCAAGATGTATGCAATGTTATGATGTCATGATGTCATGATGGTAAGCACACCACAAGTATCCACAAATAGAAAACATGGTAAGGCACACAAGTCACACAGAGAGCCCTTAGATTTCAGGCTGGCAAGGAGTTTAGGTACTACCCTCTTTCAGTTCAGTTGGTTTAAACCTGTCCTAAAAATAGTAACCGGGTTCTAGAGGATCTCAATATCACTGACTACCCTCAATCGGTCATAATTCCAGTTTAGCAACCTTTTCTTGCGGCCGGAATCATCGCGAGAGTCTAGTCTCAATGAGTGTAGCATACTGCTACTGTTCTATGGCCAAGTTGGTCAATTTAAAGGTTCTAAGGTCAGTTGGCGCTTAATGACCCCTTATAAGACCCATATTCTCCTCATTCCAACACAAGGGATATCGGTACACACTAAAGTGCCATACCAACGTAGCTACTGCTTCAACCGTATCGGTCTACGCTATACAGTTCCCTTACAGTTTATTGCTACTTACCTAAAGGGTATCCCCAGATCCGGGTTAGGATCTATAGTAACTCCGATACAAGCCCACAAAGATAAATCATACAAATAAAGCAATTGAAAACACAATGATCTAATCCTAAGGTACACCCCACTTATTAAGTATTCCCCAGCAGAGTCGCCAGTTCTGTGATACGGTGGGAGAGAACTGATTGTTTTTGGAATGCTGGTTCACGTTTTGCGTTTTTTTTTGCAAAATGTCGCAGTAAGCAAGAGTCGCCATCGTCTTTTATTTTATCCAACAAGGAAAGGAAAAAAGCACATAAAAATTCCTTTTTCGAGATGTTTCTCGGGTCCGGGGGGTAGATTATAGAAAGGGAAGGTGTTAGCACCCTTTCTATCCGTGGTTATCCACGGGCTCTTAGGTACTTGCTCAAAGTGTTTTCAAAATTGCTTTTCTTTGTGTTTGTGGGTTTGAAGAAGTTTTTGTTTTGAAAAGGAGTGTAAGAGTGAAAATTTGTTTTGTTTTGAAAGAGCAAGTACTTAAGAACCATCTACCTACTCAAAAAAAGGAATCGGTCTATGCTATCTTCCTTTAGACAATGCTATCCCACTATTGATGAGTAGGTTGCATCGTCGTTGGAGTTTAAGGGTCAATTCGATAAAGGGACGTGTGGTCACTAAAGCAATGTTAGGACGCCTTAGCGGTAACCCTAATGTCTTAGATCATTTTTCCGAGGTAACTGTTTCGAGGAAACTATGATCTTTGGACAAGAGGGCGACCTCTAAAACTTCATATACTCAATGACCACGTTCGAAGGCAACCAAGCGAGGTGTACCCTAAGAGTGCGCATGTGCGAGTGTGTTATTTCAGTTATTTATCTTTGTACATGTCATGGGTGAGCTATGTTGATTTTAGGTTAAAGATTCGATCTTGTCATGCATTCCCTATTACCAAACATCTAGCAGTTATAAGTTGCGGAAATTAAATTGCGGAAATTAAATCTAACTATTACAAGGCGTCGGGTATTTACATCGCCAAAAACAACCCTTGAAATTAAAATGCGGAAAATAAAATAAAGCAATAAAAGTATTTAAAGTCCTATTAAACTATTACATTCCGGGAAGCAGATACAATAATATGGTAAATGGATCGCGTGCGAGAAATTAAATAGGGCGAGTTTTTAGGGTTTTGACCCTTTTTGAAAGAAAGTGATTTTTTTTGTTATTTTTTTGAATTAAAAGAAATTAAATTAAGTTAACACTTAAATTAATGCACTAATTAATTAATTAAAATATTTTTTGGATTTTTGATATTTAAAGAAATAAAATAAATTTGGTCAAAGTTAGTAAAACCTAATATACTACATTAATTTTAATTATTGCAAAAATATTAAAAGTTATACCTAATTAAAACTAAATTAATTAATTTAATGTTTATTTACAAAAATAAAGTGATGAATTTAATTTTAATAAATAAAATATATTTTTGGTTTTTTGATTTTATGAGAAAAAGATTTTAATTGGTTAGTGATTTAAATAATAAAAATAATAACAATAAAATAAAGAAAGAAAGAAATAGAAAAAAAAGAAATAACCAAAGGGGGGTTTTAAGCCCAGATCAGGGGTGAGACTAGCAGCTTTTTGGTACAATTACACGCAGGCCTGGGTTGACTTTCTGATTCTCCATGCGCTGGTTGACTTGAGAGCATGATGGACATCACCTTTGGGCCATCATATTTGGCCTGGAGGCCATCTGGCGCTTGGAGATTTGAAGGAGTATGATGGACCACACTTGCTGAAGCGCGTTGGATTTCCTGGAGAAAAAACAATAATATGCAAATATGGGGACCTGGGATTCGAACCCAGGTCCTGTTGGTACTTGAACATATGCCTTAACCACTGAGCAAATGCGCTTTTATTGTTAACATAGTGGATAATTAATATAATATGGAAAACAAACTAATTATGCTAGAATTATAAAAAGAAGCGTGAATATTTGAACTGCCCAATAGGAGGGAGACATGCCTTCGTCTTCCTCATGGAAACCTGGTTTTTTTACCTGCGGATTTGCATCCGCAGCTAAATGCGTAGCTGCATCATAAAATTAGTTCTAGGCTATAAAAATAAAAACCAAAACCATGGGCATGTTCGTCTGGACATCCTGAGCAAGTCTATGTCCATTAATGGCCTTGATTTCACCTGTAGAGAAAACGCCCAAAAACAAACTTCCAAAACCCTAGGTTCGGGTATGGCGCTATAGGTCATGAAACACAATTCAATAATGCAAACAACTTCTAAATGGAACGATAAGCATGATTGTGTAAAGATTTTGCCAAAAAGTGCAAGAATAATGATATGCGATTTCAAATGCCAAGCGGTTTTTAGAGGGACTTACAGCGCGATTGAAGGGGTCTGGGAGCTTGCTTTTGATTGCTACTGACTCAGTGGATGTCCAGCAAGAGGATATCGTGGAGATTTTGTGTTGAAAGCACTTCTAAGATGGATTTCAGATTCAAGCTTTTTCAAGTTTTTTCCAAGTTTGGCTTTGATGTTTATGCAGCCTCTAGGTTGTGATTCGTGTGCCTCTAGCATGTATAAGTAATATGGAATGAATTAGGTTAACTTTCTTGGGCTGAATCCTTATGCATTGATGTTTGGAGATGTGATTTGATTCACCATTAAAAAGCTTCCAAATTTGTCCCAAATCCAATATTTTGTTCATGACATGGCTTGATACGGATTTGATCATGTCCATAATGATATTTAAGACCTATATCAATCAAACAGATCCTAAATGATCAATATTTGGATTTTATTTGGATTTAAATTGATTTAAAATGAATTAATTCAATAAAAATCAAATAAAATAGAAAAATCAATAAATGGACACAAGACTGAAGATAGGACACGTGTGTAGTGTGACAAGATCAAATCAACTTGAAAAGAATGGGCCCATTTGACAAAATTTGAAGTTTTGGGGATAGTTGACTTTTGGCAATTTTGGAAAAATGCCCAACTTCAACAATGCATAACTTCTTCAATTTTGAACTTTTGGAAGTGTTCCCGGACTTTTTAGAAAGCTTGAGATGTCCTATAACCAACCCTTTTGGTCTGATCTCATTTGGATATTCCATGCTCAAGTTATAAGCTTTGGCAAAAAAGGTGTTTTTGTTGACTTTCAAAAATGACCTATAATGTCCAAATTTATAACTTTTTGTGAGTGCATTTCTTGATCTTGGGGTGTTAAGATGGATTGTAGGAAATTGCATCCTATTCAAAATGAGCTTTGTATGGGTCATTTCTAATAAAGTATGATAAAGGTATGCTTGGTCAAAGTTGAGTTGACTTTTCCTACAAAACCCTAATTTAGCAACTTTTGAATCTTGATGAATTTTGAGCAATCCTTGATGAATCATGATCAACCCTTGATCAAATGATTAATTATCCTTCAAAATGAGAATGTTGACAAAAAATCTTGAGGTTTGACTGTATGTAGGTCACAGTTGATTTTTGGATCTCTTGAGCAATTGACTGACCAAACTCCCTCTGCAAGGCTTGAAATTTGACATGGATGAACTTAAGAACATATTAGGACATTGGGAAGCACTTGAGGTCATTTGGATGCAAGGAACTTGATGTAACACAAAACCCTAATTTGAGGTTGACTGCCTTAGGAGATAACTTGACTGTCCAACTCTTGAGCAATCTTGAACCACTTGGAGATTTTTCTTGAAATGTTTTGAGAAATATGGGAGGGAAAATTTTGGGGTACAACAGTCTATGCTGGAATAAAGAAACACATTGCTGCATGAAGTCTGAGGCAATGGGTTAGGTTTGCAAATTGATGCGTGAAGTCTGAGGCGATGATCAATGAAATGGAATAAAGAAACACATTGTTGCATGAAAACTGAGGCGATGATCTAAATTTTGTATTTTAGAGCATCGCTGCATGAAGTATGAGGCGATGATCTGTATCGCAGGATAAAGAAAATACATTGTTGCATGAAGTCTGAGGCAATCAGCTTAGTTTGTAAATCACTACGTGAAGTCTGAGGCGATAGGATGGGTTTTTTAATGTTTTGAGCATCGCTGCATGAAGTCTGAGACGATGATCTGTGTCACAGAATAAAGAAACACATTGTTGCATAAAGTCCGAGGCAATGGGTTTAGTTTGCAAATCGCTGCGTGAAGTCTGAGGCGATAAGCTTTTGTTTTCAAACATTGTTGCATGAAGTCTGAGGCGATGATATGGGTTTGTAAGGAACTCATCACTGCAGGAAGGCTTAGGTGATAGGCTGAACGTGTCACGGCATGAGGACTTAGGTGACAGGTTGAATCCTAGGAGAAGTATTTTGTTGCTTGACCCTTAGATAGCTAAATCTAGGGTGAGGCTGTTTGTTTGCTGCATGATACATGCGTATGATGTTTGATATTGAGATGTTTGGATGTATGTAAAATGTATGATGTTTGACATTGATATGGAACCCTGAGTATTGTATGCAAAAATGTATAGTGTATGTATGCTAAGAAATATGTTTAAGATGTGCGTATGCCTTGAAATGTTATGAAGACTATTTATGGCATTCTCTCCTTTAAACCATTGACTTAGAGTTACCAATCCCATGGCGTTGTATGCTGTGGCATCGTAGCTTCGCTAAATTCGACTTGAATGCGGTGAAAAGGCGTTAGAAAAATTTTGAACATTGGTTTTGTATTATGAGCGCAGGTGTAGATGCAGACGTAGACGTAGGTAATGGCATATGTATAGATTTTTATGTTGTAAGCGCAGGCGTAAGCATATACGTATGTACTAGCATATGTGTATCCTTTTATGTTGTAAGCACAGGCGTAAGGGTAGATGTATGTATTGGCATATGTGTAGACTTTTATGTTGTAAGCGTAGACGTATGTATTTGCATATGTGTAGACTTTTATATTGTAAGGGCAGGCGTAGACATGGACATGTGTATAGAATTTGTATTGTAGACGCAGGAGTAGACATGTGTGTGGACGTAGACGTGGATTTTTTTTTTATGTTTTTCTAACCCAAAATGCTTTTTCTATGTTTTGTCAAATGCTTTTATTTTGTTAATCCTCCGAATTAATTAAAGAAAATATTCCCAAGTAATGATCGCAGTATTTTGTAAACAAGTCTGAGAAAAGAAAAAAAATGAAATTTGAAATATGCAAAGAAAGCAAATGTTTTATTGATATGCCTCTGGATAGACGAGAATATAAAATGCAATTCCTAGAAAGAGGTAATTACAGAAGGTTTTAAAACTGTAAATGGCAATAAAAATGATAATTGCTACTACTATTCCCCAATATCCTTTTAATGATCTTATCTCATTTGCTTCTGAGTTGTATGATTTAGATCTATCTCTCCTTTCGTGGTTCGTAGTCGTAGTTCTTAGATCACAGTATTTTTGTTCTTTATTTCTACTTGAATGATCCCTAATTTTTGCCTGGATTTCCCTTCCAGGTTTTCAATCCACCGGGATAACTTTTTTGTTATGTGCCCCTAATTTTTGCTTGGATCGCCCTTTAGGGTTTTCGATCCCCCGGGACGCTCCTTTTTGCCTAAGTCTCCCTTTTAGGGTTCGAGCTTAGCGAGATTTTTTATACATAGTATTTTTTGACTGCGTCTGAATTTGCAGGATGCGGTAGTTCTTCCCCATCCATTGTTGTGGGGATAAGACCACCACCGGAGAATGCTGTTTTGACTACGTATGGACCTTCATAGTTGGGTGTCCATTTACCATGTGAATCGAGGCGAAGTAGAATAATCTTCTTGAGTACTAGACCATGTTATGGTTCATCTTGTGCAGTACACCGTTACTCTGAAATATTATGAGGCTAATTTCCGTAGAGTTCATTTGTCGATGCTGGAGGCATTTTCTAGATGCCCTAAAACCAAGGCTTGTCATCTGGTCCTTCTTTGGTAGAAAGACTAAGTGTGGGCTCTTGATTGTGTCTGTTTATGATGCGCGGTTCGTGGTTTGACCAAGTTACTTTGAACATAGACGATATAGTTGCCAATGCGTCTGTCATTTGATTTCCTTTTCGTGGGATGTGACTGAAAGTGATCTTTGCAAATTCCGCAGTCAGTTTTCAAAATATGATCCCGATATGGAATCAGTTTTGGATGTTTAGTATCCCATTCGTTGTTGACTTGTTATATGGCTCGTGAGCCCTCTTTGGAGAAGCCAAAACTTACCCTATATCGTTCCCCAGTGTATTTGAATCCACGTCGAACGTGAATGTCTAATGTGCCCCTGTATCGGGTTTTTTGTCAGGTCCTGGTATTTCGTAGTCGCTTATTTTTTCCTAACTGGTGAATAACCTTCTTTGAAGAGGCGATCTGTCCACCATCATGTTTGTGTCTAATCTTGGCCTGTTTCTGTAGGAACAAGCAAATATGTGCAATAATTTGATCAACTTATTTGTGGCTCCGCTCTAACATTTCCCCTTATCTTGATTTCTTTCTTTGTACCTAGATTAACGGCCTTAATAGCCTCTTGATACGGTTGTACATTGTCGGCCTTTTGCTCTATTTCTCTCACCATTTTCTCAGAGAGTTCAAGATCTTTATCATTTTCCTATTTGGCTTGGTTGATGGGAGCATCAAATTATATCGGGTCGCAGCAGTAACATTATCAGTGGTCTTGGGCATGAACTTGCACACTTATCATGTTTTGGTGCATATTTAGTATATGAAATTTGAAAATGTATATGCAGAGGAAGTATTGCCATTTTTAAATTTAAGATATAAATGCAAGAGAAAGAAATGGATCTTACTTGAAAACAAAATATAACTTTTATTAATCGTAAATATTGTCTGAAACAAAACGAGGAACCCTTACAAGCAACCCCTATGCCCCGGGCTTGACATAGGTTCTTTCAAAAACAAGAAAAATTACTTAGGAAAGAAAAAATATCTCAGGAATCTCCACGATAGTCCATCTTTTGAGTTCTTCTCCTGGGGCGCATTCTCGGATGAAGTCAGTTGACTTTTTGGTGTTGACTTTGTTGGATATCTTTGCCACATGTCTGCCATGCTCTACTCCCTTGTTGGCAAAGGTCTCTTGGATTGGAGGAAAATGTGCTTCGCCCTTCAGAGCAGCTTTAGATTTTTCTTCAGGGTATGGTCTGAATTGGACTATGCCCTGGTCCCCTAGCCTTTGTAGAGTTCTTTCAAAAGCTTCATTGTGTTCTGGAGGGAATCCATATCCCAACAGATATTCCTTCAGCAAGTTTATCATGGTTTTTTCTTGTCTGCTTGCCTCAGATTTAGTGACTACTTCAACTACATTTATTGTCGGCTCATTGTGCGGATGCATAGGGTCTGGTTTGATGTTAGGTCTCTCGAAAGTGATGTCCTAAGATTCTAACAAATCTTGGACCTTATGCTTGAATGGACAACATTGCTCTATGGTATGTCTAGTAGAATTAGCATGATACTCACATCTGGTGTTGGCATCATATCTTCATGGGAGTGGCCTGACTGGAGGAGCCAGATGTTTGATTTCCACCAAGGATGCCTTAACCAGCTGTTGCAATAACTGGCTAGGTGGCATAGGGAGTGGATCAAATTTCCTGGGTGGCCTTCTGCATTGCTGCTGCCCTTGCAGGATCACTAATGGTTATTGTACCCTAGGTTGTGACGCTACAACATTAATTTCTCCCTCTTTTCCTTTGGGGAAGTTTGAAGCATGCCTTTTTGAATTATAGGGAGCATTTGATGGTCCCCTTGATATCTTCCCACTTTTTATTCCAATCTCAATCCTTTCTCCGATAGTTACTAGGTCTGAGAACCCCGAAGAGATACTTCCAACCATCTTCTCATAATACAACCCTTGCAAATTGGAAAGTCCCCATGAACGTGTCTACTAATTCTTTCTCCAACAATGGTGGTTGCACACGGGATGCCAACTCCCTCTATCTCTGAGCATACTCCTTGAAGGACTCTTCTTTCTTCTGGGATAAATTTTGGAGTTGCATGCGGGTAGGCACCATGTCCAGGTTATATTTGTAATTCTTTAGAAAAGAATTAACGAGATCTGCCCAGGTTCAAATATGCATTCACTCCAATTGCATATACCAGTCTGAAGATGCCCCCCTCAAGCTATCTTGAAAATAGTGAATCATCAGCTTCTGATCATGGGCATGGGCATGCATCTTCCTGCAATACATACGAAGATGATTTATTGGACAAGTGAGCCCCTTGTATTTTTCAAAGTCAGGTACTTTTTACTTTGGTGGAATCACCACATCAAGAACTAGGCCCATTTCAAGAGCGTATACTTCAAAAGCGTCAAAACCCTCCACAACTTTTAATCTTTCCTCTAGGGATTTATACTGATTTATTACCAGTGGATTATCAACAACATAAGTACTAGTCATCTTTAAGGGTGCTTGGTTGGCATCCTCTGGGTCGTGGTCTCCATATTGCAGGTCCAAGTAGTTGCCTGCATTATTGGTCGGAATTTGTAGGGTATGTGATGCCCCTGCTTTTGGTGGCGGTAGGATAAACCCTTCAGTTTCAGCTTCTTGTTGGGCCATGACAGACTTCTGGAGTCCTGCCTCTAGTACTTTCCTTGGTTAGTGAACGCTTGATGCACCGATATTTTGGGCTACTTCTTCGAAAGCTACCCTGGGAATTTTGTCTTGCCTGTCAATAATGTTCTTCAAAGCTAGGAGAACTTGACTCGGATCTCCTTTCATTGAAGTTATACCACCCTTTACTTGGTCGAGATCCTCTTTGAATGCAGCCTGAGTTTCCTCGACTTTCTCCATTGCTTTTTCTTGATTTTGAAACAACTGGCTAAAAATCATCAAACAATGAAGTCGCCATCAAACGTTTTTTATCCCACGTGAAGGGAAAGGTAAACATCAAGAAAACCTGAGAAGCAAGAAGTCACGGTCTTGCGACCGAGTGATCGGGTAAGGGAGTTTGTTACGCGAGGGGAAGGTATTAGCACCCCACACGCCCGTAGTACTCTATGGTATCCACTCTTGTTGTCTATCTCATGGGTGTATCTAAACTATGCTTACTTTTTACTACTGAGGAATAATGCTTGCAAAATAAATGAGAAAAGAATGTAGGGAAAATAAAATTGTACTCGCTTGGGCCCTACCCTAATACCTACGTATCCTTTTTGAGGAATCAGAGCTACCGTAGTTCGGCTAACATGTTTTGTTTGTTTTATGTTTTTTATGGACAATGTTAATCCCACCTTCTTCCATAGCTCGACCTTTGGAGACTTATGCATTGGCACAGAAGTAAATTAATCATATCCTTACCTGAAAAGGGTTTTAGAGAAAAGGTGCTTGAGCGCACAAAAAAGAGTTTGAGTTGGTTTGTGTTTTTCACTGCAGATAATGACTAGTTGACCTCAAGAGAGAGATATTATCCACTTTTCTACTTATCCATGAAAGGAGTCTTTGGGACTTGAACCATACCTAGGCCTTAGATGGAGAACAATAAGATCGAGAAGATACCCGCTTATCATTTCCCATACTCAACAAAAGTATGATTCTCATCAGTGATTCTTAAAGTGTTTTGAAGTTTGAAAGAAAAAAGAAGTTTTTGTTTTAATGCAAATGCAAAAGGAGAAAAAAATTCAAAGGGAGACTAGCCTATTTCTAAACCTAATGTTATTATGCACCATTGACCTAAAATTGGAATTTCGAGGAAATTCTACCTAATGTTTGCATGCTTGGATTTAAAAAGCCTAATGTCTAATTTTAGTTCAATTAAATCAATGATTAAATTTGAACCAAAATCACCTAAGGGATCATGAAAGAACATACAAATAAGTAAAATTAGGCAGCAAGTACCAAAGTATTGCATATAATTTATACCAAAATCACAAATGAAATACATGGTATAAAATGAGTAAAACTAGTGTTTAAAATTGACTAAAAAGTTAGCAAAAGGGGAGATAAATTAAGGTCACGATGATACTGAATGGAGAAAGTCCGTTGCCTTTTCAAGGCCACACAAGCGATAAGAAAACTCTACATAAAGCTTTCTTGAATTTTCTTGATGAATATTAAGCTCTTAATTCACTTTGTAACTTCTTGAAACACCTCGAAAAAATATTTTATTTACCAATATCACAAAAATTCAATCACCATGATTAATAAAAAATTACAACTGAAACTAGTATAGAAAAAGAAACTTCAAGAGGGTGTAAAGTTGTAATAAGCACTATGGTGCAGCAGATCTGACACTAAGTCCAACTAGACTAGTCCATGAAGGAGTTTTGCCTTCTCTTCAAGTTTAAAAAAAACCATGGGCCTAAGGGAAGGGATTTGGTTCAGTCCACTTCTCACCATTTCCATTTCAGATTATCAATATCTATTATTATTGTTATTAAACAAGATATAATGAAAATTAATAAATTAAATAAAACTTAGAAAGGGATTAGGGTTAAGAAACTTTGTGTCCTTTTCACTTGTACGAAGAACACGCTTTTACTTCAGTTTCTCAAACACGAACGAAACACTTTATCTCACCACCATTCGATTCAACCTTGCCGCCATTCTGATTCGGCTTTGTTTCAACACAGTTCTGATTTAGACTTCCCTTCTTCAAAGAAAACCTAGCGCGATTCCAACAGATTCCACTTCTTATGCTTCCGATTTGGCTTCAGATGGCATGATCTTGCCTCCGCTCACCCAGTCTTTCACTCAACCTTTAAGTAAACACGTCACTCCGTGCAATATCCCTTCGTCTTTCTGATTCAACGTTTTTTGATTCCTCAAGTTTGATTCCGTTTTCTGAGTTATGAGTTGTTGTTACGATTTGTTTTGTGGATTCGAAGTAGTAACTGTTGTTGTTTCGAAATGGATGAAGATGATAATATGAATCTTGTTGCATGATGAAGATTAATGAGGAAGCTTGGAAATATTGCGGTGGAGATGGTGATAGTTACAGGTTGTTGAAGACGATGCTTGAAGATGATGGTTGCGGATTGTATTTTTAAAGTTTCTTGGTGATTTTTGAAGGTTGAGATTCACAATTATGGAGGTTTGGTTACTTGCAGAAGATGAAGATAAAGATGAAGATTAAAGTGATGTGAGGAAGATGAAGATGGAATTCAGAGGGAGAGTGAATAATTTTGGTTAAGGGTGGAGGTGAAGAAATGGTGCTTGGGAGAGATGGTTGAAACTGAGAGAAAAAAAAGGTGGAGGTTGAATGTTTGTGAGATGATGATTGAGGTTGCAGGAAATTGTTGCGGTTAGATGAAGATGCAGAAGGAATGGTGGATTGAGGAACGATGAAGAATGAAGAGAGTGAAGCAGCCTCTTGTAGAGAAAAAGGTGAGATGAACTTTTTCGTTGAGATTTTTCTATATCTTTCCTCCTTTTTGACTCGTGAATTCTCCCCCTTCTTTTTCTCTATTTTTTTCTGTTATTTCCATCTGTATATCTTTTTTTGAAGTTTGTTACAACAGTTGGATTCAGTCTATTGAAATATGTTAGGAAGTTGTTATGGAATTGGTTGGAGTTAAAGCAGTTAGGATATGGCTAGAGGTTCGTTGGAAAATCTGTTAGGAGGTTTTTTGTTATGTAGTTGGTTATAGGTTAGGAAATTCTGTTTTGGACAGTTGGTGGGGGTTTAGTTAGAATTCTGTTGAAAGTTTGCAGGGCTGTTTTCTGTTATGCGGTTAGAGAATTCTGTTATGGTTATTTCTTGCTTGAAATTTTCCACATCCTTCTATTTTTCTGTTATATCTTGTTATGGATAGTTTATTGGAAGTGGGTTTGGGAATGCAGGGTAGTTTTGGAGTTTAAAATTCATTTGGTGTGCTGGATTTTAACTGAACAGGTTCAGTATTGGCTCCAATCAGATATTATGCAAGTTTATGAATTAGTACTAAGATTAGTTAATACAGTTAGGTGTTAAAGGGTGAATAGGGTGGAGTACTCAGGTATTGCATTATGTGGACTTGAATTGTTAGGATTGGAATATGTGCAGGTTCCAAATGAAAATTGGCAAAGGTTTTATGAACGTGTTTTAAACTATTTAACATTTTCCTCGATTTCCTTCCTTGAACTTAGTGCAGTTCTGGTTTTAAATCGATTTGGGATTGCTTTTGCAGGTTGTGGGAGCATAGTGCCATGGCCTTGATGAAAGCAAACATAAGAGATACGAAGGAACCTTGAAGGTCAGTGGTTCGGTAATGAAGGCAACAACATGAAGATATGAATAAGTCTTTGTTTATGGGGTTTGAGAACCAATGTCGCATGGAAATGACTGAAGATATTCTTGTAGCAAATTGGAAAGACTTATGTAACTTAGAGAATATTGTCACCTCTTGTAATTTTCTTTGTGAATTGTAACTTGTTTTTGTATAACATCAACATGGCTTGTAAATTTGAACGGTTATGACTTTGAACAAACATGAATATATGAAGTTGGATAGAACTTTGATGAATTTCGCTTGATTTTTAGATATTGTAAAAAATGATCATGAGTCTTTGAATCTTGATGAGCTATGATGAACACAACCAATGAATAAGTGAATAACCTGATTATTCTTACCAGCCAATTTCATGTTTTGATTTGTCGTTCCAAGTCAAACATATTTTGGAACAATATACAAAACTTAATTGGTTAAGTGATGTATAACTGAATCCATCTCTTCTCTTGTCTGAAAGCCATGTAAACATTCTTCCCACTTCGATCCATTTTTTGACAACTTGAATTCATAGAGTCTCTTTCAACACATCCCTTTTTTAAAGTAATCCCTAACTCAATGCTTAAATTCGTGTCAACTTGCAATTTATACCCATAACTCCTTAACTTTTATTGTATCAAAAGGCAATTGAATCCACTCTTTGCACAAACCGTAATTCTTTCCTTTTAACCCAAAAATCTTGGATTGGATTAGTAAAAGATAGAACCATAGAATCTAATGTCACCATCACTTAAAATTTGAGCCTCAAATAATTAGAGAATATACCGAAAAACTTGGCTTGATGAATAAATGAATTATATCCAGTTAATAGCAAGCCTCTTGACATTAATCTTGATCAATCATAAGAGGGTTCAACATGACCCACTTCTCTAGGAAACCCTCAGATGAAAACTAAGCTTTAGAAACATAAAAGGAAAGAGGTTTAATTGGGATCTTGATGAAGTCACTGAGCTCCACAAATGAAACCTTAATACACTTGTCTCAGGATGGAAATTTGATGAAGACAGAAGTCCATAATGACCATGAATGCACAGCCTTATCTTCAAACCATGATTGGTGATGAAACTAGTTGATTATTCAAGCTTGAATGAAGATGGGAACTTTAAAGCTATACAACAACCCTAATTCCTTAATATCTTTGATCACATGCCCATTTGATTGATTAATGAATGAATGATGTGTTAGATGACCTAATGGAGTTATGTATATGAGAAAAGTGCAAAAATGAATAAGCCAGATAAAGGTAAAAGGGGTAGGACAAATTTGGGGTATTACAGCTGCCCCTATTTAATCGTCTTAAACCTGAAAGTACGATTGGAGCGTGCCTTTTGGAAGTTCAAGGTTGAAGATGATTAAATACCAATGCCAAAAGTTTGTTCTGGGAGAAAGTGTGAGTATTTATTTATTTTTATGATATCTGCTGGAGAAAGAATTTTTTGGTTTTTCAACGAAGAGATGGAGATTGGACTCGTGACATAGCAACAAAGGCTAATATAAGACAGAGGTTGGACTTACAACATGACGTGATGCCAATACAAGCCAAATATTGGTATGAAAAGATAACGGACAAGGTCTACGGGTGACCTACGATCCTAAGGTGAAACATGAGAGTGATTTGTCGGAGAATCTAGCCTAAGGGCGATCTTAGGTTCTAAGATAAGATATATGGGAAGAACCTAGCCAATAGGCGATCTTAGGTTCGAAAATGATCTAAGGAAGAACCTAGCCAACAGGCGATCTCAGGTTCTAAGATGATCTATGGGAAGAACCTAGCCAGAGGCGATCTCAGGTTCTAAGATGATCTGAGGAAGAACCTAGCTAATAGGCGATCTCAGGTTCTAAGATGATTTGAGGAAGAACCTAGCCAATAGGAAATCTCAGTTTCTACGATGATATAAGGGAAGAACCTAGCCAATGGGCGATCTCAGGTTTTACAATAATCTATAGGAAGAACCTAGCCAACGGGCAATCTCAGGTTCGACGATGATCTATAGGAAGAACCTAACCAACGAACCATCTCAGGTTCTACGGTGAACTGAGGGAAGAACCTAGCCAATGGGAAATCTCAAGTTCGACGATGATCTGAGGAAGAACCTAGCCTAAGTGCGATCTTAGGTTCTAAGATGATCTCTGGAAGAACTTAGCCAACGGGCGATCTCAGGTTCTAAGATGATCTGAGGAAGAACCTAGCCTATAGGCGATCTCAGGTTCTAAGATGATTTGAGGAAGAACCTAGCCTATGGGCGATCTCAGGTTCTAAGATGATCTATAGGAAGAACCTAAACAATGGGCGATCTCAGGTTCTACGGTGATATAAGGGAAAAACCTAGACAATGGGCGATCTCAGGTTCTACGGTGATCTGAAGGAAGAACCTAGCCAATGGAAAGTCTCAGGTTCGACGATGATCCATAGGAAGAACCTAGCCAACGGGCGATCTCAGGTTCTAAGATGATCTGCCAAATTACTATGCCTACGGGCGACCTACAAGGGAATCTAGATCTATGGTCGACCTAAGATCCTAAGGTAAGGCCTACGGACGGTCTATCAAAACTAGGTCTACAAGCGACCTACAAGGGAATCTAGATCTACGATCGATCTAAGATCCTAAGGTAAGACCTACGGGCGGTCTACCAAAACTAGGTCTACGAGCGACCTACAAGGGAATCTAGATTTATGATTTACCTAAGATCCTAAGGCAAGACCTACGGGTGGTCTACCAAAACTAGGTCTACAGGCGACCTACAATTCTAAGAAGGTGGGCGCATTGGTCACGACACGATGATTGAAGATACGAGAATGACCAAGTGCATTATATTTGTTGGGATTCAAAGGATAGTTAGAGACAGATGAGTGTTTGGATAACTGACACGGATGATTGTTTAGGAAACTGGTACATACGAACATTTGGAGGACTGACACAGACGGGTGTTTAGGAAGGTGACACGACGAGTGTTGGTAGATGACAGGACGAGTGTTTAGAAGATAACATGACAAGTGTTTAGAAGATGACACGACGAGTGTTTAGAAGTTGACACGATGAATGTTTAGAAGTTGACACATGCGAGAATTGGGTTTTGAATTGATTGTCAGATGGGAACTGACTACCAGACGGGAACTGGGTTTTGGCTTGATATGGTGTATTGATTTTTCCGGGGATTTTGGGAGCGATATCCTCTTGTGGGGATGTATTATTTTCCTTGAATGATTCAGGTCTTTCGTGTAAGGTACCTGATCTAGCTTATGCTTCGTAAGCCTATTTGAATTTCTTTTGCCGCAAAGATCCATTTTGATGGATCGGCTACGCGCTTTTGAGGATGCAATGTTATGCAATGATAACTATATGCAATGAAAAGAAATAGACTTCATGGGGATAAGCGAAGGCTCATTGGGAGCCGGTGTTTTTCACTAAGGATGCTAATACACATTAGCGCTAGAAACCTGTGGTACCAAAGATTACTGGGGATACTGGTAAGAATTTGCACTGGGGGTTTTGAAGATCGAAGATCATTGGTGACTCCACTGGAGATTGAATTGTTGACAAAGTGAATTTTTAGGTACGCCACTGAATTTTGAATTATGTTGTTGGGGAAGAGATAATTTGGCCAGACTTCCATACATCCTGAACCATTGAGAGGATGGTAAAACTGAATATGCCGAAGAATGGATACTGAACACCATGTGGATCTCTTCGAATACATGCCTCAAGTTTACGCCACACTGTGGATTTACCTCTTGAATCACTTGGGGGTAGAAGATGGGCATGGACACCCGCGAATGCCCCGATTTAGCTCTACGGATGCCCCAATTTAGCTCTACCGAGGATGCACTTGATTAACTCCACTAGGGATACACTTGATTAACTCCACTGGGGATGCACTTGCGCATGCCGAGTCAAATGATGACTCTAGACTTTCTGAATTCACTTGGGGAATCAGGTTTGAAGTTATCTGTAGCATATGAAGGAGGCTTTACGTGCTCTCCAGGTCAGGGTGACCGTTATAAATTTCTACATGCAAAGAAAAACAACACTTGGAATGCATACGACATTCCCTCATAGTTATATATCGACGTAAAGTCAAGTTTTATCTTAGCTTGAGAATTTATATTCCCCTGTTTCCAATGTAGTGTTTAATGGCGAATAAAACACATTCTGCATACGAAAAACATTTTATGATAGTAAAAGACAACTTTTTGATGAAAACAAACTTTATTGATTAGCATGTGAATAGGCATTTGTACAAGGATGCAAGTTCTATATGAGGTAGTTGCAAAAAAGAAACGAAAATACAACTGGTTTAAATGGCAATGAGAGATGCTTGAATTTCCATTAAAACCGGTATTGCTACAGTTTCCATATCCTTAGTAGTCTCAATGCCTTTCCTCTGAAGAGTAGCAGTTGGACCGATCGATTCACTATCAAGGTGCTTATAGATGTGCATACGCTATTCGCGAAGAGAATCCAGACTATAGCCTCTCACTTAAGATCCCTAACTTTTGCTTGGATCTCCCTTTCGGGTTTTCGACCCAACGGGATACCCGTTTTTGCCTAAGTCGCCCTTTCGGGTTTTCAACTTAGCAGGTTATTATTTTTTAATTTATCCCTAATTTTTTCCTGGACTTTTGTGTCCATCGGGATGCCCATTTTTGCCTAAGTCTCCCTTTCAGGTTTTCGACTTACCGGGTGTCTTCATGCGTAGTAGATTTTGACTGAGTCTGAATTGACTGGGAGTGGAACGTCTTCCTCATCCATGTATGGCAGGATTAGAGCACCTCATGAAAAGGCTCTCTTCACGATATATAGTACCTCATAATTGGGAGTCCATTTGCCCCTTTGATCGGAATGGCTTTGCACGATAACCTTTCTCAAGACTAAATCACCAGAATAAAACTTCCGAGGACAGATCTTTTTATCGAATGCTATCTTTATCCTCTGTTGGTACAACTGGCCATGACAAATGGATGCCAGGCGCTTTTCATCAATCAGATTGAGGTCGTCGAATCTTGTCTGAACCCACTTTGCCTCATCAAGCTTGGTTTCCATTAGAACCCTCAAAGAAGGAATCTCTACTTCGACCGGAAGTACTGCATCCATACCATAGACAATAGAAAATGGAGTTGCCCCTGTTGAAGTACGCACAAATGTTATGTAGCCATGCAAAGCAAAGGGAAACATTTCATGCCAATCTTTGTATGTTCTGACCATCTTCTGGACGATATTTTTTATGTTCTTGTTAGCAGCTTTGACTGCGCCGTTCATCTTTGGTCGATACGGTGATGAATTGTGATGTTCAATTTTGAAATCTGCACACAACTCCTTCATCATGTTATTGTTAAGATTAGAACCATTGTCAGTGATGATCCTGTGAGGAACTCCGTAACGACATATGATTTCTTTTCTGATGAAATTGGTAACGACTTTCTTAGTTACATTCTTGTAAGAAGCTGCTTCCACCCATTTGGTGAAATAATCAATAGCCACTAGAACGAACCTATGACTATTAGAAGCACCGGGTTCAATCCTTCCAATCATTTCAATCCCCCACATTGAAAATGGCCATGGGGAAGTCATAACATTCAAAGGATTTAGAGGAACATGAATTCTGTCTGCATACACTTAACATTTGTGGCATAACTTTCCATATACACAACAATCACTCTCCATTGTCGTCCAAAAATATCCTGCGCGAAGATTTTCTTTTCCATAGAATTCCCGCTCGAATGAGTCCCGAAAGAACCTTCATGGATTTCCTTTATGATTGAATCTGCTTCGTGTCTATCCACGTATCTGAGCAGAACCGAGTCATAATTTATCTTATACAAGACGTTTTCTGATAAGAGGAACTTGGATGCTAACCTTCTAAGCATACACTTATCACAAATTATAGCATTTTCGGGATACTATTGCTTCTCGAGGTACTGCTTGATGTCGTAATATCACGGCTTCTCATCAGACACATCCTCGGTCGAGAGACAATGGGCATGAAAGAAATGTGCAGGCTCTTTGTACCGGAGGATGCGTATGTTAGGCGCCTGATTTGGAAAGCTCACCGAGAATATTGATGCTAAGGTAGCTAAAGCATCGCCCAACTGGTTTTCATCCTTGTGAATATGTTCGAAAGTGATTTCATCAAAAGCAGATATTAGCTGCAAGATGTAGTCTTTGTACAGAATCAAAATGGGGTACTTCGTCTCCCAATCACCTCGTACTTGGTGTATGACCAAAGCGAAGTCTCCCAAGACTTCAAGGATTTTGATTTTAAGGTCGATGGCTTCCTGTAGACCCATCACGCATGCTTTGTATTCTGCCACATTATTCGTAAAATTGAAACATAACCGGGCCGTAAACAGTTTATGGGTATTGTAGCAGTAGAAATGTTTAAGACTAAGCCATGAGATTGACTAGTCTTGTACAAATCAAAATAAAATCACCACCGCATTTTATTATTTCCAAAGGAATGGGAAAAGAACGAATAACCCAAAAAAGGGGGAAAGATTCAAGGTAAGAGGGTTGGTTATGCAAAGGGAAGGTATTAGCACCCTAAACATCTACGGTACTCCGCATGAACCTCTTTGTAAAATCTATATATTTTGGCTATAAAAATGTTGTGTAAAAAATGGATGGTGGAGGTGAGAAAAGAAATATATTTTTATGGTTTTTTGCATCCGTTGCGGTTGCGAACCTTTAGTTCCTACGTACCACCTTCCGTGAAATAGGGGATCAGGGTACACATAGTTCCTGTTTTAAAAATTTTAAAACACAAGTGTGTTGGTTAATTTTATGAGATAAGACATCATCGTCATAGTCCGTGTGGAAAACATACTTACTACCCACAATTATGAGAAATGAGAATTTGCATCATCTCAAAGTGGAGGATATGGCTTGGATTTTAAAATCAACAATACCTCACTCAACACCCAAGTGAAAAATATCTCTCTTCACTACATATTGTAGAAGTATAGTTGTTTGCATCACTACAAGGATTGACAAGAGTCCAATCTTTTTGAGAACAGTTTAAAGATAAAAGCCAAAGTGGAAAAATGGTTTGAAATGATATTAATTGAATTTTAGTCTTCTCACAAAAAAAATGTCAAAGTATTATTAAGTTTATTGAAGTTTATTTATGAAAATGTTTTGAAAATGCATGGACCTAAGTCGAAGTTTATTATGAAAGTGGTTCAAGTTAAAAAAAACAAGAAGAGTTTTTCAAAAGGAGAGGGAAGATTTTTTAAATTAAAGAAGATGGGAGGAGAAGAAGGGACTATCCTAAAGCATAAGGTAAAAGATAGGGATAAGAACCATGTAACCAACAAGAAGCCAATACTTGACACTATAATCCAAGATAGAACTCCCATTCTTTTGATTTAAACCAAACAAGCAATGATACTAGACCTCTTGATAGAACCAAATTTCAAGTGTATTAAGTCTTCACAAAAATTAGGCAGAGTAACGGCTGTATACGGGTGAATTCCAAATTATGAACAAAGAGTGTAATCACAATAACCTGCATAAAAAACAAACAAACAACCCAATACCTTGATGTAAACCTCAAGAGCTCCAGACAAAATAATTAGATAAGGTCACAAGGTCTCCAATCATAGGCCAAGGTTTCTAATCCTAAGTCCAAAAAGTCCAATGCTCCATAATGCCAAGGATAGTAACCAAATAGTCCAAGTATCATTAAGGATTTTTAGGGTTTATGTTGATTATTAGGTGTTTTGAAAAAGAAAAGTAAAGCTCAAGTGAGCAAAAATAAAAATGACAAGAAAGTAAATACTCAAATGAGCAAAGATGAAAATGACATGAAATGTAAATACTAAAAGTAGATAGTGCATAAAAATAAAAGGAGACATATAATAAAAATAAAGGATAAAGTCAATTATTAGTGATTAGTGGTTACTTGGATGATCATCTTGTAACTTGCATTTGAAACTCATTAGAGGGTTGATAGAACCAAAGCCTCCATACAACAAGTGGAATTTGCTTTTTGTCAAGTATATCATCCATTTGGAATCCTCATGAGTACCATTTAATGATCAATGGTGTTTAAGTGATCCGCGTTGATCAAAGGTGTTGTAGATCCATTAGAGGATTGGTAGAACCAAAGCCTCCACACAATAAATCTCAAGGTTATTGGAACAAAGAGATCAAATTAACATACTTGGGCTTGCAAACATAAGTTTGGGCCACGAATGATCATTTATTCGAATTGGGACAAAATTTAACGCTATGTTAAGCAATCGTAAGTGGACTTATATAGAAGTTGCACCTATTTTGAGGCCGGTCAATATCAATCTATGCATCATTTGTTTTGAGACATGATATAGAGACCATGCTCCAATAATACTTAGTGCAACAAGAAAGGGATGAGATGAAGAGGGGTGGAGGAGAATATACAAACCACTTTTGAATTAAATTTAATCAAACTATTATTAAAATCATTCATCCATTTTTGTGGAGTTAGACTCAACACCATGGATCCAATGATGTTAGTAAAGTTCATGATAAAAAATTTAACCCAAGATCAACTAGAAAATAGTCACAAATAATGTTACATTTAATATATACAGAAAAGGTTTAAAAAAATGTTTTAAAATAGAAATAAAAGAGAAAAAATATCAACTATGTTCAAATTGATCAAGAAATAAAAAGTAAGTCCATAGAAAAATCAGAAAAGAACTCAAATGATTTTTATAAATTTTTTGGTAATTTTTTAAAGTCAGAAACTATTTTTAAAATTAAAAGAAATGAGTGAAATAAAATAAAAATAATTAAAATACCAAAGTCAGAAATAAAAAATAAGTGAGGTCACCAATATTTTTCCCAATATCATTGGATCATTCCATAATTTTTTCAGAATTTAAAAATGCATAAAAGTATTTTTAAACATTTAAAACAATTCAAATAAAGTTAAAATTTATAAAAATACCAAAACACAAAATTAAATTGTGAAAAAATAAAAATCAGAAAGAGAATAATCAAAAATAATTTTCGTAATTTTTTCAGAATTTTTGGACTAAAAAAGATTTTTCTATGATTTTTTGAAGTTTAAAACAATTAAATACAAAAATCAGAAAAGAAAATAAAAACCAAAAAAATATGGGTCATCTGATCAATGTTAAAACACGTTAGTAAACAGATCAAGTGGACCTAGTGCACTGTGCATGTTATGGACTTTAGTGAATAATGCATAAGATCATTAATTAAATCAGATTTTTGAAAACACAGATGGCACGACTTCATTGGTTGGAAGATGACACGTTGGTCATCTTCAACCTCCAGCCAGTCCCAAAACCAGGTTGCTCAATCTGTAAAATTAGAGCACGAGATCTATGCCATTAGCTTCGTCTCTTCAAGACGAAGACAACCACACCTTCGCAGAAAATTTATATAAACTGTAGCTCAAGCAATTTGGAAGGAAAGTTTTGAAAAGTGATTTGAAATTTCATGGTCAAAACGTGTTTCCAGTAAAAAAAAGTGTTGTGACTAGAACCAGGGTAATGAGAGCATCACAGTGATATCAAAGTTTTGAAGAATTGATGAAGGAATCTACCTATTGAAGTTGAGTTGCAGAACTCTGAAACTAGACTTTTATGGAGCCATAACGCGCGTTTTGTTGTGTTAAACAATTATGGAACTTCATTAAACATGTTTAGAGGCATAAAAGCGTGAAAACCTTGTGATTAGAAGCCAAAACAAAGATTTCAAAATCTGACTTGAGATGAAACTTCAGTTCCAAGTTACCAACTTCACATTCATAGCATTCCCAGCTCAAGGGGTCTTAGGGAATGATTCTTGATGCTTTATAAATATGAGGTTACAAGCTTTCCAATGGAAAAAGAATGGGATCAAATGGATGCTTGAGCTAAAAGTTGCATTGAGTCAAAGTTGGAGAAAAAAGGGTTGACTTTCCATACTTAGAAATATTTCAAATTTTTCTTCAAAAGTGACCTATAATATTTTGCATCCAAACACGGCCTTCCTCTTGGGATTTGCTCTTGACCAAAAATATGGCATGAAATAGATCTCTTGAATGGAATTTTGAAACTTGAGCCATTCAAAATTTCCAAAAATTAAGAGAGTTATGAATTGTTGAAGTTGGCAAATAATCATGAAATGACCTATAATCTTTTGTATCCTTAAGGAAACTTCTATCCATTTTCTCACTTTACACATAAAAGAAGGCATAAATTTCACATCCTCAAGATCATTATGGAAAAATATTAGGCTCAAGGGGATGAAAATTGACCAAGTTATGATCATTTGAAGTCAAACATAGGGAAATGGGGATTCATATGGAGGACTTGTAATCTTTCTTCATCATCAAGTTTCTTCCACATGAAAACTCCTTAGAACTTTTGAATTGATTTATTGATAACCCTTTACATAGAAGGATGTATTTAGAATCACTCCAAAATACCAAAATATGAGAAAGATATGCTCCTTTGAAGCTCAAAACCCTAGCTCCTAGATCAAGAAACATGCCTTGAGAAATTTTGACAATTTTGAACAAACTTCTTGTACCAACACAAATGCTTTGTAAATATAAGTTGTTGAGGATGATAATGAGAGCTCATAGAAACCAAAACCACTTGCATATCTTGAGAATTAATAGAAATATGCATTTGTGACCAATGGGAACAAAGCCTTGTCCAAGCATGACAACTTCTCCAATCAATACCTTGTGCTTTTGAACCAAATTTGATAACCTTGAAATGTGGTGAACCAAAATAGCCTTGCCATGCCATTTCTTCCAAAACAAATCCAATGGTGAGGTTTGAACTTCTCAAGCTTTATTGACTAGGGCATGGAAATAAAATCATGAATCCATGGAGTAACTTGTTAAATCTCATTGCCTTTACCTATATTAGTAACAAGCAAGACAAACCAACATTGCATTTTATTAATTAAGAGGAGAAATCAAGACAAAAATATTGATGACCACAAAAGAACACAAGTCAAGGTGCTTGGTGATTCCTCAAAGAGCAAAGCTAAATATAGGGAGGGGAACCAAGAACCCTGATGTGATATTATTGTGAATGACTCAACATGGTATGATGAAGGGATCTTAGGGGCACAAATTGGGGTACAACAACTTCCCTTATTTAAGTTTCTTCTATCCGAAGATACGAAGGTTAAAAATCTTCGTGTCGACGCGATCGAAGATACTTAAATATAAAACAAACCCTATTTTTGGCCCTAAGATGCCATGCAATGGTTATGAATATGAGTGCACATGGAAAACTCCAAAGGGATGCAAAACACCACTAGGGATGTAACAAAAAAATAAAGAAACAAGAGAGTAACCCAACCAGGAAAATAAATCACTGGTGGATCGAAAATACCTGAATTAGAGAGGATGGCAAAATGGTCAAAGGATACACCAACTCCTACTGGAGGTATAGCTACCAACATTCACTGAAGGTAGAGAGAAAAGAAATAACAACACTGATGTTCACTGAAGGTGAGCTACCAACGTTCACTGAAGGTAGAAGGAAAAGAAATATCATAGCATCGCCGTTCACTAATGATGAACTACCAAGGTTCACTGAGGGTAGAAAAAAGATAACAATCATCGACGTTTACTGCCGATGACCTACCAAATTTCACTGAAGGTAGGAAGAGAATATATCATAGCACCACCGTTCACTGAGGATGAACTACTAACATTCACTGAGGGTAGCAAAAAGATAAAAATCACCAACTTTCACTGAAGGTGAGCTACCAACTTTCACTAAAGGTAGAGAGAAAATATATCATAGCACTGCCGTTCACTGACGATGAACTACCAACGTTCACTGAAGGTAGAAAAAATATAACAATCACCAACTTTCACTGAAGGTGACCTACCAACTTTCATTGAAGGTAGAGAAAAGATATATCATAGCACCGCCGTTCACTGACGATGAACTACCAACGTTCACTGAAGGTAGAAAAAATATAACAATCACAAACTTTCACTGAAGGTGACCTACCAACTTTCAATGAAGGTAGAAAGAGAAAATATATCATAGCATCGCCGTTCACTGACGATGAACTACCAACATTCACTGAAGGTAGCAAAAAGATAACAATCACCAACTTTCACTGAAGGTAGCAAAAAGATAACAATCACCAACTTTCACTGATGGTGACCTACCAACTTTCAATGAAGGTAGAGAGAAAATATATCATAGCATCTCCGTTCACTGACGATGAACTACCAACATTTATTGAAGGTAGCAAAATGATAACAATCACCAACTTTCACTGAAGGTGACCTACCAACTTTCACTTAAGGTAAAGAGAAAATATATCATAGCACCGCCGTTCACTGACGCTGAACTACCAACATTCACTGAAGGTAGCAAAAAGATAACAAGTTTCCCCAAAATTCTGGCATTTCACCTAGAAAGGGTCTCAACTTCTTTAACTGAGGCACTCTGCCTGGAAAGGGTAATATATAAATTGTCTCAAATAAAGAGACTATCACTTGCAAAGATTTCAAAATAAACTATCTCTGCAAATTTAAAAGTCTTGCCATCCGCTGGCGTAAAGCAACGACGAACTGCAAACTATCCACTCATAGAGGAGACATCATAAAAAAGTTACGTCGACTTTCACAGGGAAGCACAAGTTGCTCAAATAAAGAGACCTGTCACTTGTTGTCATGAAGGATTGTAAAAAGGAATGACTTTCCGGGGAATGAAATATGACTTCCTGGGGAAATGCCACGATATTCCTGCTGAGGAGTTAAAGTCTTCTCGTGTAAAATAAATGCACAAACCAAAACTCGAAGCTTTCCGAAATCTAAAGTAAATGATATTGATGGGAAACCAAAGATTCAAATCAGAAATAAACTGGAATGAAACAGTCAACCAACATACATCCTTTGAGAAATAAAATCAAGAGGGAAAACCAAATCCATATAAACAAAGAGCTGTACAGGAAGGCTAAAGCAAAAATCTTCCACGAGGGATACTTAGTGGGGAAATCGAAAGAATCTACGCTTTCTGCTTAAGGCCAACACTCTATTGAAAAGAGGACAATGTAACTCTACAAAACAGGGTGATATGTCAACAAAAATATTAACAAATGTTAATGAGTAATGATTTGCCAATTTTAGCTATGCATGATGTATGTATGAATGTATGAGTGTAATCGTGCGTATGCTGACAAAACAGATATACAACACTGGGAGTAACCAGGAAAAACCACCTCGGGCACAAACAACACTCGGCTAAATCACATCCAAGATGATCATTCTAAGAAAAAGGTAAATGCCATCTGAGGAAACATAACCTACTTCCTGCTTTAGCTTTACTGAGGAGAAACATAATCTGGAAGTAAACAAAACAAAGTGACAGAAAAGTACAGATACAGGGATAGAACATCCTTCTTCAGGCTTCACCGGGGAAACAAATGTTTTCAAGAGTAACTCTCTTACTAGGGATTGCAAAACCAATCTCAAATAAAGTAGATGGACACCAAATCATCAAAACATTCATTGAGGAATTCAGGTCCACTTCATTGGGGAGGTTAATCACCACATCCTTAAAGGGAAAACCACAATACGTTCTTCACTAGAGAAACTGGGGACCTGCGTTCTTCAAGAGTGATTATGGTACCAAATTCTTTGGAAAAATAAATTCCATTAGACCGAATGAAAACTTCACTGGAGAAATCTCATATTAAAAGCTTACATCATGGAAACTCAGACAAGGAGGAGAAATGAATCCAAACTTGACCGAGGATACCAGAGTCTCGAAGCTAATACGGCGAATCATCCTGAGTAAAATTTCCCGAGGGGAACAAAAACTTCTTAAAACAATTGGAGTTTGTCCATTCCTGGGATCACCATTTTTGTTGTTGTTGTTGTTGTTGTTTTTTTCGCATCACAAAATCTAAAGTAAAAGCAAATTATAAATTTTGTTTGAAAAATATATTTTTTTATTTAATCTTTTTGCTTTGAAAGTTATTATCAATAATAAATAGAGTCTTTGCAAGCTAAATAAAATAAGAAACACAAAGAGTTGGGTAATAACTCAAACTTTATTAATAGAATGGTAGTCTGCGAACTGCGAGACTCCATAGATGATTACAAAGTTTGGAAAATGGTAATATATAATGGAAAAGATAGATTGAGATACAATGACCACTATCCCCTCTAAAAAAATTTGAAATCCTGAGCAGCAGATTCCTTTGAAGTATGATAAGGATTCGAGAAGATTCTTGCTTCAATGATCAGATCTTGCATGATGTAGTTACTTGCCAAGAAAGTCCCTAACTTTTGCCTAAGCTGCCCTTGCGGGTTTTCAACTTAGCGGGAAATTTATTCTGTTTATGTCTCTAACTTTTTTCTAGACCTCCCTTTCGAGTTTTTGGCCTACCGAGATGCTCTTTTTTACCTAAGCCGCCCTTTCGGGTTTTCGACTTAGCGATATGTTCTTTTACTTCTTTAGGCAAAGCATTTCTTGACTACATAAGCATTCATGGGACGTGGGAACTCCTTGCCATCCATAGTTTTAAGAATTAATGCACCGCCAGAGAAGGCTTTCTTGACAACATATGGGCCTTCAAAGTTGCGAGTCCACTTGCCCCTAGAATCAGTGTTGAAAGACATGATCTTCCTGAGCGCGAGGTCACCTTCTCTGAATTCACGAGGTTTTACCTTTTTATCGAAAGCTTAGTTCATTTTTTTTGATATAACTGTCCATGACACAAAGCTGTCATTCTCTTCTCCTCGATCAAATTCAATTGGTCAAACCGGTTTTGGACCTATTCAGCCTCAGTTAACCTGGTTTCAATTATCACACGCAAAGATGGAATCTCAACCTCGACTGGGAGTACAACTTCCATTCCATACACCAGGGAGAACGTGGTTGCTCCTGTTGAAGTGCACACAGATGTTCGATATCCATGCAAAGCAAAAGGGAGCATTTCATGCCAATCCTTATAAGTAACGACCATTTTCTGGATAATCTTCTTGATATTCTTATTAGCAACTTCAATAACCCATTTCATCTTTGGCCTGTACGAAGATGAATTGTGATGGACAATATTGAAATCTTCACACAGTTTTGTCATCATTTTATTGTTCAAATTTGAGCCATTATCGGTGATAATTCATCTCGGCTTACCATACTGACATATAAGGTTATTCTTGATGAAGCTCACAACCATCTGCTTAGTAACATTGGCTTATGAAGCAACCTCCACCCACTTGGTGAAGTAATCAATTGCTACAAAGATAAAACGGTGTCCATTCGAAGCTTTGGGTTCTATTATCCCGATCATGTCAATACCCCACATAGAGAAAGGCCATGGGGAAGAGATCACATTGAGAAGTTTCGGAGGCACATTGTTGTACCCCAAAATTTGCCCTCTCATTTTACTCAATACATGCTCCTAGAGATTCTCAATTTGCTCAAGGTTGCCTAAGAGTGGACCAGACAAACTCTCTCCTAAGGCAGTGTACCTCAAATTAGGGCTTCCATTTTCATTAAGATAGGTGAACCACAAAGTCCTCATATTCTCTCCAAGGTATTAATATGCTCTCAAGACCCTACATGTCAATTTTCATGCCTTGCACAAGAAGTTTGCTCGGTCAACTGCTCAGATGCTTGAGAATCGACTGTATTAGGTCAAAAGTCAAATGTGACCAACATATAGTCAAACTTCAATATTTTTGGTCAACATCAACATTTTGAAATTATATCCATCATTTGATCAAGGTTTGACCATTATTCCTCAAGGAATTCCCCAAATTCATCAAAACCCAAAAGTTGCTAAATTAGGGTTTCTCCATAAAAGTCAACCCAACTTTGACAAAGCATAACTTCCACATGCTTTATCAGAAATTTTCCATCCAAAGCTCATTTTGAAGAGGATGCAATTACCTACAATTCATCTTCATCTCACAAATTCAAAATGTGCACTCATAAAAAGATATGAATTTCTACATTATGGGTCCTTTTAAAAAGTCAACAAAAACACCTTTTGGGTCAAGGCTTCTTACATGAACATGGAAGACTAAATTGAGATGAGACCAAAAAGGTTGCTTAGGGGACATCCTAAGATTTCTAAAAAGTCCAAGAACACCTCTCTAGGGTTAAAATTGGAAGAGATATGCCTTTTTAAAGTTTACACTTTTTGCAAAATTGCCAAAAGTAAAATGTGCTCAAAAGTGCATTTTTTGCTAAATGGGCCTAACTTTTTATGCTTGCACCTCACTTATAATGTGGTCCACGACTCAAATATTCATCCACCCATTATTTTCTTCATTTTTAAATTTATTTTGATTTTTTATTAATTAAAAATTGAATTAAATCAAATAATTGGTAAATAATAACAAAGATATGATTTGATTTTGTTTTTGGACAGGTTGGCAATCAAAATATGCTGAATTATCAAGGGCAAAACGAATCAAGCATAATTGGTACAAGGGAAGATTTGGCTCAAAATAGCAAGTTTGCATATGGCTAAAGAATCAAATCAAATCTCATTAAACTTCAAGATTCAATCCAAGTTTGCAACCCTAATTCATCCCTAGGTATATATTGGACAAGAACAAGGCAAAGAACAGGGGTTAGCAATCGTAAAAGAGGCAGATCAAATTCAAAAAATTCAAAGAAAAGTGTGAATCGGTTTTCACTCCACAGATCAATTCAAGCCATTTCAACGCTTCTAATCGTTTCTTGGACCTTCCCATAAGCCAATTGGATCATTTGCAAGGCTTGAAACACCCACAATCACTCTCACGATTTGCTCATATTTTCAAAATCGATTACTGTATTTATTGCATTATTAGCATGGTTAAGATATATATTTATGATCCTCATCATGTTTGCAAACTGACTGAATGACTTAATTGCATTTTTGAAGCCTATACGTGCCTTTTCCATTGTTAGGGTTTGGGTGTGCAATTTACGGCTTTCTAACACAGGTTAAATTGGCCAGCAAAAAGGGTACCATGATGTTCACGAGATCAAAACGAATGGATCTATATAGTTAGAAATCATTTATCATGTGTCTTGTGCATTTTTGAAATTTGTAGGGGCTATGGCTACGAACATACGACTGTAGGTAAAAGTTACGTGCCTAAAACAATGAATGAGGAAGAAGAAAACAACGTGTCCAGTCATTACGGGACTGTTTGAAACTGGCGCGTATTTTTTGTCTTTTATTCATTAATCCATTTGATTTTATATAATATTATTTGTCTTTGTTATACTAACAAACAATCAAGGTAGCTCAGATGGTGAGACACCCTACTGGGGAGTACAAGGACCTGGGTTCGAGCCCAGGTCCCAACAATTCTCTTTATGTTATTTTATTTCAACAGATCTAGCTCATCACTTGTCCTGGAGAACATTATACACCCTTGAGTCCAACCGTTTGATCAAGCAGGCTATCAGATCCAACGCTCCAGCAGTGAGGGAATATGATACGCCCTTAAGTCAACGCTGCAAGGCATCCATAGGCTGATCAGGCTTGGAGCGTTTTGGGCCTTAGAAAACTCAGATTGGAACCCCCCAGAATTGCTATTCAACACAGGCCCATTTTCTTTTTCTTTATTTATTTCTTTTATTTTAATTATTTTGTTTAATTATTTTTCACCAAACTAATTACCTTTTTTTATTAATCATAAAATCAATAAATCACAAAACACCAAAAAAGAATTTTTTTAATAAAATATTTATTTTAATTTAATTAGAAATATAGGTTAATTTAATTTCTTTTTTTATAATTAAAAGCAATTAGAAATTAAGGTTTTAATTAACGTGCAATTACATTTCTTTTCTCAAATAAAAAACCAAAAGATACACAAAATCTTTTTGTACAAAATATTTTATTTTATTTTTAAATTATTTAATTTAGTTTAGATTAGGTTAATTTCAATTTCTTTTTCATAATTAAAATAATTAGAATTAGGGTTTTAGTCGTACATAACTTAATTAATTATTTTCTAAAAAATAACTTAAATATTTTTTTTAATTAGATTGTTAGGGTTTTCAATTTTTCTCGAATTTAATTTGCCGCGCGCATTTCAATTTGTTTTATTATTATTGTACTTGTTTCGAGTTTATAATAGTTTTAATTAGGGTTTTAAATTCAGCAATTTTATTTCCCGTCAAGACAATTATGTAACTACCAAAGCCTTGTAATAGCTAGGTTTATTTTTTCGCATTTTAAATCCCTGCAAATATTTAACTGTCTAGATGTATGCTAATAGGATTGTATGGAAAGATTATTTGAAATTTAAACGGTAGATCACCTAATGCACAAAGATTAAATAATTGAAACAATTCATCTGCACATATTCACTCCTAGGGTTTACCTCACTTCGGTTGCCTTCGGTAAACAATTATTAAGTATAGGAGATTTTAGTGGTTTCCCTCCTGTCTAAGAGATCAAAATGTCCCATTCAAATGTTGCCTCGGAAATGTTTCCTCAGAAAGATCTTAAGACTCTAGGGTTACTACTAAAGTCTTATAACTGTTGCTTTACAGATTGTACTTGTCCCTTTCAAATGTCCCTTGCAAACTACAACGACGGTGCTACCTTCTCCTTAATAGTAGGATGGCACTGTCTAAAGGAAAAAAGAACAAACAATCTTTTTTCGAGTAGGTAGAATCTTAAGTACTTGCTCAATAAAAACTTTTCACACAAACACCTTTCAAAACGAATTTTCAAAACAAACTTCGTCACATCCTTGAGGACTGATACAAGGGTTATCACGAAGTAAAACATTTTAAAGACAAACACACACAAGCAATTTGAAAAATGAGCAAGTACCTAAGAGCCCGTAGATAACTACGGATAGAAAGGGTGCTAATTGTTAGAACAAAGTTTGAATCTACTACCCTATATTTAAGTTTTGATGATAACAAAGTGAAAAGATATAGCATTTATAAGTTTCATGTATGAACTATCTGCTGCCTAAAATTATTATGTTCTGACTTGCAGATACTCTGATTAACATAAGCAAGATCACATCTATTCAGCATCAGAACATGATTTCAGACACCAGCATCAGAAGTTGCCATATCAGAATGTCAAAATCAGATGATCAACTCACGTACATGCTGAAGCCTGATGAACAAGACTGCGCCCAACACTCTGATAAAGAAACACAACAGTTCATCAGCAGCGAAGCAGAGTCAGAATGAGCCAAGCCAGAACTTGCATTAAGTAAGCAACGGTACTGTGCATTGAAAGCAAATTAATTCCAACGGCCTCATTCCAGACAAGATCTGCTCAATAAGGAAAGTTTGTTATTAGCATTGAATCAAGAATATTGTATCCAACGTTCATCATCTCAGTGCTATATAAACAAGACTTTGAAGATTGAAATGGCTAATGCTCTCCAAATCTCTACACGCACAAAAGCTAATTATAATCTTCTTTCTCTCAGTTTTGCTAAACCACACACTCTGATATTCTATCATTGTTTAGCAATCTAGTTTCTAAGCTTCAATTTGGGTATACATCACAGTTGTGATAAAGTTTTGTAGAAAACATTCACACACTTAGTTTTATCTCTTTGTAAGAAAGTGTTACCTTGACAAACCGGGTTGTGGTTTGGATCAAGAAGGCTTTAGCAGTTGTTAAAGCAGTCTGTAATATTCAGTTGAATATAGTGGATTAAGACCTCGTTGGAGAGAGGCGAAATCACCTTGACGGGTGGACTGGAGTAGTTTGAGATCAAACGAACCAGGATAAAAATATCTTGTTCATTGCATTAGATTTCAGTTTTACAATTCAACCCCGCCTTCTTGTGTTTTTCACCACTTCAATTGGCATTAGAGCGCCTGGTTCTAAGCTATAACACTTAATCGTGTCAGTACAAGATCTAGCGTCAGAAAAACACAATGGCAGGAAACAATTCTCACATCAGCAATGACAACAATGAGGACAGAGACAGATTCAGTGGCAAACCTCCAGTATTTGATGGAGAAAACTTTGATTACTGGAAAGACAGAATTGAAAGCTTCTTTCTGGCACATGATGCTGATCTGTGGGATATGGTGACAGATGGATACACGCACCCTGTAAATGCAAGTGGTCAGAAGATTGATAGAAAAACAATGTCTGATCAACAAAAGCGTGACTTCAAGAATCACCACAAGGCCAGAACCATCCTCCTCAGCGCCATCTCCTATACTGAGTATGAAAAGATCTCCAACAGAGACACAGCAAAGAATATTTTTGACTCACTCAGAATGACGCATGAGGGCAACGTTCAGGTCAAAGAAACAAAAGCTCTGGCGCTCATTCAGAAGTATGAGGCGTTCAAAATGGAAGAATCTGAATCCATTGAAACCATGTTCTCTAGATTCCAGATTCTGGTAGCTGGTCTCAAAGTTCTGGACAAAGGATACTCTACTGCTGACCATGTCAAGAAAATCATCAGAAGTTTACCCAAGCAGTGGAGACCTATGGTTACAGCTCTGAAGCTAGCTAAAGATCTCAACAAAATCACTCTGGAGGAACTTATCAGCTCCCTCAGAAGTCATGAGATAGAGCTAGAAGCTGATGAGCCTCAGAAGCAAGGTAAGCCTTTAGCATTAAAATCTAACAGAAAATTTGAGTCTAAAGTTTTGCAGGCAGTTGAAGAAACATCTGATGGATCCTCATCAGAAGAAGACGAACTCTCCCTTCTCTCCAGAAGAGTAAATCAACTGTGGAAGCAAAGACAAAGGAAGTTCAGGAATCCCAGAAGATCTGATCAGAACGAGTCTTCTTCCAGATACAGAAGGACAGATTCTTCCTCTGGATACAGAAGATCTGAAGGCTCCTCCAGTAGCAAAAAGCCAAACACCAAAGACATCATCTGCTATGAGTGCAATGAGCAAGGACACTATAAGAGTGACTGCCCAAAGCTTCAGAGGGAAAAGCCCAAAAAGAAGTTTGGAAGAGAGAAGAAGAAAAGTCTCATGGCTACATGGGATGACTCTGACTCGTCTGAAGCTGACTCAGAATCAGATGATGAAAGGGCAAACATAGCTCTCATGGCTAAAATTTCAGAAGATAGTGAAGCTTCTGAATCAGACTCAGAATCAGACACTGAAGAGGTATTTCCTAACTTTGCTGTTAACTTTACAAAGGCTGAACTTGCTGAAAGCCTTAATGAGATTCTGGAACGTTATCAGCAAATTAGAGCTAAATTCAGAGACCTGAAAAGGAATCTTGAATCTGACTCTAATAAGACTGAGAGTCTCAAATTGGAAAATTCTGAGCTGAGAAATAAGATTTCAAAATTAGAAAACACTTTACAAAACTCTCAGAAGGAACCAATTTCTGAAACTCCTAGCAACGCTGATGAGATCATCAAGGAGTATGATCACAGTTTCCAGAAGTTCCTAGCTAAAAGCATAGATAGAAGCAGAATGGCTTCAATGATCTATGGAGTTAGCAGAAACGGCAGGAAAGGAATAGGATACCAAGGTAAGGTTCCTACACCAAAGAATGTCATGGACTTAACCATTAAACACACTCCTCTGAATTCACATTTTGTATATGGTCACACACATGATATCAAATACACTAGCAGTAAGCACTCTGTGAAACCAAAATTCAACCAGAGTTTTGGTAAAACTAACAAATCAGGACCCAAGAAAATCTGGGTACCTAAGGATAAAATAATACATGTTGCAGATATCTTTAGCAGAAAGTCAGAAACACCAGTCATGGTACCTGGACTCTGGCTGCTCACGACACATGACGGGAAGAAGGCATATGTTCCAAAGCCTGGAACTTAAGCCTGGAGGCCACGTTGGCTTTGGAGTCAATCAGAGGGGAAAGATAATTGGCTCTGGAACTGTAGGTAATGGAAATCTTCCCTCTATTAATAATGTTCTGCTAGTAGATGGATTGATGCATAATCTGTTATCCATAAGTCAATTAAGTGATAACGATTATGATATAATCTTTAATCAAAAATCATGTAAAGTTGTTAGTCAGAAAGATGGGACTATCCTGTTTAATGGTAAGAGGAAAAACAACATTTACAAAATCAAACTTTCTGAACTAAAGAGTCAGAATGTAAAATGTCTTCTGTCTGTTAACAACGAGCAGTGGATCTGGCACAGAAGATTGGGACATGTTAGTATGAGAAGAATATCTCAGATTAACAAACTCAATCTGGTCAGAGGACTTCCTAATTTGAAGTTCAATTTAGATGCTCTGTGTGAAGCATGTCAGAAAGGCAAATTTGCAAAACCTTCTTTTAAATCCAAAAATGTTGTTTCTACCTCTAAGCCATTAGAACTTCTGCACATTGACTTATTTGGACCAGTTAAAACTGCTTCAGTCAGTGGTAAGAAGTATGGGTTAGTAATCGTAGATGACTATAGCAAATGGAAATGGGTAAAGTTCTTAAGACACAAGGACGAGTCACACTCTGTGTTTGTTACCTTCTGTAACCAAGTTCAGAATGAAAAGGATCTTAGAATCGTTAAAGTCAGAAGTGATCATGGTGGAGAATTTGAAAACAAAGATTTTGAGTCATTCTTTAATGACAGAGGCATTCTGCATGATTTCTCTTGTCCTAGAACTCCCCAACAAAATGGAGTTGTAGAACGAAAGAACAGAACATTGCAAGAAATGGCCAGAACCATGATCAATGAGACAAACGTTGCTAAGACCTTTTGGGCAGAGGCAATAAACACAGCGTGCTACATTCAGAATAGAATCTCAATAAGACCTATTCTGGAAAAGACTCCATATGAATTGTGGAAGAACAGAAATCCTACAACAGCTGCTGATCAACCTCAGAAGAGATTACCCAGAAGCAGCTTGGATCACCCAGAAGAGACTATTCTAGGAAGAAAGGAAGATCCAATCAGAACAAGAGCAAGCTTCAGAAACTCTGAAGAAACACTTATGGGACTTGTGTCTCTGATTGAACCTTCTTCTATTGATGAAGCACTTCTGGATAATGACTGGATTCTGGCAATGCAAGAAGAGCTGAATCAATTCACCAGAAACGACGTATGGGATCTCGTTCCCAGACCAAAAGGATTCAACGTCATTGGAACAAGATGGGTGTTCAGAAACAAGCTAAATGAACAAGGTGAAGTCATCAGAAACAAGGCACGACTGGTTGCACAAGGTTATAGTCAGCAAGAGGGGATAGACTATACAGAAACCTTTTCCCCAGTCGCCAGGTTAGAATCTATCAGACTTTTAATTTCATTTGCTGTTAATAGAGGCATCACTCTGTATCAGATGGATGTCAAAAGTGCATTCTTAAATGGTTATATAGAAGAAGAAGTGTATGTACACCAACCCCCAGGTTTTGAAAATACAAAACATCCAGAACATGTTTTCAAACTAAAGAAGTCACTGTATGGTCTGAAACAAGCTCCCAGAGCTTGGTATGAAAAGCTAAGTAACTTTCTGCTGGAAAATGAATTCACCAGAGGGAAGGTGGACACTACTCTATTCTGTAAATCAGTTAAGAGTGACATCTTAGTCTGTCAAATTTATGTTGATGATATTATTTTTGGTTCTACTAATCCTTCTCTTGGAAGAAAATTTGCTAAGTGTATGCAGGCAGAATTTGAGATGAGCCTCATGGGGAACTGAAATTCTTTCTAGGAATTCAAATCAATAAAACTCCAGAAGGAACTTACATTCATCAGAGAAAATACATCAGAGATCTTCTGAAGAAATTTGATCTCTCAGAATGTAAGCCATCAAAGATTCCAATGCATCCCACGTGCATTCTGGAAAGAGAAGAGGTGAGCAAAAATGTAGAACAGAAAGTCTACAGAGGTATGATTGGTTCTCTCCTCTATCTGACTGCTTCAAGACCTGACATATTATTCAGTGTTTGTATCTGTGCTAGATTCCAATCAGATCCTAGAGAATCTCACTTAACAACTGTTAAGCGAATTTTCAAATATCTGAAAGGTACTACTAATCTGGGTTTGTTTTATAGAAAATCTAGTGATTACAGCTTAGTAGGCTACTGTGATGCTAATTTTGCTGGAGACAGAGTGGAACGTAAAAGTACTTCTGGAAGCTGCCAGTTTCTGGGAGAAAATCTGATCTCTTGGTCCAGCAAAAGGAAATCAACAATTGCTCTGTCAACAGCAGAAGCTGAGTACATAGCAGCAGCAGGATGTAGCACACAAATGCTCTGGATGAAAAGTCAGCTTGAAGACTTCCAGATTTTTGAGAGTAACATTCCTATACTTTGTGATAATACTTCTGCTATTTGCTTAAGTAAGAATCCCATTTTACATTCTAGAGCTAAGCATATAGAAATAAAACATCACTTCATTAGGGACTATATTCAGAAAGGTATTTTGAACTTAAAATTTATAGATACATACCATCAATGGGCTGATATCTTTACTAAACCCCTTTCAGAAGATAGGTTTAATTTCATTCTGAAACATCTCAGCATGAAAGTGTGTCCAGAGTGAAAATGTTTTAATTCCATATATTTACCTTCAGAATGTAATTGTTTTACTCTGAACTTCTGATCAATCTCCTTTCAGAAAGATAGAACATGCAGATTGTATCAGATGCAAGTCTAAAGATCTGAGAGTCTAAGCTCAAAGACAGACGTGCTGATCACTACATCAAACAAGTGTCATCCAATCATCAGCATATCTCTGAAGCAGAACGCGTGCACGCTTCTGAGAAGGCAAAGCGCTGATTGGGTGCATTGAGACACATGTCTGGTAACCGTTTTTAAGTATCTTTCTCAAATCCCCCAAAATCAGCAAGCATTTAATGAAAAGTAATCATGCTTTTAAAATGCAATCATGATTTTTCTCTCTCTTAAAAAACGTTTATCTTTTCAAAACAGTTTTGAAAACTCTATTTAAGCACATTAATCTCTCATTCTCATTCTTTACGCTTTCTCACTAATCCTCAAGCATTTTTTGCATATTTCTGTGTTCATCTCTTGCAACCTATTTTCCTCAGTTTATTCTCAAAACCCTTTTAGTGTGAACATGGCAACCTCCAGCAGCGCTTCTACAGGTCCTCAGAAGAAAGCATCATCTGAGCAATATCAAGTGCCATTCAGAACTCTCCTCACTCCTGTGAAGAATCTTGAAGTGCTTTCTGAATTAATCATTAATTTTGAAAGCTTGAAGGAGAACGGTTTTGACCTAACTGAAGAAGTTAGGGCTCAGAAGTGGGAAAGGTATTTCGACAGGTTGGTTGGACCAACATTCCCAATGCTAGTCAAGGAATTCTGGATTCACGCCAAGGCTTCAACACATCTAGTCACCTCCTTTGTTATGGGGAAGAAGATTGTGATCACTGAGGATCACATTGCAAGGCTAATCGGTTTCAGTGGCGGTGGCGTCCGTTGTGTGGACATGGCTGAAAGATGTGCTGATGTAGGTGTGATAGCTGCAAGGATTTTCACTCTTGGGGTGCCCAGCAGCAAGATTAAAGATCTGAAGGATCATTACAGAGTGTGGGCTAAGATAATTCTGGGGTGCTTCAACCACAGGAAACCAACCAGTTCTCCTGATTACATTAATGTGGATCAGCAGTTTCTGATCTACTTCATTGATCAGAAGGTAAAGATCAATCTGGCTCACTTCCTGTTCAACCACCTCAGAACAAGTGTGAAGGAAACAAGGGAAGAAGAAAGAACCAAGAGGGATTCGATACATTTTGGAAGGTTGATATCAGATATTCTGACAGAGAATAGGCTGATTGAACATCTGATAGAAGCTCAAGAGCTAAGCACTATTGAACCAACAATTGGGAAACCTCTGAATGCAAAGAACTTGAAGAAGATGAAGCTGATAGAGAATATTCAGAAGGAACCCAGAGCCACCTCTATTGCTGATATCTCCAGCAGAAGAGTGCCTCTGAGTGACTTTCCGTTATTTTCTGAAATTGAATCCAAACCAGAGGTGATTCTCAGGTACTTGGATGCGTGCAAGGCAGATGGTACAAATCCAAATCTGAATATCAAAGATCTGCATCAACCTCAACCAGAAGTGACTCTGAAGAAGACGAAGAAGAGGAAGGCACCATCAGAAGGATCATCCCAGCAGACGCCCAGAAAAAGAGGTAATTCATCTGCTGCTCCTGTTTTAAATTCTTCTACTATTCCAGCATCTATTCCTCCTTAAACCTCTCATAGAATCTCAATCCCCATCCCTACCATAGATGAAACTGTACAAGAAGAGGACCCTTCTGAGGCATTAAAACTCAGAAGACCCAGAACCAAACATCCCAAACAACCAACAATCTCAACAACATCAGCAATTGACCAAGTGCTGTCTGACATTGATCAACACACCTCTGATCAACCAATCTCTGAACCACAAACTGTTCCTCCTCCACAACCAGAACAACAGCAATCTGCTGAAGAACCGGAACAACAACAACCACTCTCATCAATTCCAGAAGAACCCCTTATCCCTGAACAATCAGAAATTCCGTCTCCCTCTCCCCAACCAGAAATTAATCCACCATCACCTCAAACAGAGTTTCATCACTCTGAAACTCCTTCACCTCAACCATCACCTCTGGTAATCCAGCTGCCATGTGGAACAACTGTTATCATGCCCCAGTTACCATCCTCACCAAAATCTACACCACCAAATACTCCCAAAACACAACCCAGTCCAATCATAATTTCTGATACTGATACTCCATCTCCAGAACAAACAGCTGCTCAGAAAACCTCCGAAAACCCCAGAAGGACTTTCATAGACTTAACCAGTCTTAACCGTCTTGCTGATCTGAAACACAAAATTGCCATCCCAAAACCAAAGCAACCAGATGTTGGCTCTGGTATTATGAATTTTGAAACAGGTGTGCTGCAATGGATTGCTTCTTTGAAGCAAGTCTGTCCTGGAATGATTGACCCAGCTGCTTCTGATCAGCTCTGGTCACAATTCAGACTTTGGGTACGTGCTGAAGCCCTCAAGTTGCAGGATATCAACTATGAGCAGGCACAACAAAATTTCAACAAGCTTCTGAATGAAGTTGGAAGTCAGCTTCTGAAAGAGGATGTGCTCCCTCTGGACAGTGAACCTTGGTCTGAGAAACAGCAAGCTGCAAAGGTGCAATCAGAAGAAGACAAGACCATTCAAGCTGAAGAAAGTCAAGCATAGGATGTTGCTAAAAGTTCTCAGAAGCCTCCTGCTTCTGATGCTTCTCAAGCTGCCTTGGACAGGCAGACTCTGGAAGAACTAAGGCTGAATGACATGCGTCTGCAGCAGCGGATGGATGAAAGCGATCAGAAGATGAAAGAGAGAATGGATGTGCAGGATAGCAAGATTGACACTGTTGTCAGCATGGTGCACAAGCAGAATGAGACTGCTGAAAAGATCCAAGCCATGCTGGAGAACTTGTTCACACGCTTGCCTCCTCAACCTTAATCTCTTTTTTCATTCATGTTCTTTTTCATGTTTTCCTTGATTTTATGATGTACTGTTTGAATATGTTTTGTAATATTTTCTTGTTTTGATTCTGAACTCTCTCAATATGATTAGTTTTTCTGATCTTAATTGTTTTAGCACATCACCTACACTTTTTGATTGCTGACAAAAAGGGGGAGAACAAGAATGATATTTTAATCAATAACGGCTAACTAGACAGAAATTCTCAAACATTCTAACTCTATTACTTGAAAATGTTTTTCTGTTTTGCTTAAAGTCTACAAGTACAAGGAAGCTCCTGGACACTCTGAAGACTAGAAGCTCTGAAGCTTTGATCACTATGAAGTTCTGATCCGCTCTGATATTCTGATCCAAAGCAAAGCTCTGACAAGAAAAACTCTGAAGCTCTGCTCTGACATAAAGCTTCTGATAAGTCAAAGACTCTGATACTCTGATGTTCAAAGAAAAGCAAAAAGATCTGATCCTGAAGAACACGTGTAATCAAAGGGAAGTAATAAACTCAGGGGGAGTATCTCTCAACTCTGAAATTTCTTTACTCCTTATCCTTTTACTTCTTACTCTGATACATATTCCAGATACCTTTTCACGTTATTTTCATTTAAAATATCTAGTTTTTGTCATCATCAAAAAGGGGGAGATTGTTAGAACAAAGTTTGAATCTACTACCCTATATTTAAGTTTTGATGATAACAAAGTGAAAAGATATAGCATTTATAAGTTTCATGTATGAACTATCTGCTGCCTAAAATTATTATGTTCTGACTTGCAGATACTCTGATTAACATAAGCAAGATCACATCTATTCAGCATCAGAACTTGATTTCAGACACCAGCATCAGAAGTTGCCATATCAGAATGTCAAAATCAGATGATCAACTCACGTACATGCTGAAGCCTGATGAACAAGACTGCGCCCAACACTCTGATAAAGAAACACAATAGTTCATCAGCAGCGAAGCAGAGTCAGAATGAGCCAAGCCAGAACTTGCATTAAGTAAGCAACGGTACTGTGCATTGAAAGCAAATTAATTCCAACGGCCTCATTCCAGACAAGATCTGCTCAATAAGGAAAGTTTGTTATTAGCATTGAATCAAGAATATTGCATCCAACGTTCATCATCTCATTGCTATATAAACAAGACTTTGAAGATTGAAATGGCTAATGCTCTCCAAATCTCTACACGCACAAAAGCTAATTATAATCTTCTTTCTCTCAGTTTTGCTAAACCACACACTCTGATATTCTATCATTGTTTAGCAATCTAGTTTCTAAGCTTCAATTTGTGTATACATCACAGTTGTGATAAAGTTTTGTAGAAAACATTCACACACTTAGTTTTATCTCTTTGTAAGAAAGTGTTACCTTGACAAACCTGGTTGTGGTTTAGATCAAGAAGGCTTTAGCAGTTGTTAAAGCAGTCTGTAATATTCAGTTGAATATAGTGGATTAAGACCTCGTTGGAGAGAGGCGAAATCACCTTGACGGGTGGACTGGAGTAGTTTGAGATCAAACGAACCAGGATAAAAATATCTTGTTCATTGCATTAGATTTCAGTTTTACAATTCAACCCCCCTTCTTGTGTTTTTCACCACTTCACTAATACCTTCCCTTTCCATAATCTACCCCCCGTACTCAGAATATCTCGAAAAAAGGTTTTTTATATTCTTTTTCCTATTCCATGATTGGATGAAATAAAAGTCGGTGGCGACTCTTGCTTACCGCGACATTTTGCAAACAAAAAACACAAAATGAAAACCAGTATAACAGTCGGTTCTGCCACCGTATCACAGAACTGGAAACTCTGCTGGGGAAATGGATACGTGGGGTATACTTTAGGATCTAGGTCATTAAATTTCTTCTCTTGATTGTCTTGATTGCTTTACTTTTGAGGGTTTGTTTGAGGTTACTATAGATCCTACACCCGGATCTGGGGGCATTCATTAGGTAAACAATAATAGATCGTGGACACTGTACGACGTTTACCGATATGGTTTAAGCGATGGTTGTGTTGGTGTGGCACTTTGGTTGGTACCGGTATCCTTCGTGGGGAAGCGAGGAGAATACGGGGCCGCCGTGTGGTGTCGTGAAGCACCAACGAACCTTAGAACTTTAGTTGAACAAACTTGGCCATTAGAAAGTAGTGAGATAGCCGACCTCAGTGTAGAGATGAGGATTGGTTGATACTCGATGCTACACTCATTGAGATCAGCCTTTCGGGATATCTTGGCTGCAAGAAAAGATTGCTTGAGCTGAGACAATACCCGATAAAGGATGGTCAATGATATTGAGATCCTCTAGAATCCGATTACTTTTTAAGACAGGTTTGAAACCAACTAAACTTCAAGAGGGTACTACTTTTAACCTCATGCAAGCCTTAAACCTAAGGGCTTGGTGTGATTTGACTGTGTTTGCTATACCTGTGTTTGCTATACCTGTGTTCTATCATGACATCATTCATCATAGCATGGCATCCATTCTTATTGCACTAAACATTTCAAAGACCAAGGGAATTTATCTTTGTTCTGTTTTGCAGATCATGGCTTCCGTTCGTAGGAACACTATCCAAATCAGCTTTGTGAAGATACCTTCCCAACTCAAAGAGCTAGCATCAAGGGTCTCTGAAACTTCTGCGTTCACTAAGAGACATGGTCAACTACTCAACCTGGTTACTTCAAACTTTGATGAAAAGATGATGAGTTTACTTTTTCCGTTCTTCGATCCCAAGAACCACTACTTCACCTTTCCAGACTATCAATCGGTTCCAACGTTGGAAGAATTCTCTCAGCTATTGGATATACCCATTCTGGAACAGTTGCCCTTCACAGGTCTAGAAGAAGTTCCTAAGCCAGAATTCATTGCCTCAACTTTGCATCTAAAATGGGCCGACATGGTATCTAATTGGGAAACAAGAAGCAGAGTCCAGGGTTTCCTAGCTAAGTTTCTGATAGACAAGGCCCAGCTGTTTTGGGATGATATGGATTTTCAAGCTTTTGAGGAGGTTTTAGCTCTTCCAATCTATGGGTTAGTCCTATTCCCTAATTCAGACTCATTCATATATGTGAATGATATCAAGATCTTCCTCTCTCACAACCCTGTGCCTACCTTGCTCGGACATATTTCGCACACTCTCCATACTCGTACCATGAAGAGAAGAGGGATTCTTATGTGCTGCATGCCATTGCTGTCGAGGTGGTTTATTTCTCACCTCCCTAAGTCCATACTGAAGAATGAAGAAGGTTTGGGTTGGTCGCAAAGGATAATTTTGCTCGCTCATACGAATATTCTTTGGTGTTCTCGAGCTATGGAAAACACTGTTATTATTGACCGCTGTGGGGAGTACCCTAATGTCCCATTGCTAGGTATGAGAGGGGGTATAACCTACAATCCTTGTTTAGCTCTGCGACAATTTGGTCACGCTCGAAGGGATGGTCCCTATGAGTTACTTATTAAGGGCATTGTGTTTAACTATGAGGAAGATGTTAAAAAGTATCGCCGGAGGTTCATACGAGCTTGGGGCATGGTAAACAGATCTGGCACTAAGGCTTTGGGGCCAAATACTTCCATTCATATGGAACCTTACCTCCAATGGGTACAAGCTCGTGCCCAGAAGCTTATGATGCCCTATGTGGAAGTTTTACCAGTGATTGTGGAACCCACTACTGAAGAAGGTATTCCTTACACGGTTCTTTATCCTTATATGCCCACTAATCTTGGAGAGTTACATAGGTCTTGGATTCAGTTGATGAAAGAGCAGGATACTTACAGGGATCCGTTCCATGCTCAGGAGAGGAAGGTTTTAGAGCTCACAAAGCAACTGCATGAAGAAAGAGGGCTCAATGATTATCTCAGCACAAAGAGGAAGCATCCGTGGGAATTTTGATTTCCTTTATAATTTTAGATTTGTTTTTAATTGTAACGCCTAAAAGGCATTTGAACTTCAAATTCAGCTAATAAAGTTTTTGTTTATTTTGGTTTGCAAATTTAAATTTCCCGAAGTCTTTGAAATCATTGCATGTGCATCCCATTATCATAAACATCATTACGGGTACCATTACAGGTTTCTCATCTTCTTCGCTGTTTATTTCAGCATGAAATGTCTTCCATGCAAACCATCAAGGACCTTCAGGCACAGAACGCCCAGTTCCAACAAATGTTCATAAGTCTAGCAAAAGGGCATGAGGATCTAAAAGCCCTCATCCTGAAAGAAAAGAAGAAAAAGAAGAAGGTTGCTGGTATTCTGAATATGGGCAGAAGGTTTGGAGAGCGGTTGAAGCGACAAGTCGATCTGACCTCTTCATCTAAGGAAGGGGAGAATCAAGAAGAAGAGAACGACCCCAGTCCTGCAATTTCTGACAATGATCCCGATTATGATGATGAGCAATATCCTCCTGCTGAGGATAGATACAAACAGTTGGAAGATCGTCTGAGTGCCATGGAAGTTCAGAGGATGCCTGGACTGGATTTCGAAGAATTGGGATTGGTGTCGGGAGTAGTCATCCTGCAGAAGTTCAAAGCTCCAATTTTTGGTAAGTATGATGGGGTGTCCTTCCCAAAACTCCATCTCTGTTCTTATGTCAGAAAGATCCAGCCCCACACCGCTGATAGAAATCTGCGGGTTTATTTCTTTCAAGATATTCTGTCAGGGACTCAACTTGAATGGTTCTACCAGCTAAAGGGAACAAATATCCAAAACTGGGAAGATCTGGTTGTTGCTTTCTACAAGCAGTATCAGTATAATGTCGACTTTGCTCTTACTCGTACTCAACTCCAGAGTATGTCCATGGGTGCAAGTGAAGGCTTTAAGGACTATGCACAGAAATGGAGAGACTTGGCTGGGAGAGTTCAACCCTTGTTGTTTGATAGGGAGTTGGTTGATATGTTTCTGGGGACGCTATCTGGTCTATTTTTCAATCATTTGATCGACAACTCGTCAGCTGGTTTCATTGAGCTAATTCTAACTGGAGAAAGAGTAGAAGCTGGGATTCGGAGCAGTAAGATACAAAAGGATGCCTCTTCAAGCTCAGTAAAGAATCCTTTTGCTGGTAAGAAGGAAGCCAGTTACATCTATAGCCCGAGGGGCCAAAATAGGGCTGAACATCGCCAGACAGTAAGTGCCGTAATGATACCTAGACATGCAGTTGCTCCACAACGCAACAATCAACAAAGGGTGGAAAGACCACAACGGCAGTTTACTCGCATCAACATGACATTGGCTGAATTACTACCTCACCTGCTGAGATCCAACTTGGAAACCTTGAAAGAGGCTCCCAAGAATCCAAATACTATGTCTCCTTGATATAACCCAAATGCCTGGTGTGCCTATCATTCTGAGAGTCCTGGCCACAATACAAATGACTGATAGGCTCTGAGGAACAAAGTACAAGACTTGATTGAAGCCAAGGAAATAGATTTTGATGCTCCAGAGAAGCCAAATGTCATAACTGCTCCCATGCCTAAACATGGTCATGGAGTTAATGTTATTGATAATGATTTGTTTGTTACCTCTGTTGATGAAGTTTTTACTCCCCTTATGACTGTCAAGAATAATTTTCTATTGGCCGGTTTATTTCCGGGTTGTGGTGAAGGTTGCCACATGTGTTCGTTTCTACCTTCTGGTTGCTGTTTGCTAAAGTCAGGTATTCAGCGCCTGATGGATAGAAGAGAAATTCTATTTGAGAAAACTATGATTCACGTTGTTCCAATTGAAGACGTTTCCATTATAACCATTTCATCCAATCCTTCCAAGGTTTCCTCGAGAAGACCTGTTAGGATTACATCTGCTCCAAGAAATTCTCCGATGATAATTACTGTTCCTGATCCTGTCCCGTATGTCTCGGACAAAGCTGTCCCATGGCATTATGGTGCCGATGTGTACTATCATGGCATCAAACAAGATCTGAAAGATGAAGAGGCTGATCCTGATATTGATAACATTGTCGGAACCAACAAAATCATCCGAAGTGGAAGGGTATTCTCTCCCGAGATTTCCCCTAAGACTGTTAATAAGCCTATTATCATTCCATCTGTTGTTCCTACTAATACATCCACTACAGTTCCTGTTCTTACTCTAGTTATTACCCCTGTCGGCGAGTCGTCTGATACCCGCGACAAATAAATTATAGGTGAGCCTTCCCGGATGGAGGTGCCTAAGATAATTGTTGTGGAAGCCTCTAAGCAAGAGATAGAGGAAATACTGAAAATAATTAAGAAGAGCAACTACAATGTGGTCGAGCAGCTGGGGCAGACCCCATCAAAAATATCCATGTTATCCCTGTTGTTGTGCTCCGAGGCCCATGCGAAGGCTTTGATTGCATTCCTCAAGACTGCGCATGTGCCGCAGGAAACCTCAGCTGATCAATTTAAATATTACGTGGCCTACCTGACTGCCGATAATGGGCTGGGTTTTTTAGATGCAGACTTAACACCAAAGGGAAGGAAGCATAATGATGCTCTATATGTCTCGATTGAATGCAGGGGCACCATTATCGCTCATGTGCTGGTAGATACTGGGTCTTCATTGAATGTTCTGCCGAAGAAGGCGTTGTACCAGTTGGATTGCGAGGGTTTGACTCTAAAGCCTAGTAACATTGTGGTAAGGGCTTTTGACGGATCGAAGAGAATGGTGCACGAGGAGGTGGACATCCCGGTCAAAGTGGGTTCTCAGACTTTTGGGTCCACCTTCTATGTGATGGATATCAGGCTATCATATTCTTGTTTGTTGGGTCGTCCTTGGATCCACGAGGCTGGGGCAATTACTTCCATACTCCACCAAATGCTAAAGTACCCGGTGAAAGGAAATATTGTCACAGGCGGGGTTAAGAAGAATATATGGTGAGCCACCTCAACTCCTTCCGGTACGTAGAGATGGACGGGGAATTCATAGAAACTCCTTGTCAGAATTTCGAAGAGGTCCCTCAGATCATAGCATCAACTGAAACTATCACCAACATACCTCCTTTGAAGATGGCTTCTCTCAAGGACGCTAGGGATGTGGTTGAAGAAAGTGGGTGTGCCAATTGGGGTCAACTCCCTGATTTCACTCAGAAAACTGACAAATTTGGTTTGGACTTTACTACAGAGGCTCAAAGGGTTGTTCGACGCGCTCAGGCTGGAGGACCTCCCCTACACATCAGTAATCGGGGAATTAACACCATTGAAGACAACGAGGAGGACTCAAACATTGACAGCTGGATCTACCCAACTACCAACAGTGGACTGAGTAACTGGACGGCTAGGGACTTTGTACCGGTTTCTTTTATTCCACAGTAATTGTCTCACTTGTTTTGAGAGTTGTAATAAACAATTTAAAACTTTACGACCTTGTGCCTTTCCCGAGGCACATTGGTTTTGCTTGTGAGGGCTATTATTTGTCATTTTATATATCATTAATAAAGAATTGGACGTTTCTTGCATGCAAATTTTGCGCTCTCTATTTTTCTTTTCTGTTTTCCACTTTACCCAAACAGTTATTCTCTTACACACACTCACGTATCATATTGTATATCCGTATCCACTCGGGATCCCATTGATAACAGCTCTACTATTTCTAGTTATGACTTCAAAAATCCCATCAACCAAGCCGAGGATGAAGGTGAGGATGATTGTGAGGTGCCTGGAGAACTTGCTAGACTACTACAGCATGAAGAGAGGGCCATACAGCCTCATGAAGAGCCGGTTGAGACAGTGAATTTGGGTACAGAGGAAGATAGAAAAGAGGTTAAAATAGGTACAAATATGGAGCTTAGCGTCAAACAGATATTGATATAGATGTTGCACGACTATGTTGAGATCTTTGCCTGGTCCTATGAAGACATGCCTGGTTTGGACACTGATATTGTGGTACATCGCATGCCGACTAAAGAAGACTGTCCTCCGGTTAAACAAAAGGTCTGCCGTATGCGCCCTGAAATGTTAGAGAAGATCAAGGAAGAGGTTATGAAACAGTTCGATGCAGGATTCTTAGATCTCACTTCTTATCCACAGTGGGTTGCCAACGTCGTTCCGGTACCTAAAAAAGACGGTAAGGTACGAATGTGTGTTGATTACAGAGATATGAATAGGGCAAGCCCCAAGGATGACTTCCCACTTCCTAACATTGATGTTTTGGTCGACAATACTGCGCATCACAAAATCTTCTCCTTCATGGATGGTTTCTCTGGCTACAACCAGATCAAGATGGCTTCTGAAGACATGGAGAAGACAACCTTCATTATATAGTTGGGCACCTTCTGCTATAAAGTGATGCCTTTCGGGTTGAAGAACGCTGGGGCAACTTATCAGCGCGCCATGGTCACTCTGTTTCACGATATGATTCACCATGAGATAGAGGTTTATGTTGATGACATGATAGCCAGGTCTTAGACTAAGGAATATCACCTTGATCATTTACAGAAACTGTTCAACAGGTTGAACACATACAAGTTGAGGTTGAATCCGAACAAGTGTACCTTCGGGGTAAGATCTGGTAAGCTTCTGGGTTTTGTCGTCAGTGACAAGGGTATTCAGGTAGACCCTGTGAAGATAAAATCCATACAAAAGATGTCGGTTCCCCGTACAGAGAAGGAAGTTAGAGGTTTCTTGGGATGTCTGAATTACATCGCCAGGTTCATTTCACATCTGACAGCTACTTGTGAGCCAATCTTCAAACTTCTGAAGAAAGATCAAGTGTTAAAGTGGAATGGTGAATGCTAGACCACCTTCGAAAGAATCAAGGAATACCTTCAAGAATCGCCAATTCTGATGCCTCCAGTTGAAGGAAGACCTTTGGTATTATACTTGACTGTGCTAGACAATTCAATGGGGTGTGTAATGGGGCAGCATGACGAGTCTGGTCGAAAAGAGCACATAATTTATTATGTTAGCAAAAAGTTTACCGACTGTGAGACACAATACTCATTGCTCGAGAAAACTTACTGTGATTTGGCATGAGCTGCTCACCGATTCAGACAGTATATGTTGACTCACACTACCTTGTTGATATCAAAGATGGATTCGATCAAGTACATTTTCGAGAATCCCTCTCTCTCTGGAAGGATAGCAAGGTGGAAAATGATCCTAACTGAGTACGACATACAATATACAACCCAAAAAGCAATCAAGGGGAGTGTACTGGCCGATAATTTGGCTCATCAGGCCGTGGATGATTACCAATCCATGAATTTCGAGTTCTCGGATGAGAATATCATGTTGGTGACTAACTACGAAGATCCTGGACCGGATGAAGGACCTGAGGAAGGCTCCCGATGGTCCATGTATTTTGATGGGGCCTCGAACGCACTGGGTAACATCATTGGCACTGTAATCATATCTCCTGAGGCCTGTCATACTCCGTTCACTGCCAGATTATGTTTCAACTGCACCAACAACATGCCGGAGTATGAAGCATGCATTAATGGTCTTCAAGCTGCTATAGACCTAAGGATCAAGTTATTGAATGTATTCGGGGATTCTGCTTTGGTAATAAGTCAGATTAAAGGTGAGTGGGATACAAAGCACCCGAATCTCATTCCTTATAAATAATATGTACTGACATTGCTCCCACATTTTGAGGATGTAACTTTTGAACATTTCCCACGAGAGGAGAACCAGTTGGCGGACGCGCTAGCTACCATGTCTTCTATGTTCAAGGTTAGGTGGGACAATGAAGCTCCCCAAATTACCATTGAGAGGTTGGATGAACCAGAAAACTGCTGTGAGATCGATACCGAAGAAGTGGCAGACAAACCTTGGTTTCACGAAGTTAAAAGGTATCTCGAAGTTCAGGAGTATCCCGAAGGGGCATCTTTCAATGATAAGAAGTTTCTAAGAAGGTTCGCTGCAAAGTTCTTCCTCAGTAATGGAATCCTCTATAAATGTAACCATGACTCCACACTACTAAGGTGTGTAGACAAGAGAGAAGCAGAGAGGATCATGACATATCTACATGAAGGCACCTTTAGAACCCATTCTAGTGGACATACCATGGCTAAGAAGATCCTACGGGCAGGATATTACTAGTCCACTATGGAAGCCAATTGTTATCAGCACTCTCGAACCTGTCATAAGTGCCAAATCTATATTGATAAGGTACATGTGCCTTCGGTCCCCTTAAATGTCCTGACAACTCCTTGGCCCTTTGCAATGTGGGGCATCGACATGATCGGCGAGATCAACCCCGCCGCTTCCAATGGACATCGCTTCATCTTAGTGGCTATTGATTACTTCACGATGTGGGTTGAGGTAGCTTCCTTTGCTACAGTAACCAAGAACGTCGTGGCATGATTTATCTGACATAATCTGATATGTCGATATGGTGTACCAGAGAGGATTATCACTGACAATGGTACGAATCTCAACAACACAATGATCACCGAGCTCTGTAAACAATTAAAGATACAACAACATAATTCCTCTCCCTACCGGCCGAAGATGAATGGCCCTATTGAAGCAGCTAACAAGAACATCAAGAAGATTGTGCAGAAAATGACGGTGACATATAAAGACTGACATGAGATGTTACCATTAGCTCTTCATGGATACCGTACCTCAGCACGGACGTCGACAGGGGCAACACCCTACTATCTGGTATATGGCATGGAGGCAGTCCTACCCATCGAAGTCCAGATACCTTCTCTCAGGATTATGAAGGATGCAAGTTTGAACAAAGACGACTGGATCCAAACCCGACTTGATCAGTTAAATCTAATTGATGAAAAGAGACTTACTGCTATTTGTCATGGTCAAACGTATCAAAAGCGAATGATTAAGGCTTTTAACAAGAAATTCAGGCGTCAAGGATATCAAGTCAGGGATCTAGTGATCAAACGCATCATACTGCCGCAAGGTGATCCCAGGGGCGAATGGATCCCCACGTACGAAGGGCCATTTATGGTTAAGAACATTTTCTCGGGAGGAGCTATGATTCTAACCACTGTGGAAGGTGACGACCTTCCTCACCCTGTCAATGCAGACATAGTGAAAAGATACCACGCCTAATCAAAGACCCGCTAGGTTGACTGGCCTAAGCAAAAATAAGGGCTTCCCGGTGAACCAAAAGGGTTCGGGAAAAAGTAAGGGATGAAAATGAAAAAATTTGTACACGCGGCAAGTGGAAAACCCGAAAGGGAGGCTTGGGCAAAAAAGGGTATCCCGGTTGGATTGAAAACCCGAAAGGGAAATCCAGTGAAAAGTTAGGGATAAAAGTGTATCACTATGTCTCATTGGATCAACTTGCGACCAGACTTCGTTATCGACTATCAAGCTCGGATGGCGCCAACCAATCTGATCAACCTTTGGCCAAGCAGTAAAGTGATGAGACGCTTGAAGATATAAAGGCAATAGCAGAGTTGGAACCCAATGGGGTTGTTTCACATATCTGTTTTTCTTTCTTTTACACAAATTTTATAAATTCTATCTTTCGGCGGCGTTCTCTTACTAGGACGTCAGCCTCTTTGTACAAAAAATGCCTATTACAAGGCAACTTCAAAAAATCAATACAAATCATTTTCACAAGAAAATTCAATTTGTTTTTTCTTTTTCGGTTTTGTTTTGCAAGAACGTCCAATGATTTATTTTTTATATATGCATTTGAAAATGATTGCTGCTCATAAATATTCACATAAGAAACAAAAGGCAATTACTCATAATTCCAGAAACAGGGAAAAAACAAGAAGTGCCAAACCCTACAGTTACTTTGCCCCGTAGGTACCAGGATAGAGCCAGCTTGGGAATAAACTTATTGGTATATACACTCCCCACAGAGTAAAAGTATCCAAAGGAATTAATGTCAGCCTCCCCGAAACAGGACATAACTCTCCCCAACCGAGGTTCATAATCGCGAGCGAGTAAGCAAATTTCATTCCCTAAGCGGAGTTTATTTCTCCAGATATAGAAGCTCAATCTCCAACAGAGCTCATCATCCCCAGCAACGGAATTTCATCCCCAGCGGAGTTTATTCCTCCAGGTTAGCAGGTCTACCAACAGAGTATCTCTTCCCCTAAGTTGGTCCTCGTAGAGTTATTCTCCAGCATCTTGTCCCGACAGAATATTTACAAACCTCCAGAAACCGTCAGGGATTTACTTTCCTATACACGAGCATACCTCGATAGCATTTCATGAAAATACATCATGACATACTGTGATACGGTGGGAGAACTGACTTGAGGTTTTGCGTTTGTTTTTGCAAATGTTTCGGTTGAGCAAGAGTCGCCACCGACTTTTTATTTTATCCTAAAGGAAAGGTTAAAAAGCACAGCAAAAACCTTTTGAGATATTTTGTGGGTTCGGGGAGTAGATTATAGAAAGGGAAGGTATTAGCACCCTTTCTATCCATGGTTATCCATGGGCTCTTAGTTATTTGCTTAGATCAACTTGCCTTGGTTTTCAATTGTTTGAAATGGTGCTTTGTGTGTGTGTTTTGAAAATATTTTGAAAAGAGGCCAATGTGGTGGCAACCTTTGTAATGATCCATGTTGGGATGTATACAAAGGTGTATATCTTTTGAAAAGGTTTTCATTGTTTTTGAAAGTTGTTTTGAAAGTGTAGTGATGTGTGGTTTGAAAAATAGGCAAGTGTTTTGTTTTGCAAGTTTGATTCAAGTAACTAAGAGTTTGTCTACTCCTAAATTTCTCAAAGATTTCTCCTATGTTTTTAACCCTTTTAACAATTTTGTTCCACCATTGCATTTGGTGGACAATCTTGTGTTAGGATGTGAAAGGGACGGGCGCGGGTCATCGTTTAGACCATAATTGCAATGGTGCCAAGTATCTTTGGGCAATTTTTCCTTGGAGGGACTTGATCATTTTTTAGGCAACTTTCGAAAGCGTCATCGAGGGACTATGATCATTTGATTGTTTTGTTTTGCCCAAAGAGACCTAACATGCAATATGGCCCATTATTTGAAGGCAACAAGTGGAATACCCTAGGGGTGCAAATGTGATTGGTGTTGTCCATTTTCATGCTTGTTTATCTTGAAATTAGGTCAAACTATGTGGTTAATTGATTTGCATACAAACCCTAATTCTAACATGGCATAATTAGAAAGCATTAAAATGCGAAAAATAAAGTTCCTAAGTTATTACAACACAATATATGGGAAGGGGGGTACAATTGTTCAAATGGGGGTATTTTGACAAGGAATTTAAACCTAGACTATTACATCAAATTGGGAATTATACAAATTATTTAATATACAACAATTAAATAAAAAATGGAATAAATATGCAAGATGCAAAAAAAAAATGTTTTTATATGTATGAAAAAAGTGTTTTTTATGTCAAATAAACAAAATAAAAAGTATTAATTTTTGGGTTTTTATGTATTTAGGGCAAAACCCTAATTTTATTAAGTAAAATGTATTAATTATTTAATATATGTAATATTTATTAATTATAAAAAATAAATAAAAGAAAAGTATATTTGTCAAAAAGGTATTTTTAATGTTAAATATTAATAAAAATAAAAAGGTGTTATTTTGTATTTTTTTAAACCTAAATATACTAGTATATATGAGTATTTAAGTTATTTACTAAATATATATTATATATACAAAAGTAAACTATTTAATATTTATTAAAAAAAGTATATTTTATATAAAATGTTTTCAAGAGATAATATAAAATAAAAATCAGGAAATAAACATGTTTGCATTATTTTTAATATTTTTGAATAAGAGTATATCTATATATTTATTTATGTACAAATATCAATTTAAACAAATAAATGCCTAATAAATATAAAAATGGTGTGAAAAATATTTTTTTATTTTTTAATGTTATGAGGAAAAATAAATAAGTCAGAACAAAAAAGAAAAGGGCAAAAAATCATGAAAATAAGCATAATGGGCCAAGGGGGTGTAAAAGTAACAAAAGGGTGCAAATAGAAAAATGAAACAGAGCCCAGCCCAAAGGACCTTCTTCAACCTCCAGACTGTTTGAACATGAACAAAACGCGCGTTTTCTATCTCCAGATTCCTGGACTTTCAAGCAAAACTCACAACATGAAAAATGTAGAGCATTAAGAGACGAATCCAGACATATAAAGAACTTGACTTAACTCTCTAAGATGAGAGAGAATTTATCCATCCCTAATTCTTGACCTAAGTTTCCATCAATGTTCAGACCTTAAATTCTCATAGCACATGCAAAATAAATGGAAAGTAAAGATATGTATAACTTTAGGGGCATGAGTAGAACATTTTTCATTCACAAACCTAGAGCTAACAATGCCTGGATAGGGAGATAGAAGTCCATGAACTTACCTGTTCAGTTGGAATCGTATCTGATGATGGAGGTGTTTTCAATGCAAGGTGATGATTGGTACAACTTCCTTGATGTCCAGGGATGCTATTCCAACTTTACTTTGTTTGGAAACCAAGAGAATCGTGTTAGGGAACTTCAACTGCAAAACAAAAAAATGAAAATGGTGATGTTGCTTGAGAGTGTTACAGGTCGTGTTTGAGGCTTGGAATAGTTTCAAGGGATGATGTGGGATATGTTTGAAGTGGTTTTAGCAAGAATGCATGAATGGATTGAGTTATGGAACTCAATCTGCAGCAGGTACCCTGTTTGGGCAGTTTGAGGGTGATTCTGTGTTTGAGAAGGCAATGGAGATGGTTGGCTCGTGTTTCAGCTTAGGTTTGATGATTAGAAAGTGTTTGATAACTTTTCTTAAGCTCTGGTTTACAGGAATGAGAGTTGTGTCTTGTTATGCTATGTTTCTTCAACTTTAAGCAACAAATGTCAACTTGGTTTTATAGACTTGTGCAGGCCCCCAATCTATGCTGCATACCTTGGCCTTGATCAGTGTAATTAGTTCATAAACTTGTGCCAAAAGGATTTGCATTGTACTTGCTTGGATTTGCAATTGATATAAAGTTTAACTTTTCTAAAATGGCAAAAATGCTTTATCTAAAAATGGCTTAATCTTGCATATAATGTTTGAACACACAAAATAAGGCCTTGGCACAATGAGTTAGCATTAAATTATTGAGTGCAAATGGGATATAGGACCTGTAATCAAGGAAAGCAAGCTGAATTCAAAATGGCACAAATGTATGAACATGTAAATTGGCCAAATCAAAAGTGAGTTTTTCCCAACTTGCCAAATTCGATTCTCCCTAACCATGAGGTTGTTTGATGAGTTCTTGGACATTTTGGAAATCTTGGAATGTGTACTACAATCCATCTTTGAAATGCAAATTGAAATTCCAAGTGGAAGTATGTGAAAAATGGTCTTGAAGTTAGGCAAAAATCCTGCCTAAAATGGTTCAAAATTTCTCTAAGTTAAGAATGGTTTGGTACCCTTGTTCCAAAAATTGTAACTTGAGCTACAAGCTTCTTTTGGGGAAACTTTGTGAATCAAAGTTGTAGATTTTGAAATGGACTACAACTTTCATGTTTTGACTTTTGCTTGAATCCAAATGAATCTTGGTGAGAAAGTGGGACAAAGTTAGGGAAAAATTAGGGTTATTCATAACTTAGAAAAATTCTAAGTTATGAAAAATCTTCATTTCAAACCCTAATTTGCAATTCTTGATTTCTTGATGAACAAGTTTCATGATTTGGCATGTTTTGATGAAAAATGAATCTTGACACTTTATTTTGACCAAAAAGTCAAAGTTTGACTTTTCAGTATACAGTTAAAATTGATCAATTGACTGGGAAATTTAACTGTCAATCTTGTGCATTTAAGATCTTTTGAACTTGTTGAGTATGTCAAGACAATTCCATGGGGTCCTTGAGTCCATATGTGAGTTTGGTTTGCGATTGGCTAGGTCAAACAGTCAAAAATTGCCTTTGTGCAGTCGAAACCCTAAAAATGACCATTTTGCCCTTTTGGTGATCTGATCAAATTTCTTGTGGAATTGTGGTACAAACTTGATCAAATGGTTCATATGAGTTCATAATGTTGATGTGGGTCAATTTTCATGAGATTTGACTGTCAATTGGCCACAGTTGACTTTTTCCCCAATACAGCTGATTTCTAGGTCAACTGTCCAATTGACTGGGCAAAGGTTGGAATCAAGGCTTGAAACTTGGTATGGATAAACTTGGGAGTCCAACATGAAGCATGAAAGTCATCTTAGGCCTTTTAGGTCAAAATATCTTTGTGCAAACACAAACCCTAATTTGGGTCAACAGTGCAAGGAGAAGTCTTGAGCAGAGGAAACCCTAACTGGATCTTGAGCTCCAAGGGTCTTGTGATGAGAAAATGTTGAGGAAATGGGAGGGAAAATTTTGGGGTACAACACATACACATACATATCATATACAGCATAATCTCATTTATTTTGAGAACATCATTTCACCCTGCATTTCATGCATCACATATAACTAACCCTGATATCTTTTCAGGAAAAGACGATTAGCTTCGACCAATCTAGCAGTTATACAAGTCACATCTATAGACAACAAATGAAAACTCAATTCCCGAAATCTCAAATCCCTACTATCCAGGCTTTCATTTCGAAGAAACCCTACGACCCAGGTTCCTTCTCACAGCCTTACTACCCAGGCTTTCATATCGAAGTACCCCTACTATCCAGGTTCCTTCTCACAGCCCTACTATCCAGGCTTTCATATTGAAGTAACCCTACTATCCAGGTTCCTTCTCACAACCCTAATATCCAGAATTTCATATCTAAGTAGCACTATTATCCAGGTTCCTTCTCATAGCTCTACTATCCAGGCTTTCATGTCGAAGTAACCCTACTATCCAGGTTCCTTCTCACAGCCCTACTATCCAGGCTTTCATTTCGAAGAAACCCTATGACCCATGTTCCTTCTCACAGCCCTACTACCCAGGCTTTAATATCGAAGTAACCCTACTATCCAGGTTCCTTCTCACAACCCTACTATCCAGGATTTAATATCGAAGTACCCTTACTATCCAGGTTCCTTCTCATAGCCCTATTATCCAGGCTTTCATATCGAACTAACCCTACTATCCAGGTTACTTCTCATAGCCCTACTATCCAGGCTTTCATATCGAAGTAACCCTACGACCCAGGTTCCTTCTCACAGCCCTACTATCCAGGCTTTCATATCGAAGTAACCCTACGACCCAGGTTCCTTCTCACAGTCCTACTATCCAGGCTTTCATATCGAAGTAACCCTACAACCCAAGTTCCTTCTCACAACTCTACTATCCAGGCTTTCATTTCGAAGAAACCCTATGACCCAGGTTCCTTCTCATAGCCCTACTACCCAGGCTTTCATATCGAAGTAACCCTACTATCCAGGTTCCTTCTCACAACCCTATTATCCAGGCTTTAATATCGAAGTAACCCTACAATCCAAGTTCCTTCTCATAGCCCTACTATCTAGGCTTTCATATCAAAGTAACCCTACTATCCAGGTTCCTTCTCACAGCCCTACTACCCAGGCTTTCATATCGAAGTAACCTTACTATCCAGGTTCCTTCTCACAACCCTACTATCCAGGCTTTCATATCAAAGTAACCCTACGACCCAGGTTCCTTCTCACAGCCCTACTATCCAGGCTTTCATTTCGAAGTAACCCTACGACCCAGGTTCCTTCTCACAGTCCTACTATCATGGCTTTCATATCGAAGTAACCTTACTATCCAGGTTCCTTCTCACAGCCCTACTATCAAGGATTTCATATCGAAGTAACCCTACTATCCAGGTTCCTTCTCACAGCCATACTATCCAGGCTTTCATATCGAAGTAACCTTACTATCCAAGTTCCTTCTCATAGCCCTACTATCCAGGCTTTCACATTGAAGTAACCTTACTATTCAGGTTCCTTCTCTCTTATCTCCAGAAAATAGTTTATAACACTGTAAGACTGGGACCCTATCAAACACGATTGGTTTCGCAGCTCCCCAGTAAATCGTGGTACAACCCGTACATCGACCGAATATGCCATTCACTTCCGTTTCCTCTAGAAAAAGTCATTTCCCCAATAGAGTAACGAACAACTGAAGCTCATAAAATTATATTTCTCCCAAGACAGATACCAACAATCCTTAGCAGATTCCTAATCAATAACACTAGCAGGAACTCTCATTGAAGGAATGTCTCAGGAAATCAACATTCTCTAGATGGCATCTTTAAGCCCATCTCCTACAATTCTCCGTCGCATCCAAATGGCATATGTAATCCCATTCCCGATATCACAAATCAAGTTCCACTTGATGTGAGTGCAAATTTCTGGGCACTCTAGTGTTCAATCATCTTCCACCTTCAGATCACGAAAGGCAGACGAGCCAATCTACATCCTCAGGTTTAAGAAGATTGAACAGGGGAAACTGTTGTACCCCAAAATTTGCCCTCTCATTTTACTCAATACATGCTCCTAGAGATCCTCAATTTGCTCAAGGTTGCCCAAGAGTGGACCAGACAAACTCTCTCCTAAGGCAGTGTACCTCAAATTAGGGTTTCCATTTTCATTAAGATAGGTGAAACACAAAATCCTCATATTCTCTCCATGGTATTAATATGTTCTTAAGACCCTACATGTCAATTTTCATGCTTTGCACAAGAAGTTTGCTCAGTCAACTGCTCAGATGCTTGAGAATCGACTGTATTAGGTCAAAATGAACTCTGACCCGCATACAGTCAAACTTCAAGATTTTTGGTCAACATCAACATTTTAAAATTATATCCATCATTTGATCAAGTTTTGATCATGATTCCTCAAGGTATGCCCCAAATTTATCAAAACCCAAAAGTTGCTAAATTAGGGTTTCTTAATAAAAGTCAACCCAACTTTGACCAAGCACAACATCCACATGCTTTATCAGAAATTTTCCATCCAAAGCTCATTTTGAATAGGATGCAATTACCTGCAATTCATATTAAGCTCACAAGTTCAAAATGTGCACTCATAAAAAGATATGAATTTCTACATTATGGGTCCTTTTGAAAAGTCAACAAAAACACATTTTGGGTCAAGGCTTCTTACATGAAGATGGAAGACTCAATTGAGATGAGACTAAAAAGTTTGCTTAGCGGACATCCTAATATTTCTAAAAAGTCCAAGAACACCTCTCTAGGGTTAAAATTGGAAGAGATATACCTTGTCAAAGTTGACAATTTTTGCAAAATTGTCAAAAGTCAAATGTGCTCAAAAGTGCATTTTTTTGCTAAATGGGTCTAACTTTTTATGCTTGCACCTCACTTATAATGTGGTCCACGACTCAAATATTCATCCACCCATTATTTGCTTCATTTTCAATTTATTTTGATATTTTACTAATTAAAAATTGAATTAAATAAAATAATTGGTGAATAATAGCAAAGATATGATTTGATTTGGTATTTGAACAGGTTGGCAATCAAAATATGCTGAATTATCAAGGGAAAAACGAATCAAGAATAATTGGCACAAGAAAGGGAAGATTTGGCTCAAAATAGCAAGTTTGCATATGGCTAAAGAATCAAATCAAATCTCATCAAACTTCAAATTTCAATCCAAGTTTGCAACCCTAATTCATCCCTAGGTATATATTGGACAAGAACAAGGAAAAGAACAGGGGTTAACAATCATAAAAGAGGCAGAGCGAATTCAAAAAATTCAAAGAAAAGTGTGAATCGGTTTTCACTCCACAGATCAGTTCAAGCCATTCGAACGCTTCTAATCGTTTCTTGGACCTTCCCAGAAGCCAATTGGATCATTTGCAAGGCTTTAAACACCCATAAATGCGTCGAATCACTCTCACGGTTTGCTCATATTTTCAAAATCGATTACTGTATGTCTTGCATCATTAGCATGTTTAATTATATATTTATGATCCTCATCATGTTTGTAAGCTGAATGAATGACTTAATTGCATTTTTGAAGCCTATACGTGCCTTTTCCATTGTTAGGGTTTGCGTGTGAAATTTAGGGCTTTCTAACACAGGTTAAATTGGCCAGCAAAAAGGGTACCATGATGTTCAAGAGATCAAAACGAATGGATATATATAGTTAGAAATCATTTATCGTGTGTCTTGTGCATTTTGGAAATTTTCAGGGGCTATGGCTACGAACATACGACTGTAGGTAAAAGTTACGTGCCTAAAACGACGGATGAGGAAGAAGAAGACAACGTGTCCAGTCATTACTGGACTATTTGAAACTGGAGCGCATTTTTTTGTCTTTTATTCATTAATCCACTTGATTTTATATAATACTATTTGTCTTTGTTATACTAACCAACAATCAAGGTAGCTCAGATGATGAGGCATGCTAGTGGGGAGTACAAGGACCTGGGTTCGAGCCCAGGTCCCAACAATTCTCTTTATGTTATTTTCTTTCAACATATCTAGCGCATCACTTGTCCTGGAGAACATCATACTCCCTTGATTCCAACCGTTTGATCAAGCAGGCTATCAGATCCAATGCTCTAGCAGTGAGGGAATATGATATGCCCTCAAGTCAATGCTGCAAGGCATCCAAAGGCTGACCAGGGTTGGAGCATTTTGGGCCTTAGAAAACTCAGATTGGCACCCCCCAAAATTTCTATTCAACACAGACCCATTTTCTTTTTCTTTATTTATTTCTTTTATTTTAATTATTTTGTTTAATTATTTTCCACCAAATTAATTACCTTTTTTTATTAATCATAAAATCAATAAATCACAAAACACCAAAAAAGCATTTTTTAATAAAATATTTATTTTAATTTAATTAGAAATATAGGTTAATTTAATTTCTTTTTTTTATAATTAAAAGCAATTAGAAATTAGGGTTTTAATTAACGTGCAATTACATTTCTTTTCTCAAATAAAAAACCAAAAGATACACAAAATCTTTTTGTACAAAATATTTTATTTTATTTGAAATTATTTAATTTAGTTTAGATTAGGTTAATTTCAATTTCTTTTTCATAATTAAAATAATTAGAATTAGGGTTTTAGTGGTACATAACTTAATTAGTTATTTTCTCAAAAATAACTTAAATATTTTTTTTAATTAGATTGTTAGGGTATTCAATTTTTCTCGCATTTAATTTGCCGTGTGCATTTCAATTTGTTTTATTATTATTGTACCTGTTTCGAGTTTGTAATAGTTTTAATTAGGGTTTTAAATTTTGCACTTTTATTTCCCGTCAAGATAATTATGTAACTGTCAAAGCCTTGTAATAGCTAGGTTTATTTTTTCGCATTTTAAATCCCTGCAAATATTTAACTGTCTAGATGTATGCTAATAGGATTGTATGGCAAGATTACTTGAAATTTAAACGGTGGATCACCTAATGCGCAAAGATTAAATAAATGAAACAATTCATCTGCACATATTCACTCCTAGGGTTTACCTCACTTCGGTTGCCTTCGGTAAACAATCATTAAGTATATGAGATTTTAGTGGTTTTCCTCCTGTCAAAGAGATCAAAATGTCCCATTCGAATGTTGCCTCGGAAAGATCTTAAGACTCTAGGGTTACTACTAAAGTTTTCTAACTGTTTCTTTAGTGATTGTACTTGTCCCTTTCGAATGTCCCTTACAAACTCCAACGACGGGGCTACCTACTCCTTAATAGTAGGATGGCACTGTCTAAAGGAAAAAAGAACAAACAATCTTTTTTCGAGTAGGTAGAATCTTAAGTACTTTCTCAATAAAAACTTTTCACACAAACACCTTTAAAAATGAATTTTCAAAACAAACTTCGTCACATCCTTGAGAACTGATACAAGGTTTATCACGAAGTAAAACAATTTCAAGACAAACACACATAAGCAATTTGAAAAATGAGCAAGTACCTAAGAGCCCGTAGATAACTACAGATAGAAAAGGTGCTAATACCTTCCCTTTCTATAATCTACCCCTCGTACTCAGAATATATCGAAAAAAGGTTTTTTCTGTTCTTTTTCCTTTTCCATGATTGGATGAAATAAAAGTCAGTGGCGACTTTTGCTTACCGCGACATTTTGCAAACAAAAAACGCAAAACACAAACCAATATAATAGTCGGTTCTGCCACCGTATCACACACATGAATCTTGTCCGTATAAATCTGGCATTTATGACACTTCTTTGCAAATTTGTAACAATCAGATTCCATTGTCAGCCAATAGTAACATACCCTTAGCATTCTTTTAACCATCGAATGTCCATTGGCATGAGTGCCAAATGAACCTTCATGAACCTCATGCATAAACATGCCTGCTTCATGTCTATCCACGCATCTAAGCAAGACCATGTCATAATTTCTTTTGTACAACACATTTTCGCTGAGGAAGAAACTACCTGCCAATCTTCTCAATGTCTTACTATCATTATTCGATGCACCAATCAGGTATTCCTGAGTCTGGAGAAAATACTTGATATCATGATACCAAGGATTCTCATCTACTACCTCCTCTGTTGTAAACACATGAGCGGGTCTATCCAGTCGTCGAACCATAATTTGAGGTATATCATTCCAAGTATTTACTTGATACATAAAAGCCAGAGTTGCCAGAGCATCCTCCATTTGATTTTTATGTCTTGGAATATGATGGAATTCAACTTTATTAAAGAAGGGTAATAACCTTCTAGCATAATCTTTGTAAGGGATCAAGCCGGGGTGACGAGTATTCCATTCTCCTTTAATCTGGTTTATTACCAAAGCTGAATCACCATACACATCTAGAATTTTAATTATGAGATCAATAGCTTCTTTGAGTCCCATGATGCAAGACTCATATTCTGCCATATTATTAGTACAATCAAATGTCAACCTTGCAGTAAAAGGAATGTGTGATCCATGTGGAGTGATAATCACATCACCAATTCCTTTACCATAAGCATTCACAGCTCCATCAAATATCATACTCCAACGAGATTCAGGTCCAGGACCTCCCTCAGGCAATGGTTCATCATAATCTTTCACTTTCAGGAACATCACATCCTCATCGAGGAATTCATACTCTACAGACTGATGATCCTCCACTGGTTGGTGAGCAAGATAATCTGCCAACACACTACTTTTAATAGCTTTTTGAGTGTGGTATCCGATATCATATTCAGATAGCAACATCTGCCAGCGGGAAATTCTCCCAGTAAGAGCAGGCTTTTCAAAAATGCACTTGATTGGATCCATTTTGGAGATCAACCAAGTAGTGAGATTCAACATATACTGCCGCAAACGCTTTGCCGCCCAGGCCAAAGCACAACATGTCTTTTCCAGCATGGAATACCCCGACACATAATCAGTGAACTTTTTATTGAGATAATACATGGTGAACACTTTCTTCCATGTTTCACCCTGTTGTCCCATAATACAACCCATGGATTTATCTAACACTGTCAGATACATAATCAACGGTCTTCCTTCGACAGGAGGGAACAAGATAGGAGGTTCAAGCAGATATTCTTTAATACTTTCAAATGCCCTTTGGCATTCATCCATCCATACACAACCTTGATCTTTCTTTAAAAACTTAAAGATTGGTTCACATGTTGCAGTCATGTGGGAAATGAATCTGGAAATATAATTCAAACGCCCGAGGAACCCTCTGGCTTGTTTTTCAGTTCTTGGCACTGACATCTCTTGAATTGCTTCGACTTTATCAGGGTCAACTTTAATTCCTTTCGGGCTAACAATGAAACCTAACAATTTCCCTGATCGAACATCGAAGGTACATTTATTTGGATTCAAACGGAGACGATACTTCCTTAAACGCTGAAATAACTTCAACAAATCTTCTACATGCCCTTCTTCGGTATGGGATTTAGAAATCATATCTTCAATATATACTTCGATTTCTTTGTGCATCAGATCATTGAATAGGGTTGTCATAGCCCTTTGGTACGTTACACCAGCGTTCTTCAACCCGAAGGGCATCACTCTATAACAGAATGTTCCCTAGAGTGTGATAAACATTGTTTTTTCCATGTCCTCCAGAGTCATTCTTATTTGGTTATACCCGGAAAATCCGTCCATGAACGAGAATACTTTGAATTTTGTTGTGCTATCCACTAACATATCAATGTGTGGCAATGGAAAATCATCTTTTGGACTAGCTTTATTTAGATCTCTGTAATCTATGCACATGCGAACTTTTCCGTCTTTTTTCAGTACTGGGACAATATTTCCAATCCATTGAGGATACACTGACATCACAAGAAAACCAGCATTAATCTGCTTTAGAACCTCCTCTTTGATCTTAACTGCCATATCTGGGTGAGTTCTTCTCAACTTTTGTTTGATTGGCGGACACTCTGGCTTCAACGGAAAATGGTGCTCTACAATATCTGTATCTAGACCAGGCATATCTTGATAAGACCAAGCATAAATATCCATATACTCTTTCAATAGCTCAATCAACCTGCTCTTCACATCAGGATGCAACAATGCTCCAATCTTGACTTCCTTCGGATCTTCTTCTGAACCCAAATTGATCACTTCCAATGGCTCTTTATATGGCTGAATGGTATTTTCCTCGTTCTCAAGAAACCGTGAGACCTCTTCTAGAATCTCATCATAATCTTCTTCTTCGGACCCATACACAGGACATTCAAAGTTGGGAGAGGGTACAGGGTCATTGTATTCAACGAGTTTTTTTAATTAATCTACACATATGATTTATGATTGCTTTTAGAAACTGACACATATAACAAGTGATCATGCAGATTGAATTTCAATTATTATTTATTTTGAAGGGTTTTTTCTGATTACCATTTTCCAAGAAAAAAAAGCAGAAAATAAAGACACAATTTGGGAAACAAAGACAACTTTTATTATTGATTTTAAAAGTCACAACAAATAGATAAGCCCTACAACATTAATACTTCCACCTTGGGCAGAGTGAAAGTTTTTCAAAAAGATTAACAAAATAGATTACTTTGAAACATGTATGCAAGAGGGAACATCAATGGTGATCCAGTTCTGAACCCTAACTCCGTGCATCACATGATTCGGAATCTCCTGCTCTGCTTCATCTTCCACAATGGCATTAATCCTGGAAACAGTTGGATGAAGATAACCCCCACTACGGAAGATGTCTTGATACTTGTTTACAGTAGACTTCGGCTTCATGCTCTTACCTTTGTCATTCATCAAAGAGAACCCCAAGCCGACTCAATTCTTGTTCACAGGTGGATCCACAATCTGTCCTCATACCTCACTATGACCCTTTCGTACAACTTGCCGCACATCCTTAAGCGAAACCATGGAATTCTCATTTCCTCTTATGTTGTCAATGGATAAGGCTTGGAATTAGGTTCCAACAACAACTTCATCTTCCTCCACAATGCTGAAAGAGGACAAATGAGATATCAATAATGCATGTTCCCCATTTATGATTACCACTTTCCCTTCACGTACAAATTTTAGTTTCTGGTGAAAAGTTGAAGTGAAAGCCCCTGCCTCATGTATCCAAGCCCTTCCTAGCAAACATCTATAAGCGGGTACAATATCCATGACCTAGAAAGTTATCTGAAACAAATGTGGTCCTATATGAATAGCCAAGTCCACTTCACCAATAACAGATTTCCTTGATCCATCAAACGCTTTCACAATGATGCCGCTCAGGCGCATAGGCGTTCCTTGATATTTCAACTTCATAAGAGTGCTCCTCGATACAACATTCAAAGCAGATCCATTATTAATCAGCACATTGGATAGTGAATCATTCTTGCAATTCATAGAGATGTGGAGGGCCATTTTGTGATTCCTTCCTTCATCTGGTAATTCATCATCGTAGAAACTCAAATTATTACATGATGTAATGTTCCCTATTACGTTGCTGAATTGGTCTATTGGCATATCACTCTCCATAAAATCTTGGTCCAATACCCTCATCAATGATTCTCTTTGAGCAGATGAGTTCATCAATAAAGCCAAGATAGATACTTTTGAAGGAGTCTGTAGTAGCTGATCTACAATTCTATAGTCGCTCATCTTGATTATCTTCAAAATATAATCCACTTCTTTATCTAACATAACCCCACTAGTCTCACCCGTAGCCTTCTTGGGTTCAACATTCTCAACAATTTTCTTTCCAACAGTAACATCCCCTCGAACAACTGGTGTAAACACACGATTGCTGCGGGTCGCCCTTCTATTTTCAGCAATATTCCCAACATCAGACATTGGATGGATGGGAACTTTAACTCCATCCTCTAATATTGTAGCGTTGTATTTGTAGGGCATAGCCTTATCTGATTTGTAGGTGATAGGACCCGACAAACTAATCACCAATAGGGTAACAACTGGCTTGCTATAATATTCAACTTCAAGATGGGCGAGTGACCCAAAACAAGGTACAATGATGTTTACCCCTTCTTCAACAGAATCAGTCATTATTGAGCCATTTTTGGAAAACAAATCCTCATCTGAGGAGAAATACTCATCTAGAAAGGCATACTCTTCATCCGACTTTTCTTCGGTCAAGCAAACCTCAATCAAATCAACTTCACGGTAATAATACCTTTGACCTGTATCCTTGATAACTCCATTATCTAACAACAACTAAACACCCTTCTTCACGATTGAACATCCTCGGGAGTCCCGACAATAAATTCGGCAAGATCCATACTGGTGTTCTACCTGACCAGCCATATGGTAGAAAGTAGCATGCAATTGCACAAGGTCCTCATTCATATACTCTACATCAAAAATTCTGAATTCTCCAAGACATCCAGAAACCATATTCACCTCCTCTTCATACTATACCCTAGGCCTGATTATATGGATGGGGCCCTCATCCATCATCTCTTGTAAATCAACCTTTGTCTTATCGCAACCTTGTATGTTTGTACTGCAAATAGCACAACCGGAATGGTCATGTGTGTAGTAGCTAAATTCATATAGGTCTGCATGCATTTTCACCAAATCTCCTCTAACCAGATTAATATCAAAAATCCGGAAGTCGCCTGGTCAACCGGCCACCATATTCACAACATTTACTCCTCCATGTTTGGGTAGAGGATTGTCTTTCACATTAGGACCCACATCCTTGAAAGATACAATACCAGACTTCACCAATTTCTGCACCTCAGTCTTCAAAGGATAGCAATTCTCAACAATATGCCCTGGTGCTCCCTGATGAAAAGCACATGTCTGGTCTTCCTTATAATACCAAGGCAATGGTGATGGTACAACGGGAGGTGGTCGGGTCTGAACCAACTTCTTCTGAATCAATGCCGGTAGTAACTCTATATAGCTCATAGGAATAGGATCATAACTCTCCCTTCTCTGATTATACCATTGATTCCCCTGCTGGGACAGTCTCTGATAAGCAACGGTAGTTGGAGCTGTACCCACAACTGGAGTAACTGAGGCGACTTGCTGACGACGCTAATAATTCCTTCTAGGAGTATTAACCCTCCTCTCTTGCTTAACAACATTTTCATCCCCTTCCTTTTTCTTGGTAAGCCCATAAGATGGCTTCTTCACACCTCCAGAGTTTTCACTTCTTGTTAAACGGCCCTCTCTTGCAACCTCTTCTAAGTGGATACCCATTCCTACCATTTTAGTAAAGTCACTTGGCACACTTGCTACCATACTCTCATAGTAGAAAGCACCCAACGTTTTCAAGAAAACCTTAGTCATCTCCTTCTCTTCCATGGGAGGAATCACTTGGGCGGCTACCTCACGCTATCTTTGTGCATATTCTTTGAACGATTCTCTGTCTTTCTGAACCATGGCCCTGAGTTAATCACGATCAGGCGCCATGTCCACGTTGTACTTATATTTTTTGATGAATTCTTCTCCCAAATCATTGAAAGTATGGGTGTTAACAATGTCCAAACTCATATACCACTTCAGCACAGCACCAGTCAAACTATCCTGAAAAAAGTGAATCAGCAGACACTGATCATCAGTATGGGTAGACATTCTCCTTACGTACATCACCATATGAGCACGAGGGAAAGGGTTGCCCTTGTAATTCTCAAACTCTGGGACCTTAACTTAGGAGGTATCTTAACATTCAGGACCAAGCATAACTCATTCACATTCTGCCCGAATAACTCCTTTCCCCTGAGGGCCTTCATCTCTCTTTGCATCTTGTCAAACTGCTCTTGAAAATCACCTATTCTGTTATAAAGACCCAAGTCTTCACTCGGTGGAGGGAAAGGACGACACACATCATTGTTAACAAACATAACCATATTCATCGAAGGAGGCGCAATAGGAGCAGCATGCACCACAGGAGGTGCCAGAGTAACAATAATCTGAACAATTGGAGTATCTTGAGGACCAATATTGAAACCTTCAGGTGCAAAATTCTCTGGAATTCCCCATGGATATCCTTGAGGCATGCGGTTTTGAACAACAGTTGGAGCAGCAGATACGGGAACAGTCGGAGCTTCAGTAGTTTCCCTTGTTGGTTGAGGTTCGACACTAGGTGGATGATTCTGAGCAGCCACTAGAGATTCCATCAGAGCAGTAAGATTGGCCATGCCGGCCTTCAAAGCAGAAACCTCCTCGCGCAGCTCGTGTTTCTCTTGTTCTAAGTTGTCCATCTTCTTTCTGAAATTAGCCCGAGTGTTGTAGTGGTGAGTCAGCTTGCTGAATGAAGTAAAGAAGCTTGGTAAGACACCTGGATATGTATAAAAAATGCAAGAAATATGTGCAATATGATGCATGATATGCAGTGCACATGATTTTATTTTATTATTCAATATTTCAAGGGTTTTAAAATTTATGGACATATTGCAAATATCAAAGTAATAACGCATTTGAAATACTGAAAAGTTTCATTATAACAACTCCAAAATGGATAAAAGTTTCAATGATCCCAAGTACAAGATGAAAATAAAATCTAAACCCTGAAAAGTAAAACTGATGGAGATCACTCTATACGCTAGTGCTTCCCTGTGAGCCTGGCAACCTGAGCCTTCAACCTATGGTTTTCTTCCGCATACCTGGTGGCAACCTTCTTCCAATCACCTGAATCAGGAAGTGAGTAATCCGCATCTGATTGAGGCTTAGGAGAAAATAAATCCCCTTGTCTCTCCATAGTCTTTACCGCTCGACTCTCAAGGATCTGAATCAAGTCATCTTTCTTCTTCAAATCTTCTCTATAGGAAATCTTTAAAGTTTGACACTTATTCTTCCAAGCGTCCTTCTCATGTTGCATCCTGACTAAAGCAAGTTGTAGCTCTTCTAGATCATCCAATAAGGGAGGAGTGGTCTTCACAAACAAATCATGCATAGGTGTTTCCCGGGAATACGACATCTTCAAATGAATAGCTCTCATTTGGACCCATTGGAGATATGGCTCCAAAGAAACAACACCCCTAGGTCCCAATTCCTTCATACTCTTCTTATGAATACGACGCCAAGCCTTCGCAATCTGCTCCCTAGCTTCCCTATGGTCTTCTCCCTCCTTCAGAAAGAAAATACTCAAATGAATATTGTTGTACCCCAAAATTTTCCGTCTCACTTATTAAGAATTTGCTCACAAGATCTCCTTTGACTCAAGACTGCATTAGGGTTTGATCAACTCAAGACACCTCCTTAAGCACTGATGAGAAAAATTGGGGTTTGAGTTTGCACAAGGATTTTTTAACTTCCAATTCCCCATATGAATTTCATGTATCATTTTGGATCCCCAATATTACTCATGTCAAGTTTCAAGCCTTGGATCACATTTTTGCTCAATCAATTGAGTAGTTGACCTAAAAATCAGATGTATTGGGGAAAAAGTCAACCATGGCCAATTTACAGTCAAACTTCATAATTTTTATCCACATAAACATTTTAAACTCATATGTATCATTTGATCAAGTTTGGACCATAATTCCTCAAGAAATTTGATCAAATCTCCAAAAGGGAAAAATGATCAAAATTAGGGTTTTGATTGGGAAAGGGAAATTTCTAATTTTTGACCTAGCAAATGATCAATTGGTTTAAGGCATGATGTCAAGAGTCCAATTTCATCATTTTGACCTAATAACATGGCTCAAAACATTACTCAAGTTCAAAGGATTGACAGATGAATTTTCAGTCAACTGATCAAAAGTCAACTGTATACTGAAAAGTCAAACTTTGACTTTTTGGTCAAATTCAAATGCCAAAGATCACAATTCATAAAAAAAAGTCAAAATATGAAACTTATTCATCAAGAAATCAAAAAGTCAAGATTTCATTTTGAAAAGTCAAAAATTCTTAACTTAGAAATTTTTCCAAGTGTTAGAAATTTCCTATTTTTTCATAACTTTGAGCAAATTTTTCACCATGATCCAAGATGAATCAAGAGAAACTTATAGCATGAAAGTTGTAGATATCCATGAAATATACAAATTTTCTTCACACAACTTCTTCAAAAAGTGTTTGGATCTTAAGTTATAATTTTAGGAACATGTGGTCATGAAACAAAACACTTAGTGAAATTTTGCCCTAATTTGGTCAGGATTTTGACCCAACTTCATGGCGCTTTTTCATATAGTTCCAAGGGGAATATTCAAAAGAAATTCAAATATGGGTTGTAGATAACATTAGAAGCTTTCCAAAATGCCCAAGAACTCCTTGAGATCATTCTTGAGTAGTGATAATCAAAGAGATGAAGTTAGGGTTTTATCATTTGAATTACAAGTCATTTTGGATTAACAAAATTCAAAATTCAAACTATGCTGCATAAAATATACTTTGCAGGCCTCAAACTTGTTAGGCACTCCATAATTAATGGCTTGCACAGCTGTTATAGGTCTCATTTCAAGCATTAAATGCATGGACATGCTTTATATCTATTTTTGGAAGAAAGGTTACATTGCCATTTTGATAAAGTGCTTTTTTGCACAAAACTTGTTCTTGAGCCTTGCACTTGTTCTCTTATGATCACACAAGTCCTATAAATTATGAGAAATGGTTTAGACACTTACAATCACCCAACCCATGCTTGTACCTCACGTTGAAACTTAGTTTCCCTATTTTCTTCAAAATCAAGTAACCTAGCCAAAAGCTTAAAACTTGTACTTCTGACTTGCCAATGCACTCTAATCCTTTTGCTTATACATAGAAAAACTATTTGCCACAAATACACAAATGCTCATGCCCTGAAAACGGTTAGAACTCATAATCATATTCCATACCTCCATTTTCACATAAACTGACCAAAAACTTGAAACTCATAACTCCCTCGTGCGTTTTCAAGCCTTTTAGTTTCTAAAGCTTCTAAATATCATTTAGAACTGATCACACACCATGTTATAGAATTGTAACACCATTAACACCATCCTCCATTTTTAAAAACAGATCTTTACACTTGGACTTCTCCAGAACTTCTCAGGCCCTTTCAGCTCAAGCTAAGCATTCCATTAGCTTCCTGGGAACTTAAGGAAGCTAACCTAACCATTGGAACTCCTTGAAAGTTGCTCAAACTTCAAACATGACACCCTCTTGCAAGGTAAGTTTTATAACTTTGGAACTTTCCATACAGGCATCATCAATGATTTATTTGTGAATAAAACATGTAGATATCATTGCCCTAAAACTAACCATGTTCATAGTTTCCATTAACTTTGCTTGAGCTTAGAGAATTTTAAGATTGAAGTTTATGAGATTTTTAGGGTTCAGATTAGGGTGAATAAAATTCATGCTTATCTTTGATCTATATTTTTAATGCTTTACATTTTTGAAACCGTGAGGAAATTTGCTACAAGTTTCATGTTTACAATTTTCATTTTTGATGAGAGATGAATAAGTTACAGTTGGTCTGGCTGGAGGTTGAAGATGAAGTAATCAGAGCGTGTTTTGTATCATATATTTATTGGTTTGCTTATGTTAACGGCTGTATAGCCACCCCAGTGGTAGAAGCACGCGTATGTAACCTTTGGGACCTGGGTTCGAGCCCCAGTGGTACCCTTTTAATTTTTTCACATTTTTTTGCTTTCTGACTTTGTTTTTGCAGGCGTTGGGCTTCACCTTTGGGATTTGTTTTTGTTTTTACTTTCTGACCCCCTGTGGACTATTTTCACCCCTGGCCAAATTTTATTTTATTTTATTTTTTATTTCATTTTATTTTCTTAAATAATTTTCCTAATGTTAAAAAAAATCATAAAAAATACAAAAAAATAATAGATTTATATTTTGACTTAGTTTTTTTTTCCTCATAAAAAATATTTTATTTAACTATACTTTATTTATTTTTACTAACTAGTCTTATAAATTTAATTTAAAACTGGGTTATTATTTATTTTCTTTTAGACCAATTAAAACATATTTATTTTAATATAAAAAAGGCCAAAAATGTTTTATAATACTATAATTTATTTTCAAGACAAAAATACAAAAAATACTTCTCTTGAAACTTAATTTCCTTTTAATCAATTAATAGAATTAGGGTTTTATTTAAAATCTTTTCTTAATAAATTTAAGTTTAATTAATTATTTCCTTTAATTAATTAGGTTAATACAAATTCTCTTTCCTCATGAAAACCAAACAAAAATCCATTTTCTTTACATTAGCATTTTTTGTACATTTATTCATTTTGTACATTATATTCATTTAATTCCTTGTACATTTATATCAATTCAATATGGCTGTAATAGATTAACTAGGTTTATATTCTTGCAATTCCCATTCACAATTTGTATACCCCCTCCCACAAGTATTGTAATAGCGTAGTAACTTTAAAGTTCCGCAATTTATCGCTTTATAACATGCTAGTAATTAAGGTTTGTATGAAAAGACTAAAACCAATACTTAGAAAACCCTAATCTAAGATAAAATCAAGCATGAAAACAATACACTTGCACACAAGCATCCCTATGGTAAACCCATTTGGTTTCCTTTACAAAATGGCCATATTATGCATGTGAGGTATCTTAGCAAAATCGAAATACAAGATCATAGTCCCTCTATGACGCTATCTAAGTTTCCTTTCAAATGATCTTAGTCCCTAAAAGAGAATGCTAAGATACCTTGCAACATTACTAATCATGGTTATACGATGACCCACGCCCGTCCCATTTACATCCAAAGATAGGGTTATTTATCAAATCAATGGTAAGATAACAATGTCAAAGGAAAATAAAATGAACTAGAAAGACTTTTGAGTAGGTAGAATGCTCCTAATTACTTGCTCAATTTCAAATAAAACATCCTTTCTATTTTCAAAACAAACACCTACACTTTCAAACATCTTACAAAACTTGAAAACATTTTCAAAAGATCAACATCTTTGTATACATTCTTACGAACGAGAATCATTACAAAGATTGCCTAAACAATGGCCTCTTTACAAAATGCTTTCAAAAACCACACAAAGCATAATTTCAAACAAAAGCAAGTGATCTAGGAAGTAACTAAGAGCCCATGGGAAACCATGGATGAAAAGGGTGCTAATACCTTCCCTTTTCATAATCGACCCCCCGAACTCAAGAAATAATCTCAAAGGTCTTTCCTGTGCTTTTTCACCTTTCCTTTTGGATAAAAGAAAAGTCAGTGGCGACTCTTGCTAACCGCAACATTTGAGATCAAACGCAAAACCCTCAAGCCAGTTCTCCCACTATATCACAAATACTATTTGGTTTATCCCTCATCGGATAACTGAGCTGTCTTCGTGCAAGAACAAGGTTATAGTTAATTCCGCCCTTTGTACCAAGAAGAGGTACATTGGGGAAACTACCAAAACTGTCAATAATATCTATATCCTGGTAAGCTCGATGATACCAATCAATATCCGAGTGAGTAAGTGCCATGATCTAAGGATCCCAACGAGGTTCCTTCTTGACATCCCAAAAAGCATCAGATTGATGCATATGAGAGATAAACCACTGGTAAGACATGGGCGTGCAACAGATAATCATCCTCCCATGATAAGAATTCTGAAGATGAATAGAGTAATAAGCATCACCCAACAAGGTAGGAACTGGGTTTCCGATCATAAAGATCCTGATATCATTAATGTCAACAAACATGTCCACATTAGGAAATAAGAACAACCCATAAGAAAGTAGAGCAAAGATGGCCTCAAAAGCGACTGTGCTCTTCATCCTGGCAAAGTAACGATCTTTCTCCAATAAGAACTAGGCTGGTAATCCTCTAATCCCTCCTTTAGTAGTAATATGGGCTTCCACCTCAGACTTCCCCAGATGAATCAAAGTAGAAATCTCATGTGGTTTTGGCTCACCCTCCAAACTAGTAAAATGAACACGATCGGTAATAGGTAAATCCAACAGATAAGAATACTCCTCCAGTGTAGGCATCAACTGATAGTCGGGAAAAGTAAAGCAATGATACATCGGATCATAGAACTGGACCAAGGTCGAGAGGAAACCCTCCTTCATCCTAAGATTCATGAGAGGAATGATGGATCAATGCTTCTTTCGAAAATCTGCAGGACACTCAACCTCGGGAATTAGACTGATCAACTAATCTATCTTGGGATCCTTAAAATTGTACTTACCGATCTTTCTTTTTCCAGAATCCATGGTTAAAAAGTACATGAGGTATTCACAAATGGTCAACTTTTAAATCCCTTGAAATAATATTTCTTCATAAGATGCTTATGAGTGCATGGATGCATGATGCAATAATCACACACAAGATCACACATATAAGGTTCATAGGTTCAACGTCACGAGCATGAGGTCGAAGGTACTACCCATAAGTTATTGGTCTAAAATTTATCACCTTCCGAACAAGGTTCTAAAGGTTCACAGAGTCTACATCCTTCCTTCGGATATTACCAACTTCCCAATTAACCCGGTAATTAGTAATATTATTAAGAAAAACTCGTCTGAGCGTAGTATCGCGTGACAACTATTTCCGGATTACTCTGTCATAGCTTCCATACTACACCTAAAAGGCCAAGATAGGTTTAGTATTCTACAGTCATCGGTTTCAGTAGGCTCCCAGGTCGAAAGCAGTACGCCTTCCCGATTACTCGGTAAACAAAACTACAATCAAAGGGGCCTCCACTGAGTGGGGGATCTCATGCCTCCTTTTTTAGGATTACTCTCTCAAAGTTAACATGACTATACTGCCCGTCCTATCTTAAAGTTTTCCCAAGTTCGGGTATAGAACTTATGAGTAATCACAAAGAATCCTGAAAACTAGGAAAATCTAGATAAACATATATACAACATATAACACATAAACAACAATAGCACATACACATATATAAACAAGGATAGGCTCAACCCACTTAGGGATGGACCAGCAAGAGGTCAATCTTTCCCCAGTGAAGTCTCCATTTTTCTGTAGCGGTAGAAATGTTTAAGACTAATCCATGAGATTGACTAGACTTGTACAAATTAAAATAAAATCGCCACCACACTTTATTGTTTCCAAAGGAATGGAAAAAGAGCGAATAACCCAAAAAGGGGGGGGGGGAAATTCAAGGCAAGGGGGTTGGTTATGCAAAGGGAAGGTATTAGGACCCTAAACATCTAGGGTACTCCGCAAGAACCTCTTTATAAAATCTATATATTTTGGCTATAAAAATGTTGTATAAAAATGGATGGTGGAGGTGAGAAAAGAAATATATTTTTATGGTTTTTTGCACCCGCCGCAGTTGCAAACCTTTAGTGCCTACGTACCACCTTCTGTGCAATAGGGGATCAGGGTACACGTAGTTCCTATTTTAAAAAATTTAAAACACAAGTGTGTTGGTTAATTTTATGAGATAAGACATCATCATCATTGTCCGTGTGGAAAACATACTTACTACCCACAATTATGAGAAAGGAGAATTTGCATCATCTCAAAGTGGAGGATATGGCTTGGATTTTAAAATCAACAATGTCTCACTCAACACCCAAGTGGGAAATATTTCTCTTCACTACATATTGTAGAATTATAGTTATTTACATCACTACAAGGATTCACAAGAGTCTAATCTTTTTGAGAAAAGTTTAAAGATAAAAGCCAAAGTGGCAAAATTGTTTGAAATGAGATTTATTGATTTTTAGTCTTCTCACAAAAAAATGTCAAAGTATTATTCATTTTATTGAAGTTTATTTATGAAAATGTTTTGAAAATGCATGGACCTAAGTCCAAGTTTATTATGAAAGTGGTTTAAGTTAAAAAAACAAGAAGAGTTTTTCAAAAGGAGAGGGAAGATTTTTGAAATTAAAGAAGATGGGAGGAGAAGAAGGGACTATCCTAAAGCATAAGGTAAAAGCTAGGGATAAGAACCATTTAACCAACAAGAAGCCAATACTTGACACTATGAGCCAAGATAGACTTCCCATTCTTTGGATTGAAATCAAACAACCAATGATACTAGACCTCTTGAAAGAACCAACTTCAAGTGTATTAAGTCTTCATAAAAATTGGGCATAATAACGGCTGTATACGAGTGAATTCCAAATTACGAACAAAGAGTGTAATCATAATAACCTACACACAAAACAAACAAATAACCCAATTCCTTGAGGTAAACCTCAAGAGCTCCATACAAAATAATTAGATAAGGTCACAAGGTCTCCAATCATAGGCCAAGGTTTCTAATCCTAAGTCCAAAAATTCCAATGCTCCATAATGCCAAGGATAGTAACCAAATAGTCCAAGTATCATTAAGGATTTTTAGGGTTTATGTTGATTATTAGGTGTTTTGAAAAAGAAATGTAAAGCTCAAGTGAGCAAAAATAAAAATGACAAGAAAGTAAATACTCAAATGAGCAAAGATGAAAATGGCATGAAATCTAAATATCAAAAAGTAGATAGTGCATAAAAATAAAAGGAGGCATATAATAAAAATAAAGGATAAAGTCAATTATTAGTGATTAGTGGTTAGTTGGATGATCATCTTGAAACTTGCATTTGGAACTCATTAGAGGATTGGTAGAACCAAAACCTCCACACAACAAGTTGCATTTTCTTTTTGTCAAGTATATCATCCATTTGAAATCCTCATGAGTACCATTTAATGATCAACAATGTTTAAGTGATTCCCATTGACCAAAGGTATTGTAGATCCATTAGAGGATTGGTAGAACCAAAGCCTCCATATAATGAATCTCAAGGTTATTGGATCAAAGAGATCAAATTAACATACTTAAGATTGCAAAACATAAGTTTGGGCCATGAATGATCATTTATTCGAATCGGGACAAAATTTAGCGCTATGTTAAGCAATCGTAAGTGGACTTATATAGAAGTCGCACCTATTTTGAGGCTGATCAATAGCAATCTATGCACCATTTGTTTTGAGACATGATATAGAGATCATGCTCCAATAACACTTAATGCAATATGAAATGGATGAGATGAAGAGGGATAGGAGAGAATATACAAACTACTTTTGAATTAAATTTAATCAAACTATTATTAAAATCATTCATCCATTTTTATGGAGTTAGACTAATCACCATGGATCCAATGATGTTAATAAAGTTTATGATAAAAAATTTAACCCAAGATCAGCCAGAAAATAGTCACAAAATAATATTACATTTAATATATACAAAAAATGTTTAAAAAATGTTTTAAAATAGAAATAAAAGAGAAAAAATATCAACTATATTCGAATTGATCAAGAAATAAAAAGTAAGTCCATAGAAAAATTAGAAAATGACTCAAATTATTTTTATAAATTTTTGGTAATTTTTTAAAGTCAGAAACTCTTTTTATAATTGAAAGAAATGAGTAAAATAAACTAAAAATAATAAAAATACCAAAGTATGAAATAAAAAATGATTGAGGTCACAAATATTTGTCCCAATATCATTGGATCATTCCATAATTTTTTCAGAATTTAAAAATGCATAAAAGTATTTTTAAACATTTAAAACAATTCAAATAAAGTTAAAATTTATAAAAAATACCAAAACACAAAATTAAATTGTGAAAAAATAAAAATCAGAAAGAGAATAATCAAAAATATATTTCAGAAATTTTTTCAGAATTTTTGGACTAAAAATGAATTTTCGATGATTTTTTGAAGTTTAAAACAATTAAATATAAAAACCAGAAAAGAAAATAAAAACCAAAAAAATATGGGCCATCTGATCAATGTCAAAACGTGTTAGTAAACAGATCAAGTGGACCTGGCGCGCTGTGCATGTTATGGACTTCAGTGAATAATGCATAGGATCATTAATTAAATCAGATTTTTGAAAAACATAGATGGTGCGTTGGAAGATGACACGTTAGTCATCTTCAACCTCTAGCCAATCTGAAAACCAGGTTGCTCAATCTGTAAAATTAGAGCATGAGATCTATGCCATTAGCTTCGTCTCTTCAGGATGAAGACAACCACACATTCGCTAAAAATTTATATAAACTGTAGCTCAAGCAATTTGGAAGGAAAGTTTTGAAAAGGGATTTGAAATTTCATGGTCAAAACGTGTTTTCAGTAAAAAAAACAAGTGTTGCGACTAGAACCAGGACAATGAGAACATCACAATGATATCAAAGTTTTGAAGAATTGATGAAGGAATCTACCTATTAAAGTTGAGTTGTAGAGCTCTGAAACTGGACTTCTATGGAGCAATATAAGGCACAATTCTTGAACGTAATTATATGGTTAGCTTCAGGGAAGATCAAGGAAGGTTAATTGATGGAAAAATTGGATTGAAAAAGGCTTGAGAATGGATTTCGAAGTTGCTGAATTTTGAGTTATGGAACAAGTTTGGCAGGGTGATTCTGGTTATCCAAGCTTGAGGAAATGAATGTGGGATGACCCTCTTTTTATAGGGAATCAAATGAAATGTCCAAGCGTGTGAAATGATGAAGTTTGGAGGGAAATCGTGTGAAGTTGCAAACAAGAAAAGTGTGACTTCTAATTTGATCAAAACTCATCCAAAACGCGCGTTTTGTTGTACTAAACAATTCTGGAACTTCATTAAACATGTTTAGAGGCATAAACGTGTGGAAAACTTGTGATTAGAAGCCAAAACAAAGATTTCAAAATCTGACTTGAGATGAAACTTCAGTTCCAAGTTACCAACTTCAAAATCATGGCATTCTCAGCTCAAGGTGTCTTAGGGCATGATTCTTGATGCTTTAGAAAGATGAGGTTACAATATTTGCAATGGAAAAATAATGAGATCAAAAGGATGCTTGATTTGAAGGTTGCATTGAGTCAAAGTTGGAGAAAAAAGGGTTGACTTTCCATACTTAGAAATATTTTAAATTTTTCTTCAAAAGTGACCTATAATGTTTTGCATCTAAACATGGCCTTCCTCTTGGAATTTGCTCTTGACCAAAAATATGGCATGAAATAGATCTCTTGAATGACATTTTGAAACTTGAACCATTCAAAATATCCAAAAATTGAGATAGTTATGAATTGTTGAAGTTGGCGAAAAATCATGAAATAACCTATAATCTTTTGTACCCTTAAGGCAACTTCTATCAATTTTCTCACTTTACACATAAAATAAGGCATAAAGTTAACATCCTCAATATCATTATGGAAAAATAGTGGTATCAAGGTGATAAAAATTGACTAAGTTATGATCATTTGAAGTCACACATAGGAAAATGGAGATTCATCTGGAGGACTTGTAATCTTTCTTCATCATCAAGTTTCTTCCACATGAAAACTCCTTGAAACTTTTGAATTTATTTATTGATAACCATTTGAAGAGAAGTATGTCTTTGGAATCACTCCAAAATACCAAAAGATGAGCAATATATGCTCCTTTGAAGTTCAAAACCCTAGCTCCTAGATCCAGAAACATGCCTTGAGGAACTTTGACAATTTTGAACAAACTTATTGTACCAACACAAATGATTTGTAAATATAAGTTGTTGATGATTATAATGAGAGCTCATAGAAATCACAACCACTGCCATATCTTGATAATTGAGATAAATATGCATTTGTGACCAATGGGAACAAAGCCTTGTCCAAGCATGACAACTTCTCCAATCAATCCCTTATGCTTTTGAACCAAATTTGATAACCTTGAAATGTTGTGAACCAAAATAGCCTTGCCATGCCATTTCTTCCAAAACAAATCCAATGGTGAGGTTTGAACTTCTCAAGCTTTATTGACTAGGGCATGGAAATAAACTTATGAACCCATGGAGCAACTTGTTAAATCTCATTGCCTTTACCTATATTAGTAACAAGCAAGACAAACCAACATTGCATTTTATTAATTAAAATGAGAAATCAAGAGAAAAATATTCATGATCACAAAAGAACACAAGTCAAGGTGCTTGGTTATTCCTCAAAGAGGAAAGCTAAATATAGGGAGGGAAACCAATAATCCTAATGTGATCTTATTGTGAATGACTCAACATGGTATGATAAAGGGATCTTAGGGGAAATATTTGGGATACCACAGGTATTGCATGGAGAAGTCAGTATTGTCCCAATGCCATGACCTACAGCATTCGAAGCACCATCAAACGTAAGAGTTCATCGCTCTTCCGGATCAACCCCGTCATAATCATCAAGCTTCATAACATCTTCGTCAGGGAAGTTAAATTTCATTGATTGATACTCTTCCAACAGCTTATGAGCGAGATGATCTGCAAGAATTCTACCCTTGGTAGCCTTTTGTGTAACATACTGAATGTCATATTCAGATAAAAGCATCTACCATTGATCCAGTCTGCCTGTAAGTGCTGGTTTTTCAAAGATATACTTTATCGGGTCCATCTTTGATATTAGAAGAGTAGTGTATGTCAGCATATACTGCCTCAAACATCGAGCTGTCCAAGCAAGAACACAACAAGTTTTTTCAAGCGAAGAATACCTGGATTCACAATCGGTAAACTTTGTACTCATATAATAAATGGCGTGCTCTTTACCTCCTATTTCGTCATGTTGCCCAAGTACACAACCCATAGATCCTTCCAGCACCGTCAAGTACCCGATGAGTGGCCTCTCGGGCACTAGAGGAATGAGGATTGGTGGTTCTTGGATATATTGTTTGATCTTTTCGAAGTCTTCCTAGAAATTATCATCCCATTGGACATCTTGACTCTTGCGTAGAAATTTAAAGATGGGTTCACAAGTGGCTGTGAGATGAGAGATGAACCTGGCTATGTAGTTCAATCTCCCAAGGAACCCTCTTACTTATTTTTCATTTTTTGGCGCGGGAATATTCTATATTTCTTTTACTTTGTCGGGATCCACTTCAATTCCTCACTGACTCACGATAAAACCAAGTAGTTTTCCAGATCGCACCCCGAAGGTAAACTTATTCGGATTGAGCCTTAGCCTAAACTTTTGCAGACGCACAAATAACTTTTGCAGATGGACCAAGTGTTCCTCCTCGGTTTTTAATTTTGCAATCATATCATCAACATATACTTCGATCTCCTTATGAATCATATCATGGAAGAGCTTCACCTTGGCATGTTGATATGTTGCACCAGAATTTTTTAGGCCAAAAGGCATGACCTTATAACAGTAAGTACCCCATGGAGTAGTGAATGTCGTCTTTGTCATGTCTTTCAGGGCCATCTTTATCTGATTGTACCCCGAAAAACCATCCATGAAGGAGAAAACTGAGGACTGAGCCATATTATCAACCAATACATCGATGTGCGGTAATTGGAAGTCATCCTTTGAGCTTGCTATATTCAAATCCCGATAGTGCACACACATGCTCACCTTCCCATCTTTCTTGGAGACAGGTACGATGTTGGCAATCCAATCTGAGTATTCACATACCAATAAGAAGTTTGCATTCAACTGCTTTTTAACCTCTTTGATCTTGAGAGACACATCTGGACGAGTTCTCCGTGGATTTTGCTTTACCGGAGGACATTCTGGCTTGAGTGGAAAATGGTGCATGACTATATCTGTATCCAAACCAGGCATGTCTTCATACGACCAGGCAAATATATGAGAGTACTCTCGGATAAGCTCAATCAACCCCTTCTTTACATCATCTTGCAAAGCGGCCCCTATCTTGACCTTTCATTTAACCATGTCGGTTCCGAGATTGATGACCTCAATAGCTTCTTGATGAGGTAGGATCTTTTTCTCTTCTTGTCTCAACAGTCTTGCCAATTCCTTTGGAATTTCACAATCTTCCCAACTATCTTCATCGGCTTCGTCATTCGGATTTCCAAGGATATTGGTGCAAGGAACTATAACATCATTATTTTTAATGGAATTCGAGGCAGGCCTGCATGATTGATGAATCATGCCTCATTTTAGAATATGGATGAAAATTGGAAAATGGTTAAAGAGTTAGAAGGAAAAGCATTGTCATTTTTTTTACAAAAATAAGAAAAGACAGAGAGTAAAAATTGTATGCAAAAAATGCCATTTTATTCAATTTTAAACAAATATAGAAACATGAGGGGCCCTTTTTCTCAAGCTGTCAACATGCTTCAGGCAAAAACATGTGACTTATTTAAAACAAGAACATTACATGTCAAAGAAAACCACTTCGGGAATATCAGTAGTAGTCCAATTGCCGAGCTCTTGATCAGGTGCAATCTGGTAGATGTACTGAGCCATATCTGCTCCGTCTTCATTATCACCTTTCACTGCGTGGATTTTTCCTTGAACACTTGGACCAGCACTAACAAACACTTCTAAAAATGGAGGGATGTGCTTTCCCTTAGCACAGTTAGACCCGTACCAACATGATATAAAAAAGAGGATCTGAACCCAAGTCCAGACTTGTCCTGCTTTTCGTGCACCTCTATCACTTTTCCCCAATTTTCATTGGAAATCCCAGACTCCACAATGGATTTGGGATCCTTTAAGGAAACCATTGGAACTCTATAATTCTTTGTAGTTTCTAGCATTGTGGGGACTCTGTCAGCAGAAATGATTTCCAAGGCTTAGAAAGGGGTTTCGTGTACTTCTCTGTCCACTTCGAAATAACGGGAGGAAGTAACATTTTTAATCACGACATCTTCCTCTCCGCCAACAACGATGACCTTATCTTGGACGATGAATTTCAAATGTTGGTGCAGAGTTGAGGTTACAGCTCCTGCCATATGGATCCACGGGCGTCCCGGCAGGCAAGTATAAGATGGACGAATATCCAGGACATAGAATGATAGGTAGAACACATGGGGACCGATCTTGATGGGTGGGTCAACTTCCCCTTCTACAAATCTTCTCGACCCATCAAAAGCTTTGACTGTCAGCGTGCTAGGTTTCATCATAATGTCGTCCATGTTCTGCTTGAGCAGAGTATGTTTAGGAATCACATTCAAAGAAGATCCAGTGTCTACCAGGACTCGAGACATCACAGTGTCTAGGAATCTGATGGAAATATGAAACACTTTATTATGAGCTCGGCCCTCAGGAGGAAGCTCGTCATCACTGAAACCTAGACAGTTCCCTGCACGATTATTTGTGACAACCCCTTCAAATTGGGCCACAACAATTTCAGGATTCACATGAGAACCATTAAAAATTCTCATCAAGGTTGTTCGATGTGCTTCGGAGTATAGAAGGATGGATAAGATTGATATCTTTGCAGGAGTTTGATTCAGCTGGTCAACCACCTTGAAATCACTCTTCTTGATCACCCCGATTAACTGCTCTACTTGTTGTTTAAAATACGTCCCAGGAGAATCATTAACTACTTGTTTCCCTTTATCGTTCACAGGAATCTCTTTGATAACTTCTTCGGGAGGTGGTGGAGTAGGAGCAAAGACTCTCCCGCTTCGGGTTATTTTGCTAGTTCCAGCAATGTTGGTTATGTCCTTATTTTCAATCGGCGGATAGATAACTTTCTTTCACGGATGTAAATAGCATTGTATTCCTATGGCACTGCCCTGTTATCAGCTATCAGAACGAGAACTGGATTTGGAAGTGTTGGTGCTTGGATTGGCAGGGGAGCAACTGAATTCTGATCTGGCGCAGGGAGTGCTGGAACTTGTATAACCAATGGAAATCTTAAAGTATTCCTCTGAACATCGGCTGGATAACCCAGAATCTCTAGGATAGCAACATCTCCTTTGGGGATGACTTCCTCAACTCTAATAACCCCTTCATCCATCAACCTCTAAATGGAATTTTTCAAATCATCACACTCATTCGGATTGGATGAGCATTTCAAACAAAAGTCACGAAGATCTTGTAGAACTTCCTGCTGCAAAAGGTGCTCTCTTAAAGCCGCCATTGACATCTGAACCTCTCCAACCTGAGTCACTAAGTCATGATCATCATCGAACCCAATTGCATTGGCATTAGCCCCATGATGGGGAGGCATAGGATTGTTCTGAACATTAGGGCCTATAGGGGTGAAGCTTAACTCCTTGGCATCCAAAATAGATTGAACCTTGTAATTTAAAGCTTTGCAATTTTTGATCGAGTGGCCTGAAGCGCCTGAATGGAACTCACAACGTGTATTAACATCATAACCCCTCGGAAGTTCTGCCGGTGGAGGAGCTAACTCTTGAAGTTGTACCAACTGACCAGCTAGCAATTGTGGAAGAAATTAAGCATACGACATCGGGATTGGATCCAACTTCCTCTCGGGATACCTTTGCGGCCTTTGTTAACCCCTTTGTCCATGTGTCCTCTAATTCTGTTGATAGTTTTGCGGCGGTGTGTATGTTGTTGCGGAGCAGTAGCATGAGTTTGGTAATATGGAGCCTGTACAATAGCTTTCCCCTTATCAACAAAGCAATTTCTTACCTCTCCTTCCTTTTTCTTGACAAAACTGCTAGAATAAAGTTTCTTTCCACCACCTGAGTTGTTGTTACCATTCATGCTAGATGCACCTGTAATAGTCCCTACTTTGATACACATTTCGAGCCGTTCCCCGATGATAACCATACCCGAAAATGAATCAGAAGTACTGTCAAGCATATGTTGCAAATATGGGCCTTAAAGGGTACTCATAAACAAATCTACCAGTTCACGGTCCAGGAGATGAGGCTGAACCCTTATGGCCAGACTGCGCCACCTCTGGGCATACTCTTTGAAAGACTCATTAGTTTTCTGAGATGTACTCTACAACTATGCACGGCTAGGCGCCATGGCAGTGTTGTAATGATAATGTTTTAAGAAAGAATAGACAAGCTCACTCCAAGTACTAACATGTGTTTTCTCCAACTGCATGTACCATGCTAATGGAGCTTCAGCCAGACTATCCTGAAAGAAATGCATAAGCAATGACTCGTTGCTAGCATAAGAAGCCATCTTTCTGTAATAAGATCGTAGATGAGTCTCTGGGAATGTAACCCCCTTATACTTGTCGAAATCAGGTACCTTAAACTTTTGTGGAATCACAACCCCTAGAACCAAACACATAGTAGCAACACTGGATCCCAGTTTCTTGGAAGTCTCCATAGCCTTCAGGCGCTCTTCCAAAGCCTTGTACATCTTAGCAGTTTCAGACAAATCAGCTATAGAATCCTTTAGAGGGTCATCGAGATCGATGGCATCATGATGGTTATCCATAATCAGTCATGGGTTCTCTTTAGTAATTCCCCCATTGTCATTTCTAGGTCCACCATTCTCGGATGTAGAGGCACTGTCAACCAGCTTAGTAACACTCAGTCTGAGTTCTTCCTGTCCTTGGATGACGGCATGAAGAGTTTCCATGAGTTGATTCATCTGATTGCCCATGGTGTTTATGTCTTTGCAGAGAGCGGCCTGGTTCTGTTCAATCTGTTCCATAATCCTCAACTTGTTGGCTCGAGTACGATAAGGATGTAAGGAAGTCATTTTGTAAATTATGATAATATGAGGCAAAACCATCAGATAAGAATTCCTTCCAGAAAACCTGTAATTTATGAAATGCGTGATATTTATGACGTATGCAATGATTATCCATTCCAGTTTTCCATAGCTAGATTAACGTCAGTAATAATCGAGCAACATGATAATAAGGATGGTCATATGAAGAAAACATCCAAAAGTAGGAGAAATTCCCACGGAATTCAATAGAAGAGAGTTGCGAGAATACAAGATAAGTGATTCCGTCCAACAAGCCCAGCGGTAATCAAGACAATAATATAACAATTAGTCTGAAGGTATGCTACCATTATTTCTCTATCTCTATCTCACATTACTATGGCCCAAATAAAGTGCCTTAGCAATAGCTTCAAAATCATGCTTGTTCAGAACAACAACAAGTATGTGCTCGGTAATCTTGAACAAATGGGAGTATTCTTCTGGAGTTGGAATGATCTGATAGTCCTGGAACTTAAGATAGAGTAACTCATAGTTGTAAAAATGAAGTAGAGTCAAAGATCTACCATGTCTTTCACTAAAAGCCTGTGCATTAGGACGGGCTAAACGGTCTTTTAAATTCTTCAAAGAAGGCCAAGAACTTGAGCGGAAAACTTGAACGGAACTGATAAGTACAATTGTCTCTTTTGGTCCTCTTAAGAACATCACTGTTGATAGACGTTACTGGAGGAAATTATAACTTCGTGAGATACCCCAGAATGGACGTGCACATGCAATGTTAGTATATAGTTTCCTTTTTCTGACATTTCTTTTTGAAAAATAAACATGCTATGATGTAAGTGCAAGTGATCACGGGGTTACTACTTCCATGATACTGATTTCTATTATATTGTTTCTGCATAGTCTGTAAATACCAGGGTCACAGGTTTGGAACATAACTGGAAGAACTTCATGAACAACAAATTCAAAATTCAGAAAATAAATCTGAGAACCTCATAATCACTTACAGAAATCCAAAACATGATAATTAGAACCAATAGTCACTGCCTTATCATAGTCACCATGAGTAACCATCTGAACATAGTCAGAATCTGTATATGTGATAATAATTCCCTCCCCACTCACGGGTGAATACTAGGTCATGGTAAGGCAAGGGTAACTCGCAAATCACGGGTTCGCTTGAAAGTAAAATCATCGCATGACGAAAATACCTCCAATTGAACCTCATATGAGCATGGTATATGACATGACTGGACTAGTCGGACCACGTCCTATAGGCGTCATGCCCCCACTCTATTCCTAGTGTCCTAGTGCACTCTGGCCTCGGTACTGGGCCTTTTACCTCAATAGTAACATCCCAACCCAATCAAGAAGCAGATCTAGTACAACAATAATATATGGAAAATAGTAAAATGAAATGCATACATATGCTCAGGTATATACAAAATAAGTAATCCATAAAGCAAATAAACACCCAAAGAGAAGAAAACAAGAGCTAGGAGCGACTCCTGGATTGACCAGCATTTGGTCGACCTGTCCCCAGTGAAGTCGCCAGCTGAAACAACCGGCTGAAAATCATCAAACAATAAAGTCTCCATCGAATGTATTTTATCCCACATGAAGGGAAAGGTAAACATCGAGAAAATATGAGAATGGAGAAGTCATGGTCTTGCAACTGAGAGATCAGGTAAGGGAGTTTGTTATGCAAGGGGAAATTATTAGTACCCCACATGCCCGTAGTACTCTACTGTGATACGGTGGCCAGAACCAGGACGTGTTTCCCTTTTTAAGGAATTTGCTGGTTTGCATTTTGCGTTTGTGTTCGCAAAATGTCGTGGTAAGAAAGAGTCGCCACCGACTTTTATTTTATCCAACAAGGAAAGGAAAAAAGCACAGAAAAATTCCTTTTTCGAGATATTTCTGAGTACGAGGGGTAGATTATAGAAAGGGAAGGTATTAGCACCCTTTCTATCCGTAGTTATCTACGGGCTCTTAGGTACTTGCTCATCATTTTCAATTGTTTTTTTTGTGTTTGTGTGCTTTGAAAAGTTTTTGTTTTGACTTCGATTTAACTCTTGCTTCTGTCTTCAAGAGTGTAATGAAGTGTTTTTGAAAACTTGTTTGTAAAGGAGTGTAAGTGTGAAAAAGTTTGTTTGGATTGAGCAAGTACTTAAGAAATAATCTACCTACTCGAAAAGAGAATCGTTCTATGTTCGTTTCCTTTAGACAATTGTTGTACCCCAAAATTTTCCCTCCCATATTTCTCAAGACATATCAAGAATAATCTCCAAGTGACTCAAGTTAGCTCAAGAGTTGGACAGTCAAATCACCTCCTAAGGCAGTCAATTCAAAATTAGGGTTTTGTGTTGCATCAAGGTACTTACATCCAAATGGCCTCAAATGATCCCAAATGTCCTAATATGTTCTCAAGTTCATCCATGTCAAATTTCAAGCCTTGCAGAGAAATTTTGGTCAGTCAATTGCTCAAGAGGTCCAAAAATCGACTGTGCTAGGGCAAAAGTCAACTGTGACCTACAAATAGTCAAACCTCAAGATTTTTTGTCAACATTCTCATTTTGAAGGATAATTCATCATTTTATCAAGGTTTGATCATGATTCATCAAGGATTGCTCAAGATTCATCAAGATTCAAAAGTAGCTAAATTAGGGTTTTGTAGGAAAAGTCAACTCAACTTTGACCAAGCATACCTTTCTCATACTTTATGAGAAATGACCCATCCAAAGCTCATGTTGAAGAGGATGCAATTTCCTACAATCCATCTTCACACCCCAAGATCAAGAAATGCTTTCACAAAAAGTTACAAATTTGGACATTATAGGTCATTTTTGAAAGTCAACAAAAACACTTTTTTTCCAAAGCTTATAACTTTAGCATGGAATACCTAAATTAGATGATACCAAAAGGGTTGGTTAGAGGACATCTCAAGGTTTCTAAAAAGTCCAAGAACACTTCCAAAAGTTCAAAATTGAAGAAGTTATGCATTGTTGAAGTTGGGCATTTTTCCAAAAGTGCCAAAAGTCAACTATCCTCAAAACTCCAATTTTTGACAAAAGGGCCCACTTATTTCCACTTGATTTGATCTTGTCACACCACAAACGTGTCCTATCTTCAATTTCATGTCCATTCATTAATTGTTCTATTTTATTTGATTTTTATTGAATTAATTCATTTTAAATCAATATTAATTCAAATAAAATCCAAAAATTGATGGAATAGAATCTTTTTGATTGATATTGGCTTCAAGTATCATCATGGACGAAATCAAATCCGAATCATGCCATGTCATGTACAAAATATTTGATTTGAGACAAATATGGAAGCTTTGTTAATGGTGATCAAATCATATCTTGAATCTTCAACGCACAAGGATTGGAGGCCCAAAGTTTAACCTAATTGCTTCTAATATACACACACAAGCTAGACATACAGAAAACACGACCTGAAGCTGCCCGAAATCAAGAAAACAAAACTGAAAAAAAGCTTGAAAAAGTGGGAGATCTAAATCCATATTGAAGGCGTTTTCAAAGCCAAAACTCAACATAGACCTCTTGTCTGCCATCCCCTGAAGTGATTGGAATCAAAACCAAGCCTTCTCCCTCCCCGCAACGCACTGTAAGTACTCAAGAACATAGCCCTATGAACGAATTCATAACCTTGGATTCTTGCATCTTTTTGCCAAAATATTGATATATTCTTGATCCTTGCATAATTTCCAACCTATCTGCAATATTTAATTTCGTTCTTGTAGCCTGTATAGCCATGCCCGAAGCTAGGGTTTTGGTTCTTTATTTTTAGGCATTTCGATTACAGGTAAAATCAAGACAAACCATGGACATGGTTGTATTCAGGGAAGAGAGACGATCATGATGATGTTCGTAAAACTCGTTTCCATGGCCTACAGATGATTTTAGAAGGTAGCTAGGGATTTTTCTACGGATTCAAATCCGTAGGAAATAAACCAGAAAACCTGTGGAGAAGACGACTAAGTGTCTTCCCCTGATTGGTCCATTTAAAATATTCACGCTTGTTTGTTTTATTCCACGCATAATGCTTTGTTTTGAATATAATAATTGTCATGTATCCTAATAACAAACAAGCACAATGGTTGAGTTGGTAAGTGCACTATGTCAAAGTCTCATGGGACCTGGGTTCGAATCCCAGGTCCCCCAATATTTGCTACCTTTTATTCACAGGTGATCCAGTGCAAATTCCTAAAGCGTAGCGCACCGTACATTTCAAATCTGAACGTGCCAAATGCCTACAGACCAAATCCAATGGCCCTGACTGAATGCTCACTATACTCTCCAGTCAATGCACGCACATGGAATTGGAAAAGTCAATCAGGCCAATGCGTTTGGGCCTGCAAAATTGCTGAACAAACCTCAATCTGGGCCCAGCACCCCCTTTTGTTTGGTTATTTCTTTTTCTTTATATTTCTTTTTATTTAATTGTTTTTGTTAATTTACTTTTTATATTTTTTACTAACCAATTAAAATAACTTTTCCTCATAAAAATCAGAAAACAAAAAATATTATTTTTATTGTTAATTTCATTATTTTATTTTTGTAAATAAATATTAATTAATTAATATTAGTTTTAAATAGGTTTAACATTAATATTTTTGCAATAAATTAAAATTAATTTAGAATAACTAGGTTTTACTAACTTTCAACCATTTTATTTTTATTTCCTTAAATATTCAAAAACACAAAAATATTTTAATTATTTAATTTAATTAAATTGTTAATTTAGTTTATTTCAATAAATTCAAAAAAATAACAAAAAATCTCTTTCTTTCACAAAAAGGGTCAAAACCCTAAAAAATACGCCGATTTAATTTTCTCGCACGCGTATCCGTTTGATTCCAATATTGTAATTGCTTCCGGTATGTAATAACTTTTAATTAGGACTTTAATTTTTTATCGCTTTATTTTACTTTCCGCAATTTAGATTAAAGGGTTTGTTTTTGGCGATGTAAATACCCGACGCCTTGTAATAGTTTAGATTTAATTCCGCAACTATTAACTGTTAGATGTTTGATAATAGGGAATGCATGACAAGATCCAATGTATGAACTTAAAATCAACATAGATAACCCATGACATGTAAAGATAAATAACTGAAAAACAATACACTCGCACATGCGCACTCTTAGGGTACACTTCACTTGGTTGCCTTCGAACGTGGCCATTAAGTATAGGAAGTTTTAGAGGTCGTCCTCTTGTCCAAAGATCATAAGTTGCCTCGAAACAGTTGCCTCGGAAAAAATGATCTAAAACATTAGGTTTACCGCTAAGGCATCCTAACATTGCTTTAGTGACCACACGTCCCTTAATCGAATTGACCCTAAAACTCCAACGACGGTGCTACCTACTCCTCAATAGTGGGATATCATTGTCTAAAGGACATTTGTACAGATTAATTCCTTTTCGAGTAGGTAGATGGTTCTTAAGTACTTGCTCCTTTTAAAAACAAAACAAAAACTTTTCGCACTTACACCTTTCAAACAAAAACTTCTTCCAAACCCACAAACACAAAGAAAAGCAAATTTTGAAAACACAATGAGCAAGTGCCTAAGAGCCCGTGGATAACCACAGATAGAAAGGGTTCTAACACCTTCCCTTTCTATAATCTACCTCCCGAACCCGAGAAACATCTCGAAAAAGGAATTTTTCTGTGCTTTTTTCCTTTCCTTGTTGGATAAAATAAAAGACAGCGGCGACTCTTGCTTACCGCGACATTTTGCGAAAACAAACGCAAAACGTGAACCAGCATTCCAAAGCAGTCAGTTCTCGTTCCCACCGATCACAGAACTGGCGACTCTGCTGGGGATATTATTATAAGTGAGGTGTACCTTAGGATTACATCATTGTGTTTTCAATTGTATGCTTTGTATGCTTTAATTTTATGGGCTTGTATCGGAGTTTCTATAGATCCTAACCCGGATCTGGGGGTACCCTTTAGGTAAGTAGCAATAAACTGTGAGGGAACTGTCCGGCGTAGACCGACACGGTTGAAGCTGTAGCTACGTTAGTGTGGCACTTTAATCTGTACAGATATCCCTTGTGTTGGAACGAGGAGAATATGGGTCTTCTAAGGGGTCATTAAGCACCAACTGACCTTAGAACCTTAAATTGACCAACTTGGCCATAGAACAGTAGAAGTATGCTACACTCATTGAGAATAAACTCTCGCGATGATTCCGGCCGCAAGAAAAGGTTGCTAAACTGGAATTATGACCGATTGAGGGTAGTCAGTGATATTGAGATCCACTAGAACCCAGTTACTATTTTTAGGACAAGTTTAAACTAACTAAACTGAAAGAGGGTAATACCTAAACTCCATGCCAGCCTAAACTTAAGGTTATTTGTGTGACTTGTGTGCCTTCAAACTTGAATTACTTGCACATTCTTGTTATATGACAACATGAGTTCCTTGCAGGTTTTGTTTACAGTCTTTATCCAATAATTTGGATTTATTACAGGGTTCACTTACATCACTTCACACTTTTGCTTAAACGCATAACATACACATCATAACATCATGCCTTAACATTTCCTTAACCATTTCAAGGATCTCAAGGGTTTGTGATGCAGGTTATGGTAAATCAAATGTCTAGCAAGGGGCAAAGGGGATTTATTTTCCTCTAGCCAAGGTTGTCTAGATATCAAAACACGATAACTTGAGTCAGGGGCTATGACCCACTCGATATGGTAAGATTGACTCTTGAAGAAGGACTCTTAACAACATGAAGTTTCTTCAATCAAAGCTACAAGATTCAAATTCTAACAAGTTTCTTGTTCACCCCGAGAGATTTTTGAAAACATGCATCCACATAACATGCATCCACATCATCACAGGTTTTCCCTTTCAGGTTTCCTTATTCTCCTACTGTTTATTTCAGTAAAGATGGCCCTAGAGAGAACTGTCGAAGATATCCAGGCTCAAAATGCTCAACTTCAAGAAATGTCCTTGAACCTATCCCAGGGGCAGGAAGAAATAAGAGCTCTCCTCACAAGGGGCTTAGTCCTAGGGAATCCAGGCAGCATCAGGAATGATCAGTTGGAAGGGCTACAAATTGGATTTGCAACAATGAAGATCCAAATGATGGGACAGCTGGTGTGCCAGATGGCTCTCATTCAAGACTTGGCTCAAAGACAAGAAGAGCTCAGGGTCCTCTCAACAAACTACTTCAAAATAACCAAGTGGGGAAAACAACTAGGGTTGAATATCAAGTTATCATTCAACCTCCTTTGAGACAAGAAGATAAGGGGAAAGCTCCCCAGCTTGCTTCAGGGTCACAAGCCCAGCAACAACCTCGCCAGCGTCAACGGGGTAATCGGCGCAAGCAAAATACATCTGGAAGACATTTCTCTGAGACTGATATACTATCATCTCTAATATTGAAACGCTTATTGGAGGCCAATCTGATTCCTTTAAAGGATCCTCCCCGAAATCCAATACCACTGCTCCTGGATATCACCCCGACGCATTTTGTGTATACCACTCCTATAGTCCTGGACATGACACCGACGACTGTTGGGCTTTGAAAAACAAGATCCAAGACTTGATTGACAGAAGAGTGCTGGAATTCATGTCGGATGGAGAGATGAAAATCTTCCGCTGAGGGTTATCCACCTAAAATGACTAGTTCAAACTAAGAGACTTTTGCTCATTAGAATTTTCAAGTTGTAATTTTCTTTTGACTGTTCGAACATTTACTCATGTCAAACTTTATTACTTTACCAATGCATTGCATATGTCTGTTTTGAATCAATCCATTCGTATTTCACTATATTCAAATTGCTTTCATTTTTTTGTGATGATCAACTCTCGATTAAAAAGTTCTAAGCCTTTAGAGGGAGGATGACGAAAATGATATCAAAATCTACAATATGCTTTTGAACAGACCCCGCTGACGATGTACAGGCATTGTTTCAAATCCTAAACAGTGGAGTTATAAGGAAGATAATCCCTAGTCAACTCTTTTGAGCCAAAGAAGTTGGAATTTTTCTTTTCACAAATTAAAACCCTTAATTATAACTTGGGACAGGGTAGTTTTCTCAGTTGATCCAGGTGCACAATGAATGGCATCAAAGAAGTCCTTCCGAAACAAAAGACAATGATGGTTCCTGTGATCGGTGGAAATAGAACTGACTGTTTAAAGCTGGTTCGCGAAATGTCGCGGAAGAAAGAGTCGCCACCATCTTTTATTTTCACCAACATGGACAGGACAAAAGCACAGCAAAATTCCTTATGAGAACGTTTCTCGGTTCGGGAGGTAGATTTATAGAAAGGGAAGGTGTTATCACCCTTTCTATCCATGGTTTTCCATGGGCTCTTAGATTCTTGCTCTTATGTTTTCAAAATGTTTGCTTTTCAAAATGTGAGTGGGTTTGAAAATGTTTCTTTGAAAGATTTCTGAATAACTCTTGTATCTGTCCTCAAGAGTGTCTAAAAAATTTATTTTGAAAGCTTTTGAAAGTGTCAGTGTGAAAAGATTTTTGATTTGTTTTTGAAGAGAGCAAGTATCCATGAGTCATCTACCTACCCTAAGGAATTAGGCTGTGTAAAAGTCTTTTAGATAGTGCTATCCCACCATTGAGAGGTAGGTAGCACCATCGTTGGAGTTATTCGGGTCAATTCGATTATCGGGACAATGTGGTCACCGAAGCAATAATAGGACACCTTAGAAGCAAACCTAATGTCATGGATCCTTTTTAATCCGAGGCAACCGTTTCGAGGCAACTGTTTCGAGGCAACTGGATCATGGACATAAGAGCGACCGCTAAAACGTCCTATACTTGACGACCACGTTTTGAAGGCAACGAGTGAGGCGTACCCTAGAAGTGGTATGTATATTGTGTGTTGTTTTCATGTTATGTTTTATCTTTGATCATGGCATTGTGAGCTACGTGTTGTTTTTAGTTAACATACATTCTTTCATGCAAGTTTAGCAGTTAGGAGTGCGGAAAATTAAATACAGAAAGATAAAAGCTACGCTATTACAAGGCGCGGGTCTATACATCGCCAAAATACAAAGACCCGTTTTTGATAAAGATGCGGAAAGTAAAAAAAAGCAATAAACCTAATTACTATTACATTCCTTGAACAATTACATAATAATCAATAAGAAAATAATGCGCGAAAAGAATTAAAGTGAACGTCCGAGGGTTTTGACCCTTTGCTTGAAATTAAATTGAATTAAAACCTAATTAATTATTTAATTAAAGAAAAGAAAATGTTTTTTATGTTTTTTGGTATTTATGAAAATAAAGAAAAGAATTAAAATTAAAGTTAGTGAAACCCTAGTTCTAAATTATTTTAATTATTAATAAAACATCAAAGTTGACCTAATTTAGACTAATTAATTAATTTACATGTTTATGTACAAAAATAATAGTAATTAATAATGATAATAATAATGATAAAAAAGAATCAAAACTTAATTCTATAGAATTTTATTTATTAAGAAAAAAGATTGAATTTTAAACCTAAATTAACCTAGATTAGTTTTTAGAGTTTATTTACAAAAATAAATTAGTGAAGAAATTAATAAATAATTAAATATATTTTGTATTTTGATTTTCTGTTTTTATTATGAAAAATTAATTTGAGGTGAATTAATAAAAATAATTAAAGCAATTAAAAGAATTAAAAAGAAAAGAAAATTAAATTGAATATGCAAACCAAGGGGGGTATCAGGCCCAAAGTGGAGGTGATATTGCAGCAATTCAGGCCCTTTAGATAAGGCAGGCCTCGTTGACTTTCTGGTTGTATGCATGATGGTTGACTGGAGTATACCATAGGCTTCATTCTGTGGCCACTGGATTGATCTCATGTCCACTTGTCACGCTTAAGCGTGAGTACGTATGGTGGGCCTTTGAACGAACGTTGCACTAGAATATGTTAAAACAAAAATTATCAATTATGTGGGGGGACCTGGGAATCGAACCCAGGTCCCTATGCTTGCAAGACACATCCTCCACCATCTGGCCATTTGCGTTTATTTGTATACATAACAACAAAGGAATATAATATATGAACAATACTAATTATACTGGGACATTGAAAAAGCGCGCCATGATTTGAATACTCCAGTAGCGTTTGGACAGCTCATCCTTCTTCTTCGTTTTCACCTGCAACATGAATAAGATAGCGTGGGTTTTAAACCCCCACAAAGCACAAGTCCAAAAAATAGCGATTACGCGCACAGCTTATATAAATTGAGCGCGAGTATCTTAATGGTTTCGTCTTGTTGCAACGAGTTCGTCTATATTGGTCATGAGGTCCAATTTTACCATACAAGGAAAGCCCCAATATGGGAGCACTGAAACCCTAAAACGCGTTAATGGCAAATCACGATTCAGAGCCTTATAATGCAATTAAATCATGTCATTAGCTTCAGAAGGTTCCTGTGAATACAAAACAACCAACAATATGCATCAAATGCGCATGAATCATGATATGAAATTCTGGAAAATAATGCAAACCGTAGGGCTTGTTCTTGCGCGTTCTTTGGGTTTCAGGACTCGTTCTTGATTGCAATGTATTCAGGAAACTCCCAGCAAGGTATTGGAAACAAGAAAAGGGCTCGAATTGGCCTCCAAATGGGAATTCAGTTTTCAAGTTTTTATTGAAATTTTGCAAAGTGATTATGGAGTTTCAGAAGCTTTCACGTGTGTCCTTGAGTAGGGTTAGCTCTTGCCTTTGTATGTGAACGAATTTAGGTCAAAACCTTGGCCCAAAAGTCCATGAATTAATGTTTGCAATCTTTGATTTTTAATCATGAAATTTTCAATCTTTTTTCAATGAAAACCTTGCCAAATATGGATGATTTTCCTTGTTTGATTGAGAAACGACTTTGCCAGCTTGCCCTGATCAGATTTGCTCCACCAAAGATCCAAAACATATCTTTTTTAATTTTCCTATAATTAAAACCAATTAAATGAATTAATAATAATAAAAATTCAATTAATTAATTAAAAATAAGAAAATAAGTTATTTTGAGCTCAATGGGTCGTGCATAGGCTTTGGGTAATGATTCAAGAAAGAATTTGAGGCCCATTAGCAAATTTGAAGCTTTTTAGGCAAAGTTGACTTTTGAAAGTTCCCAAAAATTTCCCAACTTCTCCAATGCATATCTTGCTCAATTTTGAAGCTATGAACATGTTCTTGGACATTTTGGAAAGTTCTTGGAGTCCTCTAACAAATGCCTTTGGTCCCATGTCATTTTGATTTACCAATCTCAAGTTATGGTCTTTGACTTAAAGTGCCTTTTTGTTGACTTTTTGAAAATGACCTATAATGTTGAAATTGATAATTTTTTGTGAGAGCATTTCTTGGACTTGGAGTGTGAATATGAGTTGTAGGAAATGTCATCCCCTTCAAAATGAGCTTTGGATGGGATTTTTATAATGAACCATGAAAAAGTTATGCCTTGGTCAATTTGCAGTTGACTTTTCAACTGTCCAAAAATAGAAACTTTTGCATCTTGAGACTTTTTGAGCCATGCTTGTGGAATCATGATCAAGAATTAATCAAATGATGATTGTGGCTTCAAAATAAGATGTTGACCAAAATTTTTGACTTTTGACTGTCAAATGACCATTTTACCCCTGTAGTTGACTGTGGAGCAATTAGGGTTTTTGACTGTGCAATTTGATGTTGTGAGTCTTGAAACTTGACATATGGATGCTTGACAATGTATATAGGCATATGGGACTTGATTAGACCCTTGAAAATCTCAATTTCTTTGCAAGAACCAAAACCCTAATTTTGATTGTGTTAGGAGGCAATTAGACCGTGCAACCCTTGAGAGATTTTGAAGCTTGGAGATTGATCTTGTCAAATCTTGAAGAATATGGGAGGGAAAATTTTGGGGTACAACAGTTGCCCCTGTTCAATCTTCTTATACCTGAGGATGTAGATTGGCTGGCATGCCTTTCGTAATCCAAGGGTAGAAGATGATTGAACACTAGAGTGCCCAGAAATTTGCACTCACATAGTAGAGTGTTAGCAGTGTGATGTAGGGAATGGGCTTACAGATGCCATTTGGAGAGATGATGGATAGGAGGATGGGCTTATAGATGCCATCTACAGATGTGACAGAACCTTGTCGGGAATGGGCTTATAGATGCCATTTGGAACTGTAATGGTAGTTGTGGAGATGGGCTTATAGATGCCATCTAGGTGTCGATCGCGTAAGAGATTCCTTAGCGAGAACTTGCGTACCTGAAAAAGAAAGATAATTACCTGGCCTGTTACAGGGGTTGATCTTCAAACTCTTCATGTGGATGTGCCCTGGCTGGATACAGGAATCAGATCTTCAAACTCTTCAGACGTGCCCTGGCAGGATACAAGAATCGAGTCCGGAAAATAGTCGTCAATAGATACACCCTGGTAGGATACAGGAATCGGATCTTCAAACTCTTCAGACGTGCTCTGGCAGGATACAAGAATCGAGTCCGGAAAATAGTCATCAACAGATACACCTTGGCAGGATACAGGAATCGGATCTTCAAACTCTTTAGACGTGCCCTGGCAGGATACAGGAATCGAGTCCGGAAAATAGTCGTCAACAGATACACCCTGGCAGGATACAGGAATCGGATCTTCAAACTCTTCAGACATGCCCTGGCAGGATACAGGAATCGAGTCCGGAAAATAGTCGTCAACAGATACACCATGGCAGGATACAGGAATCGGATCTTCAAACTCTTCAGACGTGCCCTGGCAGGATACAGGAATCGAGTCTGGAAAATAGTCGTCAACAGATACACCCTGGCAGGATACAGGAATCGGATCTTCAAACTCTTCAGACGTGCCCTGGCAGGATACAGGAATCGAGTCTGGAAAATAGTCGTCAACAGATACGCCCTGGCAGGATACAGGAATCAGATCTTCAAACTCTTCAGACGTGCCCTGGCAGGATACAGGAATCGAGTCCGGAAAATAGTCGTCAACAGATACACCCTGGCAGGATACAGGAATCGGATCTTCAAACTCTTCAGACGTGCCCTGGCAGGATACATGAATCGAGTCCAGAAAATAGTCGTCAACAGATACACCATGGCAGGATACAGGAATCGGATCTTCAAACTCTTCAGACGTGCCCTGGCAGGATACAGGAATCGAGTTCAGAAAATAGTCGTCAACAGATACACCCTGGCAGGATACAGGAATCGGATCTTCAAACTCTTCAGACGTGCCCTGGCAGGATACAGGAATCGAGTCCGGAAAATAGTCGTCAACAGATACACCCTGGCAGGATACAGGAATCGGATCTTCAAACTCTTCAGACGTGCCCTGGCAGGATACAGGAATCGAGTCCGTAAAATAGTCGTCAACAGATACACCCTAGCAGGATACAGGAATCGGATCTTCAAACTCTTCAGACGTGCCCTGGCAGGATACAGGAATCGAGTCCGGAAAATAGTCATCAACAGATACACCCTGGAAGGATACAGGAATCAGATCTTCAAACTCTTCAGACGTGCCCTGGCAGGATACAGGAATCGAGTCCGGAAAATAGTCGTCAACAGATACACCCTGGCAGGATACAGGAATCGGATCTTGAAACTCTTCAGACGTGCCCTGGCAGGATACAGGAATCGAGTCTGGAAAATAGTCGTCAACAGATACGCCCTGGCAGGATACAGGAATCAGATCTTCAAACTCTTCAGACGTGCCCTGGCAGGATACAGGAATCGAGTCCGGAAAATAGTTTCTCACAGATATGCCCTGGCTAGATACAGGTATCGAATCTGGAATTGCGACAGTTGATAGTGATCATCTTTGTGCTGACCTTTGTCCTGAAAAGACAAAACATTAGTTGTATGCAATGTCATGATGTATGAAATGCGTGATGTTCTCAAAATAAATGAGATTGTATGTCCATGATGCGTATGTGCATGCTATAATGTATGAAGATGTGATGTTTATGACTGTATTTTTGTCTAGGAAAATAAATCCTTGACGGATGCCCGGAAGTCAAATCCTGGGCTGATGTTGAAGAGTGAAGTTCTTCATTTCCGCTGGGGATGTTGGTTGCAAGAATAACCTGTAGGAGGAGATGACTCTGTTGAGGAATAAACTTGTTGGAGAGATTATTCTGCGGGGAATTACTCTGTGGGAAGAGATACCTCGCTGAGATGTTGATGATAACTCCGCTGGGGATACCATTGTTGAGCTTTGTTGGAAGATTTGATGAACTCCGCTGTGGATGGGAAGACTTCGCCGGGGACGATCTTTCCATGGCTTTTAGCTGAGGATAACCCAGTTATAAGCTCTGGTGGAGCATAACCTTTGAACATGGTCGGGGAGAGATACGTTGGTACTCTGCAGGGGACAAGCTTCCAGAATCTACTGGGGATAAGCTTACTACTGGAGAGATTGATTGGACTCTCCTGGGGAAACTTTTTGAACTGTACTGGGGAAGTGGATCTACTGGATGTTCTGTATTCCGCCGGGGAACAATCTTAGAATAAGACTTTCAGGGATGCTTGTAGAGGAATATTTGTATGCTCCGCTGGTGAATATTGATATTTTCTGGGGATACCCAACTTCCTTAAGGCTGACAGTGGGCCAACTCTGCTTGGGGAGAGTGTTGCTGACTTACTAGGGATGTTGTGCCTTTCCAGGGCTGATGGGAGACCACCTCTGCATGGGGAGAGTATGGCTGAAACCTGTCTTACTCTACGAGGAGTGGAGATATCTTGGTTACATTCTTCAGTTGAACATACCTTGGCACCTCGGTGGACAGAGCAACCAGATCACTTAGACAATTCTTATTTCCCCAGTTTCTGCGAGAGAAGGTACCTGTGGAGGTGCTGATAATTGCCGATTGACAAATCTTCTTCTGGTAGGCAAGTGACGAGATGACGGGACATAGTCGTACGCTTTGATCCCTAATTTTGCCTGGACCGCCCTTTCGGGTTTTCAGTCCACCGGGATACCCATTTTTGCCCAAGCCGCCTTTTCAGGTTTTCGACTTGCCGGGTGTACAGATTTTTCTTATTTTCATCCCTTATTTTTGCCCGAACCCTTTTGGTTCGCCGGGAAGCCCTTATTTTTGCCTAGGTGTGTCAACCTAGCGGGTCTTTGATTATGCGTAGTTTTTTCCGACTATGTCCACGCTCTCAGAATGTAGGGAGTTGTCACTGTCCAAAGTGTTGTATTGCCCTACTACCAGAAGATCTTCGTTTGATCGTCCAAGGCCCCAAGTGATCCAGATGGAGATTTGCCCCAAGCTGGTTGGCCTTTTGAGAGATTCTCCGAATCTTGACTTAACTGCCCCTGATGATGGACGATGATCATGCCATGCCCCTTGCTTGGAGGTGCTTTTGTTCATTAGACATTCGTCGTGCGAACTTCTATGCTGTTCAAACAAATAGTCATATGCAAGCAATGTTATATTAAAAATGCAAAGCTTATGTCTGTCTTGGCGTTTTTGAAAAATGTGTTTTTTCAGTAAAATACAAGTGAATTTTTTTTTTTGTAAACTGTGATGTCAACTCGTTATTTTACCGCAAGCCTTAAGGAGTCAGGATACCTTTCGTATAAGTATGCCTTCGAACTAAACCATGCTTCAGCTAGGACTTTTACGGGTTATAACGTGGCCTGGTTCACGGTTTAAGAAACAAAGGATAAAGGCTCAAATTTATTTGTACCCACCCGCTCTTCGTGATGTTCTTCAAACCTAAACTCAGCTGATCGTGCGTTAGACCTTGTTTGAGTCTTTGCTTTGATATACCAGTGATGGTTCGGATACTGACGGTTTATTTTGAATAGGAAGTCATTTCCTTTTGTGTTGAGGGTTTGTGTGACCTATTTCTTTTTTGATTTCGTTATCCCTGTTTTTTGCCTGAACTGTTTCTTTCATGATCACAGTCATCGGGATGCCCCAGTTTTGTAAGTCTCCTTCATAGGTTTTGACTTAATGGGCTTTTATTTTTGGGAGATAATGACTGCCCGTCTTTATGATTATTCAGGACCATCACTGTCTTTTGTTTTGTAAGGACTTTTTTGGTGCCATTCGTTGGGCACTCGGATCAACTGAGAGAACTACCCTGCCCCAGGTTATGATTAAGGGTTTAATTTTTTTGTGAAAAGAAAACTCCTACTTCTTTGGCTCAATAAAGGGGGTAACGAGGGATTATCTTCCTTATAACTCCAGTGTTTAGGAATTGAAACAATGCCTGTACCTCATCAGCGGGGACTGTTCAAAAGCATACTGTAGATTGTGGTATCGTTATCGTCATCCTCCCTCAAGAGGCTTAGAATTTTAAATCAAGAGTTGATCATCACAAAAATATGAAAACAGTTTACATATAGCGAATGCGAATATATTGATTCAAAACAGACATATGCGATGCATTGATAAAGTAATAAAGTTTTCTATGACAATAATTGTTTGAACAATCAAAAGAAAATTACAACTTGAAAGTTATAATGGACAAAAAAGTCTTTTCATCTCAGGACTTGTTACTTCAGATGGTGAATCCTACAGGGATGGTAGAAGAACTCAGCTTGACCCTCTTGGGTGAAATCCACTACTCCTTCATTAATCAGGTCCTGTACTTTGTTCTTCAGAGCCCAGCAGTCGGCAGTGTCATGTCCAGGACTATTAGAGTGGTATGCACATCTTTTGTTGGGATGATAGTTAGGAGCATAGATGTTGGGGTTCCGGGGAGGAGCCCTTAGTGTAATCAAATTCAATCTCAACAGGTGTTGTAAAGCTTGAAACAGCGACACGTTGAGCTGGGTGAACTGCCTACTGGGCTTGTTTGGCCTACTCTCATCAACTTGTTGCTCTGGGTGAGGTTGGGGTTGGACCTGTGAAGTGGTAGCAATTTGGAGAGGTCTATTCTTCACCATACCAGACCCTTGTCCTTTTGGAAGCTGATTAATGACCTGGTCCCTGACTTGGACTGTTTGCTTCATGTTGTATCTCTCTTGGCGAAGCTGGTTGACCATGCTTTCAACTCTTATTGCTCCTGAGCCAAGCCTTGGATAAGGGCCATCTGCCCCAGCATCTGAGTCCTCATTGCATCTACCTCAGCTTGCAGATGTTTCAGCCGTTCGTCCTTATCATCTTCGGGACTTTTCTTGGCCAAATTCCCCATGAGGAGTGTCCTCAACTCTTCCTGCCCCTTGGATAGGCTTAAGAAGATCTCCCTAAACTGAGTCTCTTGAGCATGAAGACCCTGGTTATCTTGTTGGGAAGCCATTGCTGAAATAAACAGCGGAGAAGGTAAGTGTCCTGTAACAAGGGTACCTGTTATGCAATGACGTGTATGTATGCATGCAATGTTTTCAAGGATCTTGCGGGGTAAACGAGAAAAATTGTTAGAATTGGAATTTGGGTAGCTTGATGGAAGGAACTTCATGTTGATGAGAGTCCTTCTTCAAGAGTCAAGGCTCACCATATCGAGTGGGTCATAGCCCCTGACTCAAGTTATCAACCTTGGCTAGAGGAAAATAAATCCCCTTTGCCCCTTGCTAGACATTTTGGTTCATCATGACCTGCATCACAAGCCCTTGAGTTCCTTGAAATGGGTTAGTCCTTATGCAGGATGCATGCAATGGTATGATGTTATGCTATGCATGGAGTGATGTAAGTAGGCCCTGTAATGAGTCCCAATTAAGGACTGTAAACAAAACCTGCAAGGAACTCGTGTTGTTAGATAACAAGTATGCGAGTAGTCAAGTTTGAAGGCACACAAGTCACACAGAGAGCCCTTAGAGTTTAGGCCAGCATGAAATTTAGGTACTACCCTATTTCAGTTTCGTTGGTTAAGACCTGTCCTATCAAAAGTAATCGGGTTCTAGAGGATCCCAATATCACTGACTACCCTTAATCGGTCATAACTCCAGCATCGCAATCTTTTCTTGCGGCCAGAACCATCGCGAGAGTTTAGCCTCAATGGGTGTAGCATACTGCTACTGTTCTATGGCCAAGTTGGGTCAATTAGGGTTCTAAGGTTGGTTGGTGCTTTATGACTCCTCAGAAGACCCATATTCTCCTCGTTGCAACACAAGGGATATCGGTACAGACCAAGGTGCCACACCAACGTAGCCACTGTTTCACCCGTGTCGGTCTATGCCGGACAGGTCCCTCACAGCTTATGCTACCTAACAGGGTATCCCCAGATCCGGGTTAGGATCTATGAAACTCCAAGACAATGCCCACAATAATAAAGTAAACAAAACAAAGCAATTGAAAACACAAGTATGAGCTATCCTAAGGTACACCTCACTTTAAGTTTTCTCCCCAGCAGAGTCGCCAGTTCTGTGATCGGTGGAAATAGAACTGACTGTTTAAAGCTGGTTCGCGAAATGTCGCGGAAGCAAGAGTCGCCACCGTCTTTTATTTTCTCCAACATGGACAGGACAAAAGCACAGCAAAATTCCTTATGAGAACGTTTCTCGGTTCGGGAGGTAGATTTATAGAAAGGGAAGGTGTTAGCACCCTTTCTATCCATGGTTATCCATGGGCTCTTATATTCTTGCTCTTATGTTTTCAAAATGTTTGCTTTTCAAAATGTGAGTGGGTTTGAAAAAGTTTCTTTGAAAGATTTCTGAATAACTCTTGTATCTGTCCTCAAGAATGTTTGAAAAATTTGTTTTGAAAGCTTTTGAAAGTGTCAGTGTGAAAAGATTTTTGATTTGTTTTTGAAGAGAGCAAGTATCCATGAGTCATCTACCTACCCAAAGAATTAGGCTGTGTAAAAGTCTTTTAGATAGTGCTATCCCACCATTGAGAGGTAGGTAGCACCATCGTTGGAGTTATTCGGGTCAATTCGATTATCGGGACAGTGTGGTCACCGAAGCAATAATAGGACACCTTAGAAGCAACCCTAATGTTCTAGATCCTTTTTAATCCGAGGCAACCGTTTCGAGGCAACTGTTTCGAGGCAACTGGATCATGGACAAAAGAGCGACCGCTAAAACGTCCTATACTTGACGACCACGTTTTGAAGGCAACGAGTGAGGCGTACCCTAGAAGTGGTGTGTATATTGTGTGTTGTTTTCATGTTATGTTTTATCTTTGATCATGGCATTGTGAGCTACGCGTTGTTTTTAGTTAACATACATTCTTTCATGCAAGTTTAGCAGTTAGGAGTGCGGAAGATTAAATACAGAAAGATAAAAGCTACGCTATTACAAGGCGAGGGTCTATACATCGCAAAAATACAAAGACCCGTTTTTGATAAAGATGCGGAAAGTAAAAAAAAGCAATAAACCTAATTACTATTACATTCCTTGAACAGTTACATAATAATCAATAAGAAAATAATGCGCGAAAAGAATTAAACTGAACGTCCGAGGGTTTTGACCCTTTGCTTGAAATTAAATTGAATTAAAACCTAATTAATTATTTAATTAAATAAAAGAAAATGTTTTTTATGTTTTTTGGTATTTATGAAAATAAAGAAAAGAATTAAAATTAAAGTTAGTGAAACCCTAGTTCTAAATTATTTTAATTATTAATAAAACGTCAAAGTTGACCTAATTTAGACTAATTAATTAATTTACATGTTTATGTACAAAAATAATAGTAATTAATAATGATAATAATAATGATAAAAAAGAATCAAAACCTAATTCTATAGAATTTTATTTATTAAGAAAAAAGATTGAATTTTAAACCTAAATTAACCTAGATTAGTTTTTAGAGTTTATTTACAAAAATAAATTAGTGAAGAAATTAATAAATAATTAAATATATTTTGTATTTTGATTTTCTGTTTTTATTATGAAAAATTAATTTGAGGTGAATTAATAAAAATAATTAAAGCAATTAAAAGAATTAAAAAGAAAAGAAAATTAAATTGAATATGCAAACCAAGGGGGGTATCAGGCCCAAAGTGGAGGTGATATTGCAGCAATTCAGGCCCATTTGATAAGGCAGGCCTCGTTGACTTTCTGGTTGTATGCATGATGGTTGACTGGAGTATACCATAGGCTTCATTCTGTGGCCACTGGATTGATCTCATGTCCACTTGTCAGGCTTAAGCGTGAGTACGTATGGTGGGCCTTTGAACGAACGCTGCACTAGAATATGTTAAAACAAAAATTATCAATTATGTGGGGGGACCTGGGAATCGAACCCAGGTCCCTATGCTTGCAAGACACGTCCTCCACCATCTGGCCATTTGCGTTTATTTGTATACATAACAACAAAGGAATATAATATATGAACAATACTAATTATACTGGGACATTGAAAAAGCGCGCCATGATTTGAATACTCCAGTAGCGTTTGGACAGCTTATCATTCTTCTTCGTTTTCACCTGCAACATGAATAAGATAGCTGGGGTTTTAAACCCCTATAAAGCACAAGTCCAAAAAATAGCGATTACGCGCACATCTTATATAAATTGAGCGCGAGTATCTTAATGGTTTCGTCTTGTTGCAACGAGTTCGCCTATATTGGTCTTGAGGTCCAATTTTACCATACAAGGAAAGCCCCAATATGGGAGCACTGAAACCCTAAAACGCGTTAATGGAAAATCACGATTCAGAGCCTTATAATGCAATTAAATCATGTCATTAGCTTCATAAGGTTCCTGTGAATACAAAACAACCAACAATATGCATCAAATGCGCATGAATCATGATATGAAATTCTGGAAAATAATGCAAACCGTAGGGCTTGTTCTTGCGCGTTCTTTGGGTTTCAGGACTCGTTCTTGATTGCAATGTATTCAGGAAACTCCCAGCAAGGTATTGGAAACAAGAAAAGGGCTCGAATTGGCCTCCAAATGGGAATTCGGTTTTCAAGTTTTTATTGAAATTTTGCAAAGTGATTATGGAGTTTCAGAAGCTTTCATGTGTGTCCTTGAGTAGGGTTAGCTCTTGCCTTTGTATGTGAACGAATTTAGGTCAAAACCTTGGCCCAAAAGTCCATGAATTAATGTTTGCAATCTTTGATTTTTAATCATGAAATTTTCAATCTTTTTTCAATGAAAACCTTGCCAAATATGGATGATTTTCCTTGTTTGATTGAGAAACGACTTTGCCAGCTTGCCCTGATCAGATTTGCTCCACCAAAGATCCAAAACATATCTTTTTTAATTTTCCTATAATTAAAACCAATTAAATGAATTAATAATAATAAAAATTCAATTAATTAATTAAAAATAAGAAAATAAGTTATTTTGAGCTCAATGGGTCGTGCATAGGCTTTGGGTAATGATTCAAGAAAGAATTTGAGGCCCATTAGCAAATTTGAAGCTTTTTAGGCAAAGTTGACTTTTGAAAGTTCCCAAACATTTCCCAACTTCTCCAATGCATATCTTGCTCAATTTTGAAGCTATGAACATGTTCTTGGACATTTTGGAAAGGTCTTGGAGTCCTCTAACAAATGCCTTTGGTCCCATGTCATTTTGATTTACCAATCTCAAGTTATGGTCTTTGACTTAAAGTGCCTTTTTGTTGACTTTTTGAAAATGACCTATAATGTTGAAATTGATAATTTTTTGTGAGAGCATTTCTTGGACTTGGAGTGTGAATATGAGTTGTAGGAAATGTCATCCCCTTCAAAATGAGCTTTGGATGGGATTTTTATAATGAACCATGAAAAAGTTATGCCTTGGTCAATTTGCAGTTGACTTTTCAACTGTCCAAAAATAGAAACTTTTGCATCTTGAGACTTTTTGAGCCATGCTTGTGGAATCATGATCAAGAATTGATCAAATGATGATTGTGGCTTCAAAATAAGATGTTGACCAAAATTTTTGACTTTTGACTGTCAAATGACCATTTTACCCCTGTAGTTGACTGTGGAGCAATTAGGGTTTTTGACTGTGCAATTTGATGTTGTGAGTCTTGAAACTTGACATATGGATGCTTGACAATGTATATAGGCATATGGGACTTGATTAGACCCTTGAAAATCTCAATTTCTTTGCAAGAACCAAAACCCTAATTTTGACTGTGTTAGGAGGCAATTAGACCGTGCAACCCTTGAGAGATTTTGAAGCTTGGAGATTGATCTTGTCAAATCTTGAAGAATATGGGAGGGAAAATTTTGGGGTACAACAGTTGCCCCTGTTCAATCTTCTTATACCTGAGGATGTAGATTGGCTGGCATTCCTTTCGTAATCCAAGGGTAGAAGATGATTGAACACTAGAGTGCCCAGAAATTTGCACTCACATAGTAGAGTGTTAGCAGTGTGATGTAGGGAATGGGCTTACAGATGCCATTTGGAGAGATAATGGATAGGAGGATGGGCTTATAGATGCCATCTACAGATGTGACAGAACCTTGTCGGGAATGGGCTTATAGATGCCATTTGGAACTGTAATGGTAGTTGTGGAGATGGGCTTATAGATGCCATCTAGGTGTCGATCGCGTAAGAGATTCCTTAGCGAGAAATTGCGTACCTGAAAAAGAAAGATAATTACCTGGCCTGTTACAGGGGTTGATCTTCAAACTCTTCATGTGGATGTGCCCTGGCTGGATACAGGAATCAGATCTTCAAACTCTTCAGACGTGCCCTGGCAGGATACAAGAATCGAGTCCGGAAAATAGTCGTCAATAGATACACCCTGGTAGGATACAGGAATCGGATCTTCAAACTCTTCAGACGTGCCCTGGCAGGATACAGGAATCGAGTCCGGAAAATAGTCATCAACAGATACACCCTGGCAGGATACAGGAATCGGATCTTCAAACTCTTTAAACGTGCCCTGGCAGGATACAGGAATCGAGTCCGGAAAATAGTCGTCAACAGATACACCCTGGCAGGATACAGGAATAGGATCTTCAAACTCTTCAGACGTGCCCTGGCAGGATACAGGAATCGAGTCCGGAAAATAGTCGTCAACAGATACACCCTGGCAGGATACAGGAATCGGATCTTCAAACTCTTCAGACGTGCCCTGGCAGGATACAGGAATCGAGTCCGGAAAATAGTCGTCAACAGATACACCCTGGCAGGATACAGGAATCAGATCTTTAAACTCTTCAGACGTGCCCTGGCAGGATACAGGAATCGAGTCCGGAAAATAGTCGTCAACAGATACGCCCTGGCAGGATACAGGAATCAGATCTTCAAACTCTTCAGACGTGCCCTGGCAGGATACAGGAATCGAGTCCGGAAAATAGTCGTCAACAGATACACCCTGGCAGGATACAGGAATCGGATCTTCAAACTCTTCAGACGTGCCCTGGCAGGATACATGAATTGAGTCCAGAAAATAGTCGTCAACAGATACACCATGGCAGGATACAGGAATCGGATCTTCAAACTCTTCAGACGTGCCCTGGCAGGATACAGGAATCGAGTCCAGAAAATAGTCGTCAACAGATACACCCTGGCAGGATACAGGAATCGGATCTTCAAACTCTTCAAACGTGCCCTGGCAGGATACAGGAATCGAGTCCGGAAAATAGTCGTCAACAGATACACCCTGGCAGGATACAGGAATCGGATCTTCAAACTCTTCAGACGTGCCCTGGCAGGATACAGGAATCGAGTCCGTAAAATAGTCGTCAACAGATACACCCTAGCAGGATACAGGAATCAGATCTTCAAACTCTTCAGACGTGCCCTGGCAGGATACAGGAATCGAGTCCGGAAAATAGTCATCAACAGATACACCCTGGAAGGATACAGGAATCAGATCTTCAAACTCTTCAGACGTGCCCTGGCAGGATACAGGAATCGAGTCCGGAAAATAGTCGTCAACAGATACACCCTGGCAGGATACAGGAATCGGATCTTCAAACTCTTCAGACGTGCCCTGGCAGGATACAGGAATCGAGTCTGGAAAATAGTCGTCAACAGATACGCCCTGGCAGGATACAGGAATCGGATCTTCAAACTCTTCAGACGTGCCCTGGCAGGATACAGGAATCGAGTCCGGAAAATAGTTTCTCACAGATATGCCCTGGCTAGATACAGGTATCGAATCTGGAATTGCGACAGTTGATAGTGATCATCTTTGTGCTGACCTTTGTCCTGAAAAGACAAAACGTTAGTTGTATGCAATGTCATGATGTATGAAATGCGTGATGTTCTCAAAATAAATGAGATTGTATGTCCATGATGCGTATGTGCATGCTATAATGTATGAAGATGTGATGTTTATGACTGTATTTTTGTCTAGGAAAATAAATCCTTGACGGATGCCGGGAAGTCAAATCCTGGGCTGATGTTGAAGAGTGAAGTTCTTCATTTCCGCTGGGGATGATGGTTGCAAGAATAACCTGTAGGAGGAGATGACTCTGTTGAGGAATAAACTTGTTGGAGAGATTATTCTGCGGGGAATTACTCTGTGGGAAGAGATACCTCGCTGAGATGTTGATGATAACTCCGCTGGGGATACCATTGTTGAGCTTTGTTGGAAGATTTTATGAACTCCGCTGGGGATGGGAAGACTTCGTCGGGGACGATCTTTCCGTGGCTTTTAGCTGAGGATAACCCAGTTATAAGCTCTGGTGGAGCATAACCTTTGAACATGGTCGGGGAGAGATACGTTGGTACTCTGCAGGGGACAAGCTTCCAGAATCTACTGGGGATAAGCTTACTACTGGAGAGATTGATTGGACTCTCCTGGGGAAACTTTTTGAACTGTACTGGGGAAGTGGCTCTACTGGATGTTCTGTATTCCGCCGGGGAACAATCTTAGAATAAGATTTTCAGGGATGCTTGTAGAGGAATATTTGTATGCTCCGTTGGTGAATATTGAGATTTTCTGGGGATACCCAACTTCCTTAAGGCTGACAGTGGGCCAACTCTGCTTGGGGAGAGTGTTGCTGACTTGCTAGGGATGTTGTGCCTTTCCAGGGTTGATGGGAGACCACCTCTGCATGGGGAGAGTATGGCTGAAACCTGTCTTACTCTACGAGGAGTGGAGATATCTTGGTTACATTCTTCAGCTGAACATACCTTGGCACCTCGGTGGACAGAGCAACCAGATCGCTTAGACAATTCTTATTTCCCCAGTTTCTGCGGGAGAAGGTACCTGTGGAGGTGCTGATAATTGCCGATTGACAAATCTTCTTCTGGTAGGCAAGTGACGAGATGACGGGACATAGTCGTACGCTTTGATCCCTAATTTTGCCTGGACCGCCCTTTCGGGTTTTCAGTCCACCGGGATACCCATTTTTGCCCAAGCCGCCTTTTCAGGTTTTCGACTTGCCGGGTGTACAGATTTTTCTTATTTTCATCCCTTATTTTTGCCCGAACCCTTTTGGTTCGCCAGGAAGCCCTTATTTTTGCCTAGGTGTGTCAACCTAGCGGGTCTTTGATTATGCGTAGTTTTTTTCCGACTATGTCCACGCTCTCAGAATGTAGGGAGTTGTCACTGTCCAAAGTGTTGTATTGCCCTACTACCAGAAGATCTTCGTTTGATCGTCCAAGGCCCCAAGTGATCCAGATGGAGATTTGCCCCAAGCTGGTTGGCCTTTTGAGAGATTCTCCGAATCTTGACTTAACTGCCCCTGATGATGGACGATGATCATGCCATGCCCCTTGCTTGGAGGTGCTTTTGTTCATTAGACATTCGTCGTGCGAACTTCTATGCTGTTCAAACAAATAGTCATATGCAAGCAATGTTATATTAAAAATACAAAGCTTATGTCTGTCTTGGCGTTTTTGAAAAATGTGTTTTTTCAGTAAAATACAAGTGAAATTTTTTTTTTGTAAACTGTGATGTCAACTCGTTATTTTACCGCAAGCCTTAAGGAGTCAGGATACCTTTCGTATAAGTATGCCTTCGAACTAAACCATGCTTCAGCTAGGACTTTTACGGGTTATAACGTAGCCTGGTTCACGGTTTAAGAAACAAAGGATAAAGGCTCAAATTTATTTGTATCCACCCGCTCTTCGTGATGTTCTTCAAACCTAAACTCAGCTGATTGTGCGTTAGACCTTGTTTGAGTCTTTGCTTTGATATACCAGTGATGGTTCGGATACTGACGGTTTATTTTGAATAGGAAGTCATTTCCTTTTGTGTTGAGGGTTTGTGTGACCTATTTCTTTTTTGATTTCGTTATCCCTGTTTTTTGCCTGAACTGTTTCTTTCATGATCACAGTCAGCGGGATGCCCCAGTTTTGTAAGTCTCCTTCATAGGTTTTGACTTAATGGGCTTTTATTTTTGGGAGATAATGACTGCCCGTCTTTATGATTATTCAGGACCATCACTGTCTTTTGTTTTGTAAGGACCTTTTTGGTGCCATTCGTTGGCACTCGGATCAACTGAGAGAACTACCCTGCCCCAGGTTATGATTAAGGGTTTAATTTTTTTGTGAAAAGAAAACTCCTACTTCTTTGGCTCAATAAAGGGGGTAACGAGGGATTATCTTCCTTATAACTCCAGTGTTTAGGAATTGAAACAATGCCTGTACCTCATCAGCGGGGACTGTTCAAAAGCATACTGTAGATTGTGGTATCGTTTTCGTCATCCTCCCTCAAGAGGCTTAGAATTTTAAATCAAGAGTTGATCATCACAAAAATATGAAAACAGTTTACATATAGCGAATGCGAATATATTGATTCAAAACAGACATATGCGATGCATTGATAAAGTAATAAAGTTTGCTATGACAATAATTGTTTGAACAATCAAAAGAAAATTACAACTTGAAAGTTATAATGGACAAAAAAGTCTTTTCATCTCAGGACTTGTTACTTCAGATGGTGAATCCTGCAGGGATGGTAGAAGAACTCAGCTTGACCCTCTTGGGTGAAATCCACTACTCCTTCATTAATCAGGTCCTGTACTTTGTTCTTCAGAGCCCAGCAGTCGGCAGTGTCACGTCCAGGACTATCAGAGTGGTATGCACATCTTTTGTTGGGATGATAGTTAGGAGCATAGATGTTGGGGTTCCGGGGAGGAGCCCTTAGTGTAATCAAATTCAATCTCAACAGGTGTTGTAAAGCTTGAAACAGCGACACGTTGAGCTGGGTGAACTGCCTACTGGGCTTGTTTGGCCTACTCTCATCAACTTGTTGCTCTGGGTGAGGTTGGGGTTGGACCTGTGAAGTGGTAGCAATTTGGAGAGGTCTATTCTTCACCATACCAGACCCTTGTCCTTTTGGAAGCTGATTAATGACCTGGTCCCTGACTTGGACTGTTTGCTTCATGTTGTATCTCTCTTGGCGAAGCTGGTTGACCATGCTTTCAACTCTTATTGCTCCTGAGCCAAGCCTTGGATAAGGGCCATCTGCCCCAGCATCTGAGTCCTCATTGCATCTACCTCAGCTTGCAGATGTTTCAGCCGTTCGTCCTTATCATCTTCGGGACTTTTCTTGGCCAAATTCCCCATGAGGAGTGTCCTCAACTCTTCCTGCCCCTTGGATAGGCTTAAGAAGATCTCCCTAAACTGAGTCTCTTGAGCATGAAGACCCTGGTTATCTTGTTGGGAAGCCATTGCTGAAATAAACAGCGGAGAAGGTAAGTGTCCTGTAACAAGGGTACCTGTTATGCAATGACGTGTATGTATGCATGCAATGTTTTCAAGGATCTTGCGGGGTAAACGAGAAAAATTGTTAGAATTGGAATTTGGGTAGCTTGATGGAAGGAACTTCAAGTTGATGAGAGTCCTTCTTCAAGAGTCAAGGCTCACCATATCGAGTGGGTCATAGCCCCTGACTCAAGTTATCAACCTTGGCTAGAGGAAAATAAATCCCCTTTGCCCCTTGCTAGACATTTTGGTTCATCATGACCTGCATCACAAGCCCTTGAGTTCCTTGAAATGGGTTAGTCCTTATGCAGGATGCATGCAATGGTATGATGTTATGCTATGCATGGAGTGATGTAAGTAGGCCCTGTAATGAGTCCCAATTAAGGACTGTAAACAAAACCTGCAAGGAACTCGTGTTGTTAGATAACAAGTATGCGAGTAGTCAAGTTTGAAGGCACACAAGTCACACAGAGAGCCCTTAGAGTTTAGGCCAGCATGAAATTTAGGTACTACCCTATTTCAGTTTCGTTGGTTAAGACCTGTCCTATCAAAAGTAATCGGGTTCTAGAGGATCCCAATATCACTGACTACCCTCAATCGGTCATAACTCCAGCATCGCAATCTTTTCTTGCGGCCAGAACCATCGCGAGAGTTTAGCCTCAATGGGTGTAGCATACTGCTACTGTTCTATGGCCAAGTTGGGTCAATTAGGGTTCTAAGGTTGGTTGGTGCTTAATGACTCCTCAGAAGACCCATATTCTCCTCGTTGCAACACAAGGGATATCGGTACAGACCAAGGTGCCACACCAACGTAGCCACTGTTTCACCCGTGTCGGTCTACGCCGGACAGGTCCCTCACAGCTTATGCTACCTAACAGGGTATCCCCAGATCCGGGTTAGGATCTATGAAACTCCAAGACAATGCCCACAATAATAAAGTAAACAAAACAAAGCAATTGAAAACACAAGTATGAGCTATCCTAAGGTACACCTCACTTTAAGTTTTCTCCCCAGCAGAGTCGCCAGTTCTGTGATCGGTGGAAATAGAACTGACTGTTTAAAGCTGGTTCGCGAAATGTCGCGGAAGCAAGAGTCGCCACCGTCTTTTATTTTCTCCAACATGGACAGGACAAAAGCACAGCAAAATTCCTTATGAGAACGTTTCTCGGTTCGGGAGGTAGATTTATAGAAAGGGAAGGTGTTAGCACCCTTTCTATCCATGGTTATCCATGGGCTCTTATATTCTTGCTCTTATGTTTTCAAAATGTTTGCTTTTCAAAATGTGAGTGGGTTTGAAAAAGTTTCTTTGAAAGATTTCTGAATAACTCTTGTATCTGTCCTCAAGAGTGTTTGAAAAATTTGTTTTGAAAGCTTTTGAAAGTGTCAGTGTGAAAAGATTTTTGATTTGTTTTTGAAGAGAGCAAGTATCCATGAGTCATCTACCTACCCAAAGAATTAGGCTGTGTAAAAGTCTTTTAGATAGTGCTATCCCACCATTGAGAGGTAGGTAGCACCATCGTTGGAGTTATTCGGGTCAATTCGATTATCGGGACAGTGTGGTCACCGAAGCAATAATAGGACACCTTAGAAGCAACCCTAATGTCCTAGATCCTTTTTAATCTGAGGCAACCGTTTCGAGGCAACTGTTTCGAGGCAACTGGATCATGGACAAAAGAGCGACCGCTAAAACGTCTTATACTTGACGACCACGTTTTGAAGGCAACGAGTGAGGCGTACCCTAGAAGTGGTGTGTATATTGTGTATTGTTTTCATGTTATGTTTTATCTTTGATCATGGCATTGTGAGCTACGCGTTGTTTTTAGTTAACATACATTCTTTCATGCAAGTTTAGCAGTTAGGAGTGCGGAAGATTAAATACAGAAAGATAAAAGCTACGCTATTACAAGGCGCGGGTCTATACATCGCAAAAATACAAAGACCCGTTTTTGATAAAGATGCGGAAAGTAAAAAAAAGCAATAAACCTAATTACTATTACATTCCTTGAACAGTTACATAATAATCAATAAGAAAATAATGCGCGAAAAGAATTAAACTGAACGTCCGAGGGTTTTGACCCTTTGCTTGAAATTAAATTGAATTAAAACCTAATTAATTATTTAATTAAAGAAAAGAAAATGTTTTTTATGTTTTTTGGTATTTATGAAAATAAAGAAAAGAATTAAAATTAAAGTTAGTGAAACCCTAGTTCTAAATTATTTTAATTATTAATAAAACGTCAAAGTTGACCTAATTTAGACTAATTAATTAATTTACATGTTTATGTACAAAAATAATAGTAATTAATAATGATAATAATAATGATAAAAAAGAATCAAAACCTAATTCTATAGAATTTTATTTATTAAGAAAAAAGATTGAATTTTAAACCTAAATTAACCTAGATTAGTTTTTAGAGTTTATTTACAAAAATAAATTAGTGAAGAAATTAATAAATAATTAAATATATTTTGTATTTTGATTTTCTGTTTTTATTATGAAAAATTAATTTGAGGTGAATTAATAAAAATAATTAAAGCAATTAAAAGAATTAAAAAGAAAAGAAAATTAAATTGAATATGCAAACCAAGGGGGGTATCAGGCCCAAAGTGGAGGTGATATTGCAGCAATTCAGGCCCATTTGATAAGGCAGGCCTCGTTGACTTTCTGGTTGTATGCATGATGGTTGACTGGAGTATACCATAGGCTTCATTCTGTGGCCACTGGATTGATCTCATGTCCACTTGTCAGGCTTAAGCGTGAGTACGTATGATGGGCCTTTGAACGAACGCTGCACTAGAATATGTTAAAACAAAAATTATCAATTATGTGGGGGGACCTGGGAATCGAACCCAGGTCCCTATGCTTGCAAGACACGTCCTCCACCATCTGGCCATTTGCGTTTATTTGTATACATAACAACAAAGGAATATAATATATGAACAATACTAATTATACTGGGACATTGAAAAAGCGCGCCATGATTTGAATACTCCAGTAGCGTTTGGACAGCTCATCATTCTTCTTCGTTTTCACCTGCAACATGAATAAGATAGCGGGGGTTTTAAACCCCCATAAAGCACAAGTCCAAAAAATAGCGATTACGCGCACATCTTATATAAATTGAGCGCGAGTATCTTAATGGTTTCGTCTTGTTGCAACGAGTTCGTCTATATTGGTCTTGAGGTCCAATTTTACCATACAAGGAAAGCCCCAATATGGGAGCACTGGAACCCTAAAACGCGTTAATGGCAAATCACGATTCAGAGCCTTATAATGCAATTAAATCATGTCATTAGCTTCATAAGGTTCCTGTGAATACAAAACAACCAACAATATGCATCAAATGCCCATGAATCATGATATGAAATTCTGGAAAATAATGCAAACCGTAGGGCTTGTTCTTGCGCGTTCTTTGGGTTTCAGGACTCGTTCTTGATTGCAATGTATTCAGGAAACTCCCAGCAAGGTATTGGAAACAAGAAAAGGGCTCGAATTGGCCTCCAAATGGGAATTCAGTTTTCAAGTTTTTATTGAAATTTTGCAAAGTGATTATGGAGTTTCAGAAGCTTTCACGTGTGTCCTTGAGTAGGGTTAGCTCTTGCCTTTGTATGTGAACGAATTTAGGTCAAAACCTTGGCCCAAAAGTCCATGAATTAATGTTTGCAATCTTTGATTTTTAATCATGAAATTTTCAATCTTTTTTCAATGAAAACCTTGCCAAATATGGATGATTTTCCTTGTTTGATTGAGAAACGACTTTGCCAGCTTGCCCTGATCAGATTTGCTCCACCAAAGATCCAAAACATATCTTTTTTAATTTTCCTATAATTAAAACCAATTAAATGAATTAATAATAATAAAAATTCAATTAATTAATTAAAAATAAGAAAATAAGTTATTTTGAGCTCAATGGGTCGTGCATAGGCTTTGGGTAATGATTCAAGAAAGAATTTGAGGCCCATTAGCAAATTTAAAGCTTTTTAGGCAAAGTTGACTTTTGAAAGTTCCCAAAAATTTCCCAACTTCTCCAATGCATATCTTGCTCAATTTTGAAGCTATGAACATGTTCTTGGACATTTTGGAAAGGTCTTGGAGTCCTCTAACCAATGCCTTTGGTCCCTTGTCATTTTGATTTACCAATCTCAAGTTATGGTCTTTGACTTAAAGTTCCTTTTTGTTGACTTTTTGAAAATGACCTATAATGTTGAAATTGATAACTTTTTGTGAGAGCATTTCTTGGACTTGGAGTGTGAAGATGAGTTGTAGGAAATGTCATCCCCTTCAAAATGAGCTTTGGATGGGATTTTTTTGATGAACCATGAAAACGTTATGCCTTGGTCAATTTGCAGTTGACTTTTAAATTGTCCAAAAATAGAAACTTTTGCATCTTGAGACTTTTTGAGCCATGCTTGTGGAATCATGATCAAAAATTGATCAAATGATGATTGTGGCTTCAAAATAAGATGTTGACCAAAAATTTTGACTTTTGACTGTCAAATGACCATTTTACCCCTGCAGTTGACTGTGGAGCAATTAGGGTTTTTGACTGTGCAATTTGATGTTGTGAGTCTTGAAACTTGACATATGGATGCTTGACAATGTATATAGGCATATGGGACTTGAATTGACCCTTGAAAATCTCAATTTCTTTGCAAGAACCAAAACCCTAATTTTGACTGTGTTAGGAGGCAATTAGACTGTGCAACCCTTGAGAGATTTTGAAGCTTGGAGATTGATCTTGCCAAATCTTGAAGAATATGGGAGGGCAAATTTTGGGGTACAACAGTTCCCTATAATCGTCAAGACAGGCAGTCATTATCTCTCGAAATAAAAAGCCCATTAAGTCAAAACCTAGGAAGGAGACTTAAGAAAAACTGGGGCATCCCGCTGACTGTAATCACAAAAAGAAACAGTTCATGCACAAAAAAAAACAGGGATAATAAAAACCAAAAGGGAAGAGATCCTGCAAACTCTCAAAAAAATGACTGCCTGTTCAAAATAAATTGTCAGTATCCGAACCATCACTGAATATCAGAGCAAAGACTCAAACAAGATCTAAATGCACGGTTAGTTGAGTTTAGGATCGAAGAACATCACGAAGAGCGGGTGGGTACAAATAAATTTTGAGCTTTTATCCTTTGATTCTTAAACTTGATCCAGGCCACAATATAACCCTTAAAAGTCCTAGCTGAAGCATGGGTTAGTTCGAAAGCATACTGTTACAAAAGGTATCCTGAATCCTGTAGGGCTTGATGTACATCCTGAGTTGACATCACGTTTTACAAAATTTGCCTGTTTCTTGAAAAATGCATTTTCAAAAACTTCAAGACAGACATAAGCTTTGCATTCTTAAAAAAAAACATTGTTTGCATATGATTATTTGTTCAAACAGCAGAGAAATTCGCACGACGAATATCTAGTGAACAAAAACCTTTTCCATAAAAAGGGTCACCTCAAGTGGAAGAAACACTTCCAACCAAGGGGCAGACATGATCATTATCCATCATCTGGGGCAGTCAAGTCAAGATTTAAGGAATCTCTCAAAATGCCAAATAGCCAGGGGCAAATCTCCATCTGAGTCACTTGGGGCATTAGACATGAATTCCAGCAGCGAATCTTGCACGATCAAATGAAGATCTTCTGGTAGTATGGCAACACAACACTACCGACAGTGATGCCTCCCTACATCTTGAGAGCATGGACATAGTCAGAAAATACCGCGCATGAATAAAGACCCGCTAGGTTGACTGGCCTAGGCAAAAAATAAGGGCTTCCCGGTGAACCAAAAGGGTTCGGGAAAAAATGAGGGATGAAAATGAAAAAATTGTACACCCGGCAAGTCGAAAACCTAAAAAGGAGGCTTGGGCAAAAAAGGGTATCCCGGTGGACTGAAAACCCGAAAGGGCGGTCCAGGCAAAAATTAGGGATCAAAGCGTACGACTATGTCTCGCCATCTCGTCACTGGCCTACCAAAAGAAGACTTGTCATTTTAACCGAAAGATACCAAGCGCCTCATATGGGGATAATACTCGGTCCACAGGGCCTCCACAGGAACCTTCTCCCGCAGAAATAGGGGCAATAAGATTTGTCCGAACTGTGCAGTTGCTCTGTCCACCAGGTACGACGGTAAGTTCAGCTGAAGAATATGGCTAAGATACCTTCACTCCTTGCAGAGTAAGACAGTAAAGGTAGCTCTCCCCGCTTGAGACTTACAACTATGAACGAATCAGCAATACTCTCCCTAAGCAGAGTTAGTCTACCATCAGCCCTAAAAAGGCTTGGTATCCCCAGAAGGTCTTAATATTCCCCAGCGGAGTATAAGAATATTCCCCAGCAAGTATAAGAATATTCCCCGGCAGAATATAAGATACCCCCAGTGGAGTCAACATTTTCCTAGCGCAGTCTAAAAAAGCTTCCCCAACGGAGTTGAGGCATCATCCCCAGTAAACTTTGGAAGCTTACCCCCAGCGGAGTACAAGAATAAATCTCCCCAGCCAAGTTCAAATATTCATTCCCAGCCAAGTTCAAAGGATCATTCCCAACCAAATTCAGAGGTTTATCCCCACAAGAGTCTAACTGGGTTATCCCTAGCAAGTTGCAACTGAAAGATCATCCCCAGCGAAGTTCTTTCCTTTCACAAACAGGAATTCAATCCTCAACAGATTCTATATCACCAGCAACGGTAATCCATCCCCAGCGGAGTTCGTCATTAAAATCCCCAATAGAGTTTATCAGCGAAATCCTCAACGGAGTTTATCGTTAAAATCCTCAGCAGAAAATCTCTTCCCCACAGAGTAATTCCCCTCGGAGTAATCTCCTCATCAATTTATTCCCCAACGGAGTTCTTTTCTCCTATAGGTTTATTCTCACAATCATCTTCGTCCATCATCCCCAGCGGAAACGAAGAACTCAACTTTATTTTCCAGCAGCTCTGGGATTTATTTTCCCCAGCTAAAACATCACATTTTCACATCATGATACATGCATATACGCATCATACGAATACAATCTCATTTATTTTGAGAACATCATTGCCTAATCCATATCATGCATTGCATATGACTGACCTTTACCTTTCAGGAAAGATACAGTTAAAGTTCTCATTTACATCGAAGACATGACCGGTTCTTAAATCTCAATTGAATTATCCTCGGTTGAATTGCAGATAAGGTTCTCAATCTCGACAGTTCCCCGAAGTCAAAGTATGGACGAGTGCTATAACCTTAACGGTATACTACGTTGAGCACTATTCAGTTCCTAGATCTTGATGTTTTCCTCTGTCATAGTGTGGACGAGTTCTCTAATTTCAACGGTATACTACGTTGAAGACCAGACAGTTCCTAGATCTTGATGAAGATGTTTCCCGACATCAAAGTATGGACGAGTGCTATAACCTCAACAGTATACTACGTTGAGCACTAGTCAGTTCCTAGATCTTGATGTTTTCCTCCGTCATAGTGTGGCGAGTTCTCTAATTTCAACAGTATACTACGTTGAAGACCAGACAGTTCCTAGATCTTGATGAAGATGTTTCCCTACGTAAAAATGTGGACGAGTGCTATAACCTCAACGGTATACTACGTTGAGCATTAGTCAGTTCCTAGATCTTGATGTTTTCCTCCGTCATAGTGTGGACGAGTTCTCTAATTTCAACGGTATACTACGTTGAAGACCAAATAGTTCCTAGATCTTGATGAAGATGTTTCCCTATGTCATAGTATGGACGAGTGCTATAACCTCAACGGTATACTACGTTGAGCACTAGTCAGTTCCTAGATCTTGATGTTTTCCTCCGTCATAGTGTGGACGAGTTCTCTAATTTCAACGGTATAATACGTTGAAGACCAGACAATTCCTAGATCTTGATGAAGATGTTTCCCTGTGTCATCGTGTGGACGAGTGCTATAACCTCAACGGTATACTATGTTAAGCACTATTCAGTTCCTAGATCTTGATGTGTTCCTCCGTCATAGTGTGGACGAGTTCTCTAATTTCAACGGTATACTACATTAAAGACCAGACAGTTCCTAGATCTTGATGAATATTTTTCCCTATGTCAAAGTGTGGACGAGTGCTATAACCTCAACGGTATACTACTTTGAGCACTAGTCAGTTCCTAGATCTTGATGTTTTCCTTCGCCATAGTGTGGACGAGTTCTCTAATTTCAACGGTATACTATGTTGAAGACCAGACAGTTCCTAGATCTTGATGAAGATGTTTCCCTATGTCAAAGTGTGGACGAGTGCTATAACCTCAACGGTATACTACGTTGAGCACTAGTCAGTTCCAAGATCTTGATATTTTCCTCCGTCATAGTGTGGACGAGTTCTCTAATTTCAACGGTATAATAAGTTGAAGACCAGACAGTTCCTAGATCTTGATGAAGATGTTTCCCTACGTCATAGTGTGGACGAGTGCTATAACCTCAACGGTATACTATGTTAAGCACTAGTCAGTTCCTAGATCTTGATGTGTTCCTCCGTCATAGTGTGGACGAGTTCTCTAATTTCAACGGTATACTATGTTTAAGACCAGACAGTTCCTAGATCTTGATGAAGATGTTTCACTACGTCAAAGTGTGGACGAGTGCTATAACCTCAACGGTATACTATGTTGAGCACTAGTCAGTTCCTAGATCTTGATGTTTTCCTCTGTCATAGTGTGGACAAGTTCTCTAATTTCAACGGTATACTACATTGAAGACCAGACAGTTCCTAGATCTTGATGAAGATGTTTCCCTACGTCAAAGTATGGACAAGTGCTATAACCTCAACGGTATACTACGTTGAGCACTAGTCAGTTCCTAGATCTTGATGTTTTCCTCCGTTATAGTGTGGACGAGTTCTCTAATTTCAACGGTATACTATGTTGAAGACCAAACAGTTCCTAGATCTTGATGAAGATGTTTCTCTACGTCATAGTATGTACTAGTGCTATAACCTCAACAGTATACTACGTTGAGCACTAGTCAGTTCCTAGATCTTGATGTTTTCCTCCGTCATAGTGTGGACGAGTTCTCTAATTTCAACGGTATAATACGTTGAAGACCAGACAGTTCCTAGATCTTGATTAAGATGTTTCCCTACGTCAAAGTGTGGACGAGTGCTATAACCTCAACGGTGTACTACGTTGAGCACTAGTCAGTTCCTAGATCTTGATGTTTTCCTTCGTCATAGTGTGGACGAGTTCTATAATTTCAACGGTATACTACGTTGAAGACCAGACAGTTCCTAGATCTCGATGAAGATGTTTCCCTATGTCAAAGTGTGGACGAGTGCTATAACCTCAACGGTATACTACGTTGAGCACTAGTCAGTTCCTAGATCTTGATGTTTTCCTCCGTCATAGTGTGGACGAGTTCTCTAATTTCAACGGTATACTACGTTGAAGACCAGACAGTTCCTAGATCTTGATGAAGATGTTTCCCTATGTCATAGTGTGGCTGAGTGCTATAACCTCAACGGTATACTATGTTGAGCACTAGTTAGTTCCTAGATCTTGATGTTTTCCTCTGTCATAGAATGGACGAGTTCTCTAATTTCAACGGTATACTACGTTTAAGACCAGACAGTTCCTAGATCTTGATGAAGATGTTTCCCTACATCATAGTATGGACGAGTGCTATAACCTCAACGGTATACTACGTTGAGCACTAGTCAGTTCCTAGATCTTGATGTTTTCCTCCGTCATAATGTGGACGAGTTCTCTAATTTCAACGGTATACTACGTTGAAGACCAGACAGTTCCTAGATCTTGATGAAGATGTTTCCCTCCGTCATAGTGTGGACGAGTGTTATAACCTCAACGGTATACTACGTTGAGCACTAGTCAGTTCCTAGATCTTGATGTTTTCCTCCGTCATAGTGTGGACGAGTTCTCTAATTTCAAAGGTATACTACGTTGAAGACCATACAGTTCCTAGATCTTGATGAAGATGTTTCCCTACGTCATAGTGTGGAAGAGTTCTATAACCTCAACGGTATACTATGTTGAGCACTAGTCAATTCCTAGATCTTGATGTGTTCCTCCGTCATAGTGTGGACGAGTTCTTAAATTTCAACGGTATACTATGTTGAAGACCAGATAGTTCCTAAATCTTGATGAATATGTTTCCCTACATCAAAGTGTGGATAAGTGCTATAACCTCAACGGTATACTACGTTGAGAACTAGTCAGTTCCTAGATCTTGATGTTTTCCTCCGTCATAGTGTGGACGAGTTCTCTAATTTCAACGGTATACTACGTTGAAGACCAGATAGTTCCTAGATCTTGATGAAGATGTTTCCCTACGTCATAGTGTGGACGAGTGCTATAACCTCAACGGTATACTACGTTGAGCACTAGTCAGTTCCTAGATCTTGATGTTTTCCTACGTCATAGTGTGGACGAGTTCTCTAATTTCAACGGTATACTACATTGAATACCGGACAGTTCCTAGATCTTGATGAAGATGTTTCCCTACGTCATAGTGTGGACGAGTGCTATAACCTCAACGGTATACTATGTTAAGCACTATTCAGTTCCTAGATCTTGATGTGTTCCTCCGTCATAGTGTGGACTAGTTCTCTAATTTCAACGGTATACTACATTGAAGACCAGACAGTTCCTAGATCTTGATGAAGATGTTTTCCTACGTCAAAGTGTGGACGGGTGCTATAACCTCAACGGTATACTACGTTGAGCACTAGTCAGTTCCTAGATCTTGATGTTTTCCTTCGACATAGTGTGGACGAGTTCTCTAATTTCAACGGTATAATATGTTGAAGACCAGACAGTTCCTAGATCTTGATGAAGATGTTTCCCTACGTCATAGTGTGGACGAGTGCTATAACCTCAACGGTATACTATGTTAAGCACTAGTCAGTTCCTAGATCTTGGTGTGTTCCTCCGTCATAGTGTGGACGAGTTCTCTAATTTCAACGGTATACTATGTTGAAGACCAGACAGTTCCTAGATCTTGATGAAGATGTTTCCCTACGTCAAAGTGTGGACGAGTGCTATAACCTCAACGGTATACTACGTTGAGCACTAGTCATTTCCTAGATCTTGATGTTTTCCTTCGTCATAGTGTGGACGAGTTCTCTAATTTCAACGGTATACTACGTTGAAGACCACACAATTCCTAGAGCTTGATGAAGATGTTTCCCTACGTCAAAGTATGGACAAGTGCTATAACCTCAACGGTATACTACGTGTAGGACTAGCCAGTTCCTAGATCTTGATGTTTTCCTCCGTCATAGTGTGGACGAGTTCTCTAATTTCAACGGTATACTACGTTGAAGACCAGACAGTTCCTAGATCTTGATGAAGATGTTTCCCTATGTCATAGTTTGGACGAGTTCTATAACCTCAACAGTATACTACGTTGAGCACTAGTCAGTTCCTAGATCTTGATGTTTTCCTCCGTCATAGTGTGGCGAGTTCTCTAATTTCAACAGTATACTACGTTAAAGACCAGACAGTTCCTAGATCTTGATGAAGATGTTTCCCTATGTCAAAGTGTGGACGAGTGCTATAACCTCAACGGTATACTACGTTGAGCACTAGTCAGTTCCTAGATCTTGATGTTTTCCTCCGTCATAGTGTGGACGAGTTCTCTAATTTAAACGGTATACTACGTTGAAGACCAGACAGTTCCTAGATCTTGATGAAGATGTTTCCCTACGTCATAGTATGGACGAGTGCTATAACCTCAACGGTATACTATGTTGAGCACTAGTCAGTTCCTAGATCTTGATGTTTTCCTCCGTCATAGTGTGGACGAGTTCTCTAATTTCAACGGTATACTACATTGAAGACCAGACAGTTCCTAGATCTTGATGAAGATGTTTCCCTATGTCATAGTGTGGCTGAGTGCTATAACCTCAACGGTATACTATGTTGAGCACTAGTCAGTTCCTAGATCTTGATGTTTTCCTCCGTCATAGAATGGATGAGTTCTCTAATTTTAACGGTATACTACGTTGAAGACCAGACAGTTCCTAGATCTTGATGAAGATGTTTCCCTACGTCATAATATGGACGAGTGCTATAACCTCAAAGGTATACTACGTTGAGCACTAGTCAGTTCCTAGATCTTGATGTTTTCCTCCGTCATAATGTGGACGAGTTCTCTAATTTCAACGGTATACTACGTTGAAGACCAGACAGTTCCTAGATCTTGATGAAGATGTTTCCCTCCATCATAGTGTGGACGAGTGTTATAACCTCAACAGTATACTACGTTGAGCACTAGTCAGTTCGTAGATCTTGATGTTTTCCTCCGTCATAGTGTGGACGAGTTCTCTAATTTCAAAGGTATACTACGTTGAAGACCATACAGTTCCTAGATCTTGATGAAGATGTTTCCCTACGTCATAGTGTGGAAGAGTTCTATAACATCAACGGTATACTATGTTGAGCACTAGTCAGTTCCTAGATCTTGATGTGTTCCTCCGTCATAGTGTGGACGAGTTCTCTAATTTCAACAGTATACTACGTTGAAGACCAGATAGTTCCTGAATCTTAATGAATATGTTTCCCTATGTCAAAGTGTGGACAAGTGCTATAACCTCAACGATATACTACGTTGAGAACTAGTCAGTTCCTAGATCTTGATGTTTTCCACTGTCATAGTGTGGACGAGTTCTCTAATTTCAACGGTATACTAGGTTGAAGACCAGATAGTTCCTAGATCTTGATGAAGATGTTTCCCTACGTCATAGTGTGGACGAGTGCTATAACCTCAACGGTATACTACGTTGAGCACTAGTCAGTTCCTAGATCTTGATGTTTTCCTACGTCATAGTGTGGACGAGTTCTCTAATTTCAACGGTATACTACGTTGAATACCAGACAGTTCGTAGATCTTGATGAAGATGTTTCCCTACGTCATAGTGTGGACGAGTGCTATAACCTAAATGGTATACTATGTTAAGCACTATTCAATTCCTAAATCTTGATGTGTTCCTCCGTCATAGTGTGGACAAGTTCTCTAATTTCAACGGTATACTACATTGAAGACCAGACAGTTCCTAGATCTTGATGAAGATGTTTCCCTACGTCAAAGTGTGGACGAGTGCTATAACCTCAACGGTATACTACGTTGAGCACTAGTCAGTTCCTAGATCTTGATGTTTTCCTTCGACATAGTGTGGACGAGTTCTCTAATTTCAACGGTATACTACGTTGAAGACCAGACAATTCCTAGATCTTGATGAAGATGTTTCCCTATGTCAAAGTGTGGACGAGTGCTATAACCTCAACGGTATACTACGTTGAGCACCAGTCAGTTCCTAGATCTTGATATTTTCCTCCGTCATAGTGTGGACGAGTTCTCTAATTTCAACGGTATAATACGTTGAAGACTAGACAGTTCCTAGATATTGATGAAGATGTTTCCCTACGTCATAGTGTGGACGAGTGCTATAACCTCAACGGTATACTATGTTAAGCACTAGTCAGTTCCTAGATCTTGATGTGTTCCTCCGTCATAGTGTGGACGAGTTCTCTAATTTCAACGGTATACTACATTGAAGACCAGACAGTTCCTAGATCTTGATGAAGATGTTTCCCTATGTCATAGTGTGGCTGAGTGCTATAACCTCAACGGTATACTATGTTGAGCACTAGTCAGTTCCTAGATCTTGATGTTTTCCTCCGTCATAGAATGGATGAGTTTTCTAATTTTAACGGTATACTACGTTGAAGACCAGACAGTTCCTAGATCTTGATGAAGATGTTTCCCTACGTCATAATATGGATGAGTGCTATAACCTCAAAGGTATACTACGTTGAGCACTAGTCAGTTCCTAGATCTTGATGTTTTCCTCCGTCATAATGTGGACGAGTTCTCTAATTTCAACGGTATACTACGTTGAAGACCAGACAGTTCCTAGATCTTGATGAAGATGTTTCCCTCCATCATATTGTGGACGAGTGTTATAACCTCAACAGTATACTACGTTGAGCACTAGTCAGTTCGTAGATCTTGATGTTTTCCTCCGTCATAGTGTGGACGAGTTCTCTAATTTCAAAGGTATACTACGTTGAAGACCATACAGTTCCTAGATCTTGATGAAGATGTTTCCCTACGTCATAGTGTGGAAGAGTTCTATAACATCAACGGTATACTATGTTGAGCACTAGTCAGTTCCTAGATCTTGATGTGTTCCTCCGTCATAGTGTGGACGAGTTCTCTAATTTCAACAGTATACTACGTTGAAGACCAGATAGTTCCTGAATCTTAATGAATATGTTTCCCTATGTCAAAGTGTGGACAAGTGCTATAACCTCAACGGTATACTACGTTGAGAACTAGTCAGTTCCTAGATCTTGATGTTTTCCACTGTCATAGTGTGGACGAGTTCTCTAATTTCAACGGTATACTAGGTTGAAGACCAGATAGTTCCTAGATCTTGATGAAGATGTTTCCCTACGTCATAGTGTGGACGAGTGCTATAACCTCAACGGTATACTACGTTGAGCACTAGTCAGTTCCTAGATCTTGATGTTTTCCTACGTCATAGTGTGGACGAGTTCTCTAATTTCAACGGTATACTACGTTGAATACCAGACAGTTCGTAGATCTTGATGAAGATGTTTCCCTACGTCATAGTGTGGACGAGTGCTATAACCTAAATGGTATACTATGTTAAGCACTATTCAATTCCTAAATCTTGATGTGTTCCTCCGTCATAGTGTGGACAAGTTCTCTAATTTCAACGGTATACTACATTGAAGACCAGACAGTTCCTAGATCTTGATGAAGATGTTTCCCTACGTCAAAGTGTGGACGAGTGCTATAACCTCAACGGTATACTACGTTGAGCACTAGTCAGTTCCTAGATCTTGATGTTTTCCTTCGACATAGTGTGGACGAGTTCTCTAATTTCAACGGTATACTACGTTGAAGACCAGACAATTCCTAGATCTTGATGAAGATGTTTCCCTATGTCAAAGTGTGGACGAGTGCTATAACCTCAACGGTATACTACGTTGAGCACTAGTCAGTTCCTAGATCTTGATATTTTCCTCCGTCATAGTGTGGACGAGTTCTCTAATTTCAACGGTATAATACGTTGAAGACTAGACAGTTCCTAGATATTGATGAAGATGTTTCCCTACGTCATAGTGTGGACGAGTGCTATAACCTCAACGGTATACTATGTTAAGCACTAGTCAGTTCCTAGATCTTGATGTGTTCCTCCGTCATAGTGTGGACGAGTTCTCTAATTTCAACGGTATACTATGTTGAAGACCAGACAGTTCCTAGATCTTGATGAAGATGTTTCCCTAGGTCAAAGTGTGGACGAGTGCTATAACCTCAACGGTATACTACGTTGAGCACTAGTCAGTTCCTAGATCTTGATGTTTTCCTCCGTCATAGTGTGGACGAGTTCTCTAATTTCAAAGGTATACTACGTTGAAGACCACATAATTCCTAGAGCTTGATGAAGATGTTTCCCTATGTCAAAGTATGGACAAGTGCTATAACCTCAACGGTATACTACGTTGAGCTCTAGTCAGTTCCTAGATCTTGATGTTTTCCTCCGTCATAGTGTGGACGAGTTCTCTAATTTCAACGGTATACTACGTTGAAGACCAGATAGTTCCTAGATCTTGATGAAGATGTTTCCCTATGTCATAGTTTGGACGAGTGCTATAACCTCAACAGTATACTACGTTGAGCACTAGTCAGTTCCTAGATCTTGATGTTTTCCTCCGTCATAGTGTGGCGAGTTCTCTAATTTCAACAGTATACTACGTTGAAGACCAGACAATTCCTAGATCTTGATGAAGATGTTTCCCTATGTCAAAGTGTGGACGAGTGCTATAACCTCAACGGTATACTACGTTGAGCACTTGTCAGTTCCTAGATCTTGATGTTTTCCTCCGTCATAGTGTTGACGAGTTCTCTAATTTCAACGGTATACTACGTTGAAGACCAGACAATTCCTAGATCTTGATGAAGATGTTTCCCTACGTCATAGTATGGACGAGTGCTATAACCTCAACGGTATACTATGTTGAGCACTAGTCAGTTCCTAGATCTTGATGTTTTCCTCCGTCATAGTGTGGACGAGTTCTCTAATTTCAACGATATACTACGTTGAAGACCAGACGGTTCCTAGATCTTGATGAAGATGTTTCCCTATTTCATAGTGTGGCTGAGTGCTATAAACTCAACGGTATACTATGTTGAGCACTAGTCAGTTCCTAGATCTTGATGTTTTCCTCCGTCATAGAATGGACGAGTTCTCTAATTTCAACCGTATACTACGTTGAAGACCAGACATTTCCTAGATCTTGATTAAGATGTTTCCCTACGTCATGGTATGGACGAGTGCTATAACCTCAACGGTATACTACGTTGAGCACTAGTCAGATCCTAGATCTTGATGTTTTCCTCCGTCATAATGTTGACGAGTTCTCTAATTTCAACGGTATACTACATTGAAGACCAGACAGTTCCTAGATCTTGATGAAGATGTTTCCCTATGTCAAAGTGTGGACGAGTGCTATAACCTCAACGGTATACTACGTTGAGCACTAGTCAGTTCCTAGATCTTGATGTTTTCCTCCGTCATAGTGTGGACAAGTTCTCTAATTTCAACGGTATACTACGTTGAAGACCAGACAGTTCCTAGATCTTGATGAAGATGTTTCCCTACGTCATAGTATGGACGAGTGCTATAACCTCAACGATATACTATGTTGAGCACTAGTCAGTTCCTAGATCTTGATGTTTTCCTCCGTCATAGTGTGGACGAGTTCTCTAATTTCAACGATATACTACGTTGAAGACCAGACGGTTCCTAGATCTTGATGAAGATGTTTCCCTATGTCATAGTGTGGCTGAGTGCTATAACCTCAACGGTATACTATGTTGAGCACTAGTCAGTTCCTAGATCTTGATGTTTTCCTCCGTCATAGAATGGACGAGTTCTCTAATTTCAACGGTATACTACGTTGAAAACCAGACAGTTCCTAGATCTTGATGAAGATGTTTCCCTCCGTCATAGTGTGGACGAGTGTTATAACCTCAACGGTATACTACGTTGAGAACTAGTCAGTTCCTAGATCTTGATGTTTTCCTCCGTCATAGTGTGGACGAGTTCTCTAATTTCAAAGGTATACTACGTTGAAGACCATACAGTTCCTAGATCTTGATGAAGATGTTTCCCTATGTCATAGTGTGGAAGAGTTCTATAACATCAACGGTATACTATGTTGAGCACTAGTCAGTTCCTAGATCTTGATGTGTTCCTCCGTCATAGTGTGGACTAGACTGAATGCTCACTATACTCTCCAGTCAATGCACGCACATGGAATTGGAAAAGTCAATCAGGCCAATGCGTTTGGGCCTGGAAAATTGCTGAACAAACCTCAATCTGGGCCCAACACCCTCTTTTGTTTGGTTATTTCTTTTTCTTTATATTTCTTTTTATTTAATTGTTTTTGTTAATTTACTTTTTATATTTTTTACTAACCAATTAAAATAACCTTTCCTCATAAAAATCAGAAAACAAAAAATATTATTTTTATTGTTAATTTCATTATTTTATTTTTGTAAATAAATATTAATTAATTAATATTAGTTTTAAATAGGTTTAACATTAATATTTTTGCAATAAATTAAAATTAATTTAGAATAACTAGGTTTTACTAACTTTCAACCATTTTATTTTTATTTCCTTAAATATTCAAAAACACAAAAATATTTTCATTATTTAATTTAATTAAATTGTTAATTTAGTTTATTTCCATAAATTCAACAAAATAACAAAAAATCTCTTTCTTTCACAAAAAGGTTCAAAACCCTAAAAAATACGCCGATTTAATTTTCTCGCACGCGTATCCGTTTGATTCCAATATTGTAATTGCTTCCGGTATGTAATAACTTTTAATTAGGACTTTAATTTTTTATCGCTTTATTTTACTTTCTGCAATTTAGATTAAAGGGTTTGTTTTTGGCGATGTAATGCCTTGTAATAGTTTAGATTTAATTCCCACAATTTAAATTCCATAACTATTAACTGTTAGATGTTTGATAATAGGGAATGTATGACAAGACCCAATGTATGAACTTAAAATCAACATAGATAAACCATGACATGTAAAGATAAATAACTGAAAAACAATACACTCACACATGCGCACTCTTAGGGTACACCTCACTTGGTTGCCTTCGAACGTGGCCATTAAGTATAGGAAGTTTTAGAGGTCGTCCTCTTGTCCAAAGATCATAAGTTGCCTTGAAACTGTTGCCTCGGAAAAAATGATCTAAGACATTAGGGTTACCGCTAAGGCATCCTAACATTGCTTTAGTGACCACACGTCCCTTAATCGAATTGACCCTAAAACTCCAATGACGGTGCTACTACTCCTCAATAGTGGGATAGCATTGTCTAAAGGACATTTGTACAGATTAATTCCTTTTCGAGTAGGTAGATGGTTCTTAAGTACTTGCTCCTTTTAAAAACAAAACAAAAACTTTTCGCACTTACACCTTTCAAACAAAAACTTCTTCCAAACCCACAAACACAAAGAAAAGCAAATTTTGAAAACACAATGAGCAAGTGCCTAAGAGCCCGTGGATAACCACGGATAGAAAGGGTGCTACCACCTTCCCTTTCTATAATCTACCTCCCGAACCCGAGAAATATCTCGAAAAAGGAATTTTTCTGTGCTTTTTCCTTTCCTTGTTGGATAAAATAAAAAGACGGTGGCGACTCTTGCTTACCGCGACATTTTGCAAAAACAAACGCAAAACGCGAACCAGCATTCTAAAGCAGTCAGTTCTCGTTCCCACCGATCACAGAACTGGCGACTCTGCTGGGGATATTATTATAAGTGAGGTGTACCTTAGGATTAAATCATTGTGTTTTCAATTGTATGCTTTGTATGCTTTAATTTTATGGGCTTGTATCGGAGTTTCTATAGATCCTAACCCGGATCTGGGGGTACCCTTTAGGTAAGTAGCAATAAACTGTGAGGGAACAGTCCGGCGTAGACCGACACGGTTGAAGCAGTAGCTACGTTGGTGTGTAAATTTTGTCTGTACAGATATCCCTTGTGTTGGAACGAGGAGAATATGGGTCTTCTAAGGGGTCATTAAGCACCAACTGACCTTAGAACCTTAAATTGACCAACTTGGCCATAGAACAATAGCAGTATGCTACACTCATTGAGACTAAACTCTCGCGATGATTCCGGACGCAAGAAAAGGTTGCTAAACTGGAATTATGACCGATTGAGGGTAGTCAGTGATATTGAGATCCTCTAGAACCCGGTTACTATTTTTAGGACAGGTTTAAACTAACTAAACTGAAAGAGGGTAATACCTAAACTCCATGCCAGCCTAAACTTAAGGTTATTTGTGTGACTTGTGTGCCTTCAAACTTGAACTACTTGCACATTCTTGTTATATGACAACATGAGTTCCTTGCAGGTTTTGTTTACAGTCCTTATCCAATAATTTGGATTTATTACAGGGTTCACTTACATCACTTCACACTTTTGCTTAAACGCATAGCATACACATCATAACATCATGCCTTAACATTTCCTTAACCATTTCAAGGATCTCAAGGGTTTGTGATACAGGTTATGGTAAATCAAATGTCTAGCAAGGGGCAAAGGGGATTTATTTTCCTCTAGCCAAGGTTGTCTAGAGATTAAAACACGATAACTTGAGTCAGGGGCTATGACCCACTCGATATGGTGAGCTTAACTCTTAAAGAAGGACTCTTAACAACATGAAGTTTCTTCAATCAAAGCTACAAGATTCAAATTCTAACAAGTTTCTTGTTCACCCCGAGAGATTTTTGAAAACATGCATCCATATAACATGCATCCACATCATGACAGGTTTTCCCTTTCAGGTTTCCTTATTCTCCTACTGTTTATTTCAGTAAAGATGGCCCTAGAGAGAATTGTCGAAGATATCCAGGCTCAAAACGCTCAACTTTAAGAAATGTCCTTGAACCTATCCCAGGGGCAGGAAGAAATAAAAGCTCTCCTCACAAGGGGCTTAGTCCTAGGGAATCCAGGAAGCATCAGGAATGATCAGTTGGAAGGGCTACAAATTGAATTGGCAACAATGAAGATCCAAATGACGGGACAACTGGTAGACCAGATGGCTCTCATTTAAGACCTGGCTCAAAGACAAGAAGAGCTCAGGGTCCTCGTCAACAAACTACTTCAAAATAACCAAGTGGGGCAAACAACTAGGGTTGAAGATCAAGTTATCATTCAACCTCCTTTGAGACAAGAAGACAAAGGGAAAGCTCCCCAGCTTGTTTCAGGGTCATAAGCCCAGCAACAACCTCGCCAGCCTCAACGGGGTAATCAGCGCAAGCAAAATACATCTGGAAGACATTTCTCTGAGACTGATATACCATCATCTCTAATACTGAAACGCTTATTGGAGGCCAATCTGATTCCTTTAAAGGATCCTCCCCGAAATCCCAATACCTCTGCTCCTGGCTATCACCCCGACGCATTTTGTGTATACCACTCCTATAGTCCTGGACATGACACCGACGACTGTTGGGCTTTGAAAAACAAGATCCAAGACTTGATTGACAGAAGAGTGCTGGAATTCATGCCGGATGGCGAGATGAAAATCTTCCGCTGAGGGTTCTCCACCTAAAATGACTAGTTCAAACTAAGAGACTTTTGCTCATTAGAATTTTCAAGTTGTAATTTTCTTTTGACTGTTCGAACATTTACTCATGTCAAACTTTATTACTTTACCAATGCATTGCGTATGTCGGTTTTGAATCAATCCATCCCAATATCATACATCTAACAGTTAAATATTTACGGAATTTAAAATGCGTAAATTAAACTATGCTATTACAAGGCTTCGGGTATTTACATAGCCAAAAACAAACCCTTGAAAAGTAAAGTGGTAAATGAAAATAAAGTTATAATTTAAACTGTTACAACCTTGTGAGCAGTTACAATAATAGGGTAAAAAATAATAAAATAAAACGCGCGATGAAAATTAGAACGAATGTGAACTAGGATTTTGACCCTTCTATCCTAATTAGAAGAGAAAATGTTTTTGTTGTTTTTAATAAAAGAATTATGTTTTCTAAACTAAATACAAAAATTAGTTAATTAATTAATTAATGAAAATAATGACATGGCCTATTTTTGTGTTTTTGTTATTTTTAGAAGAAGAAAAATATAATTAAATTAGAGATAAAACCTAATTGTTCCAATTGATTTTAAATTTATTTAAAAAGAAATTAAAGTTTGCCTAAAATTAAAGTCTAATTAAATTAATTAATTTTTGATAAAAAAGATAGAATCTAAACCTAATTTGGGAAAAGTATTATTTTTTTATGATTTTTTGATAAAAGAAAATAATTAATTGTTAGTAAAATAAATAAATAAAATTAAATAAAACAAATAAAAAAATAATAGAGAAAAAGATTTGGGCCTGAGTTTAGCAGTTTGGGGGGGAGTGTGAGAAGCAGTTTTGGGCCCAATAATTTGAAGTCTACGTTTGACTTCTATGATTTCCTCCCATGCGTTGACTGGGCCTCATGGTGCACCTTCAGATGATGGCCATCAGATTTGGCCATCTGGAGATCCAAGGGCTAGATCTTGAGAGTGTATGGTGGGTCTTGGACTTGTGTACGCATTTGAACCTGAAGAGAAAAATAATATGCAAGCAAAGGGGGGACCTGGGATTCGAACCCAGGTCCTGAAGCAATTACCATGCATTCCACTACCACTGCGCCAACTGTTCTTGTTTGTACATAAAATAAGTAATAATAATATACAAAATAAAGGAAATTAATGGAGAACTAAGAAAACGCACGCCAGATTTCAAATATGCCAATGGAAAGGTGACACGTAGGTCATCCCTGACCTCGTTCCGTTGGTAAAAGTGGGAAACTTTTACCTACAGACATATGTCTGTTGCTATATCCCTGTCATTCCTCAAAATCAAGCATAGGTAAGATAAATCAAAACTAAAGCCATGAATGGCTTCGTCTGGACCTGCTGAGTTCAATGATGGCCCTTTCATGGCCTAATTTTGTCTATATGATGAAATCCCAAATAGAGCTATGAAACCCTAACAATGGCATATTCCAATACAAGCCAAGAAATTGTAATCAAATAGTACAGAAAGCATGTGTTGTACCCCAAAATTTGCCCTCCCATAATCTTCAAAGTTTTACCAAGCAATGGTTCAAAGTCTACTCAAGGGTTGCACAGTCAACCATCCTCCTAAGCCAGTCAAACTAGGGTTTTGGTTCTCACAAGGAAGCTGAGGTTTTCAAGGGCTCAATCAAGTCCCATATGCTCATACACATTGTCAAGCACCTACATGTCAAGTTTCAAGGCTCACAAGGTCAAGTTGCACAGTCAAAAACCCTAATTGCTCCACAGTCAACTATAGGGGCAAAATGGTCATTTGGCAGTCAAAAGTCAAAAATTTTGGTCAACATATTATTTTGAAGCTACAATCATCATTTGATCAAGTCTTGATCATGATTTCACAAGAATGGCTCAAAAAATCATCAAGGTGTCAAAAGTTTCTACTTTTGGACAGCTGAAAAGTCAACTGTAACTTGACCAAGGCATAACTTTTTCATGGTTCATCAGAAAAATCCCATCCAATGCTCATATTGAAGGGGAGGACATTTCCTACAACTCATCTTCACATTCCAAGTCCAAGAAATGCTCTCACAAAAAGTTATCAATTTCAACATTATAGGTCATTTTCAAAAGTCAACAAAAAGGCACTTTAAGTCAAAGACCATAACTTGATATTGGTAAATCAAAATGACATGGGACCAAAGACATTGGTTAGAGGACTTCAAGAGCTTTCCAAAATGTCCAAGAACATGTTCATAGCTTCAAAATTGAGCAAGATATGCATTGGAGAAGTTGGGAAATTTTTGTGAAATGGCCAAATTCAATTATCCTTGAAACTTCATTTTTGACAAAAGGGGCCCACTTTTTCCACTTGTTTCAGCTTGGCCATGCCTCCCACGTGTCCCACAATTTATTTCAAGATTAAAAATTAATTTTTTCCATTTTTATTTGATTTAAATCATTTTAAATCTTTAAAATTCAAATGAAAATCAAGAAAATTAATTAAAGGATATATTTTGTATTGAAATGCTTTGATACACCATCACTCACCTTCCAAATTCGTGCAAGGCCTAATCCAAGCAAGAAATTCTAATTTTGACACAAAAGGCAAGTTGTTTCAATGTTGGTTATGGAGGAAATCTCAAACATGAATGCAAAGGCTTAATGACCATAATTTTGATTGATATTCATTACATAACACATGTGCAAGCTTTCACAACAGGATTCACGAGCTAGAGCACTCAAAACCAGCATATGCCATTTCAAAATTTCGAAGAGAAAAAGTGAAATTGAAAACCTATTTGCAGCCTGTTCCAAGCCTCCATTTCAATCCAAATACACTCCTTGTATCCCTAGGAACCTTTGGCAATCAGAACCAAGCGCAATCACTCAAGGAATCATCCCATACAACTCACTCGGTTTGCTTCATTTCTCAAAACTGTATATCATATTTCATGAGCATTTGATCCATTTTTTTGATTGGTTTGTATTGTTAGGGGCCTTCTGAAGCTAATGGAATAATCTAATTGCATTCTAACGCGTTAAATCATGATTTACCATTAAAGCATTTTAGGGTTTTCAAGGTTTAAAATTGGGGGTTTCACCATACTGTAAAATAAGGGTCCCAAACAAGCATGGATGAAATCAGCTGGACTAGACGGTTTTGATGGACACCTCGCGCCTAATTTATGCTTCACGAGCATCTATTCGCTATTATTGAAATGCTTGTATTTTGTGGGGGTTTAAAACCCCCGCTATATGTTTTGTATTTTGCAGAAAAAGCTTGAAGATGACTGCGTGGCAGCCAGGCATATGTGTATTCAAATTCGCGCGCGTTGTTTCAGCCTATAGGGCACTTATTCCATACATTGTTTTGTTCCTATTATGTTTACAACTAATTGCGTTTGGTGTAGTGGCTGGCAGCGTGTCATGTAATCTTTGGGACCTGGGTTCGATTCCCAGGTCCCCCATATTTCTAATGCTATTTTTTCCTAAATGTTCTTGTGCAGCATTCCAAGGAGGACTCACAATAAACCTCACAGATCCAAGCAGCCAGGTGTCATCAACGCAGATCCAAAGGACAAAAAGTGTAGCACACCATACTCTGGAGTCAAGCGTGCTGCAGGCAATCATAAAAGTCATACAGGCCTTGTTCAAATGGGCCACAATTCTCAATTCAACACCTCCAAATTTCAGCCCACACCCCCCTTTTGGTTTTACTTCTTTTTTTATTTTTTGTTTTGTTTTTTCTATTATTTTAATTTCTAACCTTTTTTCATTTTTATTATTATTAACAAATTAACTTAATTAACATATTTTCATAAAATCAAAAAAATAGAATTACATCATTATTATTATTATTATTTTACTTTGTAAATAAACATTAACTAAAATAGTTTAATTAGGCCATTTTAATTCCTTTTCTTAAATAATTAAAATAGATCTAGAATTAGGTAAAGTTCACTTTTGATTTTATTTCATTTCTTTTATTTCATAAAAACATAAAAACAAAAAAAATATTTTCTTTTAATTAAATTAAATTAATTAGTTTAATCATTAGTTTTAATTTCATTTAATACAAAAAAGACCAAAAAATTAATTTCTTTTCTTAAAAGGGTCAACACCCTTAGAACATTCCGATTTAATTTTTTATTCGCGCACAGTTTATTATTATGTAATTGCTTCCAAGACATGTAATAGTAATTAGGACTTTTACTGCTTTTATTTACTTTCCGTACTCATTTACTAAAAACGGGTCTTTGTAATTTTTGGCGATGTATAGACCCGCGCCTTGTAATAGCGTAGGATTTACGTTTCCGCAATTTACTTTCGGCACCCCTTAACTGTTAACTTGCATGAAAGAATGTATGTAAATAAAAACAACTCGTAGCTCACTAATTAACAAGACAAACATTAACTGAATACAACACACAAATACACACACCACTTCTAGGGTACGCCTCACTCGCTGCCTTCGAAACGTGGTCATCAAGCATAGGACGTCTTAGAGGTCACCCTTAGTCCAAAGATCCAGTTGCCTCGAAACAGTTGCCTCGAAACGGTTGCCTCGGATTAAAAAGGATCTAGGACATTAGGGTTACTTCTAAGGTGTCCTATTGTTGCTTCGGTGACCACACTGTCCCTACAATCGAATTGACCCGAACACCTCCAACGGTGGTGCTACCTACCTCTCAATGGTGGGATGGCACTACCTAAAGGACACTTACACAGCTTAATTCCTTAGGGTAGGTAGATGACTCATAGATACTTGCTCTTTTCAAAAACAAACAAAATACTTTTCACACCTTACACTTTCAAAAGCTTTCAAAATAAATTTTTTTCAAACACTCTTGAGGACAGATACAAGAGTTATTCGGAAATCTTTCAAAGAAACTTTTTCAAACCCACTCACATTTTGAAAACATAAGAGCAAGTACCTAAGATCCCGTGGATAACCACGGATAGAAAGGGTGCTAACACCTTCCCTTTCTATAAATCTACCTCCCGAACCGAGAAACATTCTCATAAGGAATTTTACTGTGCTTTTGTACTTTCCATGTTGGAGAAAATAAAAGACGGTGGCGACTCTTGCTTACCGCGACATTTCGCGAAACCAGCTAAAAACAGTCAGTTCTATTTCCACCGATCACATGATTCCAGCTAAAAAAGGAGTAAAAATGTATAACTATTTCATGCTATAAGGGCCAAAATCACATGATTCGATTTCAAGAAATAACCAAGACCGTGGATGACTTACAACATGTTTTAGTACTGGAAAAGACTGGTTCTTGATCGATTTCGCTTGCCTACACTACCAGGAAGTGATTGGAATAGCTAGAATGCCTTGAGGATGCTTGGAACAATGAATTCAATCCAGCACTTTTGTTGTGATTTTTCAAGTTTGGTTCCCCTTGCTGTGCCTCCTTCTCACCTAGTTTTGGGTCTGCACACGTTCTATATGTATCAAGGAATAGATTAGGGTTCCAAAACTGATCTCAATCTTCCTCAATCAATGAATTTGATTTTGATTTGATTCTCTTGAATATCATTCCAAAATTGGCCTAAAATCAATCTTTTTGTCCACCCTAATGCCTTGCACAATTTCAAATACTTGCCAACTAGATTTGTAACCTGAAACAAGTATAAAATCCAGAGTTTTCAATGCTTTAGATTTTCTCATGATTTATTTTGATTAAAATTGATTTAATTCAAATAAAAATCAAAATAAATAATAAAAACATGATAATGACAAGTGGTAAGGTCTAGGACTTATGGGCTATGTTTCCAACTCAAAACAAGTGAAAATGATTGGGCTCATTTGGCAAAATTTGTAGTTTTAGGCATAGTTGCCTTTTGGCAATTTTGTAAAAAGGGTCAACTTCATCAATGCATAACTTCCTCAATTTTGACTCTTTGAAGGTGTTCTTGAAATTTTTAGAAATATTGAGATATCCTATAAGCAACCCTTTTGGTCTCATCTCAATTTGATATTCCATGCTCATGTATGAATCTTTGACAAAAAAAGGTGTTTTTGTTAACTTTTCAAAATGACCTATAATGTCCAAATTCATAACTTCTTGTGAGTGCATATTTTGAACTTGGGAGCTTAAGATGGATTATAGAGGATTGCATCCTATTCATAATGAGCTTTGGATGGGTCATTTCTCATAAAGTATGAGAAAGTTATGCTTGGTCAAAGTTGAGTTGACTTTTCCTGCAAAACCCTAATTTAGCAACCCTTGGTTCTTGATGAATTATGAGCATTCCTTGATGAATCATGAACAACCCTTGATAAAATGATGAAATATACTTCAAAATGAGAATGTTGATTAAAAATCTTGAAGTTTGACTGTACGTGGGCCACAGTTGACTTTTGCCTTGGCACAGTCGATTTTCAGGCCTTTGAGCAATTGACTAAGCAAACTTCCTCTGCAAGGCTTGAAACATGACATGGATGATCTTGATAACATATTAAGACATTGGTGATCATTTTGGATCCCTTGGACTCAAGTATCTTGATGCAACATGGAACCCTAATTTGAGGTAGACTGCCTTAGGAGAGAGCTTGTCGGCCAACCCTTGGACTACCTTGAGCAACTTGGGGATCTTTCTTGAAATGTTTTAAGAAATATGGGAGGGAAAATTTTGGGGTACAACATCTACGGTATCCACTCTTGTTGTCTATCTTATGGGTGTATCTAAACTATGCTTACTGTATACTACTGAGGAAGAATGCATACAAAATAAATGAGAAAAGAATGTAGAGAAAATAAAATTGTACTCGCTTGGGCCCTACCCCAATGCCTACGTATCCTTTTTGAGGAATCAGAGCTATCGTAGTTCGGCTAACATGTTTTGCTTGTTTTGTGTTTTTTATGGACAATGTTAATTCTGCCTTCTTCCGCAGCTCGACCTTTGGAGACTTATGCATTGGCACATAAGTAAATTAAGCATATCCTTACCTGAAAAGGGTTTTAGAGAAAAGGTGCTTGAGCGCACAAAAAAGAGTTTGAGTCGGTTTGTGTTTTTCGTTGCAGATAATGACTAGTTGACTTCAAGAGAGAGATATTAGCCACTTTTCTACTTATCCATGAAAGGAGTCTTTGAGACTTGAAACACACCTAGGCCTGAGATGAAGAACAATAAGATCCAGAAGAGACCGGCTTATCATTTCCCATACTCAACAAAAGTATGATTCTCATCAGTGATTCTTAAAGTGTTTTGAAGTTTGAAAGGATAAAAGAAGTTTTTGTTTTAATGCAAATGCAAAAGGAGAAAACAAATTCAAAGGGAGACTAGCCTATTTCTAAACCTAATGCTATTATGCACCATGGACCTGAAATTGGAATTTCGAGGAAATTCTACCTAATGTTTGCATGCTTGGATTTAAAAAGCCTAATGTCTAATTTTAGTTCAATTAAATCGAAGATTAAATTTGAACCAAAATCACCTAAGGGATCATGAAAGAACATACAAACAAGTAAAACTAGGCAGCAAGTGTCAAAGTATTACATACAATTCATACCAAAATCGCAAACGAAATACATGATATAAAATGAGTAAAACTAGCGATTAAAATTGACTAAAAAGTTAGCAAAAGGGGAGATAAATTAAGGTCTCGATGATATCAAACGGAGAAGGTTTGTTGCCTCTTCAAGGCCACGCAAGCGATAAGAAAACTCTACATAAAGCTTCCTTGAATTTTCTTGATGAAGATTAAGCTCTTAATTCACTTTGTAACTTCTTGAAACTCCTCGAAAAAAATCTTTTATTTACAAATATCACAAAAATTCAAACACCATGATTAATAAAAAATTGCAACTGACACTAGTATAGGAAAAGAAACTTCAAGAGGTTGTAAAGCTGTAATAAGCACTATGTTGCAGTAGATCTGGCACTAAGTCCAACTAGACTAGTCCATGAAGGATTTTTGCCTTCTCTTCAAGTTTAAAAAAACATGGGCCTAAGGGATGGGATTTGGTTTTGTCCACTTCTCACCATTTCCATTTCAGATTATCAATATCTATTATTATTGTTATTTAAACAAGATATAATGAAAATTAATAAATTAAACAAAAATTAGAAACAGATTAGGGTTAAGAAACTTTGTGTCCTTTCCACTTGTACGAAGAACATGCTTCTACTTCACTTTATCAAACTCGAACGACGCACTTTATCTCACCACTGTTCGATTCAACCTTGCCACCATTCTGATTTGGCTTCATTTCCATACAGTTCTTATTTAGACTTCCCTTCTTCAAAGAAAACATAACGCGACTCCAGCAGATTCTACTTCTTATGCTTCCGATTTGGATCCAAATGGCATGATCTCGCCTTCGCTCACCCAGTCTTCGACTTAACCATTTAGCAAACGCGTCTTATTCGTGCGATCTCCCTTCGCCTTTCTAATTCAACATTTTTTAATTCCTCAAGTTTGATTCCGTTTTCTGAGTTATGAGTTGTTGTTACGATTTGTTTTGCAGATTCGAAGTAGTAATTATTGTTGTTTCGAAATGGATGAAGATAATAATATGAATCTTGTTGTGTGATGCAGATTAATGAGGAAGCTTGGAAATATTGCGGTGGAGATTCACGGTTACAGGTTGTTGAAGATGATGTTTGAAGATGATGGATGCGGATTGTATTTTTAAATTTTCTTGGTGATTGTTGAAGGTTGAGATTCACAGTTGTGGAGGTTTGGTTACTTTCAAAAGATGAAGATTGAAGTGATGTGAGGAAGATGAAGATGGAATTCAAAGGGATAGTGAATAATTTTGGTTAAGGGTGGAGGTGAAGAAAATGGTGCTTGGGAGAGATGGTTGAAATTGAGAAAAATAATGGTGGAGGTTGAAGGTTTGTGAGATGATGGTTGAGGTTGTAGAAAATTGTTGCGGTTAGATGAAGATTCAGAATGAATGATGGATTGAGGAACGATGAAGAATGAAGAGAGTGAAACAGCCTCTTGCAGAGAAAAAGGTGAGATGAACTATTTCGTTGAGATTTTTCTATGACTTTCCTCCCTTTTGAATCGTGAATTCTCCCCCCTTCCTTTTCTCTATTTTTTCTGTTATTTCCATCTATATAACTTTTTGTTGAAGTTTGTTACAGCAGTTGGATTCAGTCTATTGAAATCTGTTAGGAAGTTGTTATGGAATTGGTTGGAGTTAAAGCGATTAGGATATGGCTAGAGGTTCGTTGGAAAATATGTTAGGAGGTTTATGTTATGTAGTTTGTTATAGGTTAGGAAATTCTGTTTTGGACAGTTGGTGGGGGTTTAGTTAGAATTCTGTTGACAGTTTGCGGGGTTGTTTTCTGTTATGCGGTTAGAGAATTCTGTTATGGTTATTTCTTGCTGGAAATTTTCCACATCATTCTGTTTTTCTGTTATATCTTGTTATGGACAGTTTATTGGATGTGGGTTTGGGAATGCAGGGTAGTTTAGGAGTTTGAAATTCATTTGGTGTGCTGGATTTTAACTGAGCAGGTTCAGTCAAATATTATGCAAGTTTATGAATTAGTACTAAGGTTAGTGAATACAGTTAGGTGTTAAAGGGTGAATAGGGTGGAGTACTCGGGTATTGCATTATGCTGACTTGAATTTTTAAGATTGGTATATGTGTAGGTTTCAAATGAAAATTGACAAAGGATTTATGAACGTGTTTTAAACTATTTTACATTTGCCTCGATTTCTTTCCTTGAACTTAGTGCAGTTTCGGTTTTAAATCGATTTGGGATTTCTTTTGCAGGTTGTGGGAGCATAGTGTCATGGCCTTGATGAAAGAAAACAGAAGCAATATGAAGGAACCTTGAAGTTCAGCGGTTCGTTAATGAAGGCAACAACATGAAGATACGAATAAGTCTTCGTTATGGGGTTTGAAAACCAATGTCGCGTGGAGATGACTGAAGATATTCTTGTAGCAAATTGAAAAGACTTATGTAACTTAGAGAATATTGTCACCTCTTGTAATTTTCTTTGGGAATTGTAACTTGTTTTTGTATAACATCAACATGGCTTGTAAATTTGCACGGTTATGACTTTGAACAAACATGAATATCTAAAGATGGATAGAACTTTGATGAATTTCACTTGATGTTTAGATATCGTAAAAAATGATCATGAGTCTTTGAATCTTGATGAACTATGATGAACACAACCAATGAATAAGTGAATAACCTGGTTATTCTTACCAGCCAATTTCACGTTTCGATTTGTCATTCCAAGTCAAACATATCTTGGAACCATACACAAAAATTAATTGATTAAGTGATGCATAAATGAACCCATCTCTTCTCTTGTATGAAATCCATGTAAACATTCTTCCCACTTCGATCCATTTTTTGACAACTTGAATTCATAGAGTCTCTTTCAACACATCCCTTTTTTAAACTAATCTCTAACTCAATGCTTAAACTCGTGTCAACTTGGACTTTATACCCACAACTCCTTGACTTTTATTGTATCAAAAGGCAATTGAATCCACTCTTCGCACAAACCGTAATTCTTGCCTTTTAACCCAAAAATCATCGATTGAATTAGTAAAAGATAGAACCATGTAATGCAATGTCACCATCCCTTACAATTAGAGACTCAAATGATTAGAGAATATGCCGAAACCCTTGGCTTGATGAATAAATGAATTATATCCAGTTAATAGCAAGCCTCTTGTCATTAATCTTGATCAATCATAAGAGGGTTCCACATGACCCACTTCTCTAGGAAACCCTCAGATGAAAACTAAGATTTATAAACATCAAAGGAAATAGGTTCAATTGGGATCTTGATGCAGTCATTGAGCGCCATAATGAAACCTTAATACACTTGTCTCAGGATGGAAATTTGATGAACACAGAAGTCCATAATGATCATGAATGTACAACCCTATCTTCAAACCATGATTGGTGATGAAACCAGTTGATTATTCAAGATTGAATGAAGATTAGAGCTTTAAAGCCATACAACAACCATAATTCCTCAATATCTTTGATCACATGCCAATTTGATTGATTAATGAATGAATGATGTGTTAGATGACCAAATGGAGTTATGTATATGAAAAAAGTGCAAAACTACATAAGCTAGATAAAAGTAAAAGGGGTAGGACAAATTTGGGGTATTAGAGATGGGACCTTTTTTGATATAGAGGCCAAGGAGGTGGAGATATTCTTCTACCAATGGTTCAACTAGAGAGATGTTTTTGAAATATGAGTTTTTATATGATATGTAGGTGTTCGTGAATGCATGTGTGGGAACAGATGTGTATAAACATGAAATGGTTTCTTATGTTAAATGTCTTATCCACTTGGGTACATTCTTCTCTTTTGATTATTTTTATTTAGTGATCAACTTAAAAATAGATACGCAAACGAGATGTGGGAACAAAATGCCTTTATTGAAGGTAACATAATTCAGATATTGAAAAATATTACAATCTTAAACCAAAACTTGTTTGTATGAAATTGAACCAAAGGAAATAAGTCTTCTTGGTGCGCTTGCGGGCGTCTGCTCTTGAAACCATCCTCCTTTGCTTGACAAAGATTGAGAATGTCTTCAGTACATTATTTTCCTTACGTGGCTTTGATTTCAGACATGTTAGGTGCATTGACGCGGACAAGTTGTTTCCTTCGATATCCATTTTTAAAGACAGTCACCGAGATCTTGAGTTTATTATTAATTTTATATTCCCTGTGCATAAGACAAATAGAAAGAAACTGGTGATGAATATATGAAATGTATGACAAATATATGGAATGTATGAATGCATAGGTGTAGGGTCGAGTGACAGGATTTTTGTAATAAGTACCTCTGTAGGGACGTATGGTTCACTTACGGGGTTTTTGTGATGAGTACCCTTAGAAGGTAGACTCCTTAATTTTGACCTACGGTTAGTCTACCCTCCCAAAAGGTGGTTTACTTAAGGGTATCATGAATAACACCAGAGGAACAAGGAACAAGGGCCTCCCTTAAGTGGAGCCTCTTTACAGACTGAGACTTTCGTCTCAAAGTCGTGAAAGGTCTCGTCATGAGTTTTTAGGTTAAGACCGTTACAAAGATTCATGGGTGTCCTTCCAAAGTCCTACTCGTCAAGAGGGTATCTCTTGATAAGTATTCCTTTTTCGGAAGTCCACCGACTCTAGGCTAAGTCGTCACGTAAACTCGCAGGGATGATGTACCCCCTAAGCTAATAGAAGAACCTTCTTTCTAAGGGTTATCGAAAAAAAAAATTTGAATTAAAAACCCGCCACATAGTAAATATATAATAATAAAGAAAAAAAGACAAGAAATAAAAAAAATGCAATAAATAAAATAATGTAAATAAATAAATAAAAATAAAAACCCAAAAGAGACCTAAAACCTAGGGTTAAGGAGAGTCCCCAGCAGAGTCTCCAGCTGTAGTAACTGGTTTATAAATCAGAGTCACCACTATTAGTTTTTATCCTAGGGAAGGGCATCTAATAGGAAACCCTAATTCACAGACAGAGATTCTAGGTTTCGAACTTCATTAGACGAAAGGAAGGTGTTAGACACCTTTCATTTACCTTGTTAACAAGGACACTAGGTTTTAGGTTTAGGTTCGGATAAAATAAGGTTTTAAATTTTAATTAGGGGAAAAGGTTTAAATATTTTTATAGGGGAACTCGCTACGATTTTTTATCGTATGCCTAGGTATCCTCTTAAGAGGAATCAGAGTCCCAATTCATAGTTCGTATGGGGTTGGTGTTTTTTAGGGGTTGCAAACGTATTTTGAATCACCTCGCACTTGGCCGTGAATAGTGATTGCGGAGATTTTGACTAAATGTGCAGTAAGTCAAAATCTGTTTGAAACCCTTTTGCAAAAACAGTTGATTAGCTTAGTTGATTGCTAAAAATAGTTTGATGTTTGTTAGTATTTTTTATCGTATTAATAGCAAAAATCTTAATTAATGCATGACTAAAAAAATGTTTAATGCAATATATAAGAAAATAATATATAAATTTTGAAATAAAAATAATTTACTTATGATAATATAAATAATAATATTATAGTAAATAAGAATTAATATTAATAATAACAATTATCATATATTAAAAATAAGAAAAGAAATAACATAAAATATAAATATAATACTCATAAAATAGAAATAGAAAATAATTAGAATTAAAAAAAATATTTACTTAATTTCATGGGGGTGTAATTTAGGCTAGTAAGTAAAAAGATGGGGGTGCTAATAAGGACCCTGGGCTGGCCCAAATATAGTTTCTGAAAGGGGGTGTGAATTGTTTTTTAGTTTAGTAAAAGGGCATAAAGGGGGTGTTAGCAGCAGTTGGGCTTGGCCCATTAAGTAAATTGGGAGGCCGGTTGGATCGAGCGTTGCAAGGTTTTACTATGGGACTTGGCCTTACGGTTGTCCGATGCAAATCTAAAGGATGATCAAGGAAGGTACAGGATAACTACTCTAATCGTGCAGGCATGGGATTGTTACGGATTATACACTTTTGTTTTAACATTTCCATTTTCATTTATTCGGTTTTACAGCAAATCAACCTCTTCTCTCTCTCGTAAACCTTCTTCCCAAATTCCCAACCCTAATTCTCTAAACCCTCTGGCTGCGCTGTGGCACACAAACCTCACCGGCTCTTCATCAACACAAAAAAAAACCTAAAGATGTACCCCTTTCACGATTGATTTCTGACTTTTGTCTGATTTGCTCTTTAATCCCATCTTTCTCTCTTTTGCAGGTAGCGATATGAGGATTGATGGTGTACGACGATGAGATGTTGAAGACGATAGTGCACCGCGGCTACTGGGCTAGCGATTAGGGTTTCGGATGTCGAAACACCAATCGCATCAACCTTATTCTTCAACGGCGCTCGGTTCTTCCCCTTCTGTCTTCAAGTTCTTCTGTCTGTATCCTTCTCTTATGCGTTTTCAGTCCCTCTAACCCCCCCATTCTGTAAATTCATTTTAGTATATATAGGTTTTTAGAATTAGGGTTTTGTTGTTACAATTTAGATAGTGTAGATTTAGGGATTGAGATAGAAGTTAGGGATTTAGGATTATTAGTTGATTGTAACTGATTCTGAAAAAAACTGTAATTGATTTGGATTTATGTATAATTTCCAGATTTTGTAATATAATTGACTTTCTGGATTTGTAGTGAAAGATTTGATTTGTTTTTTAGTTTAATTTGAACAGTATGTGTTCATTGCAAAAAACGTGCACAAATTTGGCTATTACTACAGTATGTGTTTGAGCCTAAAAACTAGCATAGATTTTGTTTGATTTGGTACAGTTCCTATTGTAGTTAATTATGGGCCTGCGCGTTAGTTACAGCCCAGCTCACGTTCTTCTAGTAGCAACAAAATCAAATCGTAAATCAATAGGCCCAAAATGCTTTTTCAACACAATTTTTTCTCAAATCTTTAATAAAATATTTTAAAGCTCAATATCTAATAACACAAAAAATTATTTCAACAGAAATAGCAAATAAAAATGTTAATTGGGCCCAAACTTACCAGCTTGTCCCCGCAAATCTTCCTTTAAAACAAAATCCTTAATATATTATATAATATAAAAAACATTATTATAAAAGTTTTTTTTTTGAAAACATAACGTTTATATATATATATATATATTTTTTATAATAATAACAAGAAGTTTTATTTTTAATAATAATGCTTCTCTTTTAAAACAAAACAACAACATCAAATGAGCTAGAAATCTTAATGGCCTTGCAATTTGTAATTTCACCCCATTTTACTAACACCCAACAGAGATAGGTCAAACACAATGGGCTTGTTTATTGAAATTTCATCTCCCATTTTACTAACAACCACTTAAATGTAAATGGGCTTAGATACTTAATTTTAAATTAATAGAAAATTAAACCTAAGTAGTTTTAATAAACTAATAATTTATTAATTACTCGGATTATTTATTTTTATTTTCGAATTGCATGGACCATTGGCCAACATGCCGCACGAACGAATTTATGATTCTTTCCAATTTAGAAAGCCCCATTAAAATACACCCCCGGTCTTGGATAAAGATGTGCCATCAGATACTGCTGTACCATATTTAATTAAATATTTCTTCTATTTCAATCTCGAAAAATAAAATTATCGTGGTAGGACAAATTTGGGGTACGACACGTCGTGCTCGTGTTGGAAGACCACCATTCTGTGTCAGCAACAATGGAGTCAACGCGGTAGAAGATGCTGACAGTGACTATGACCTCGACAGCTAAATCTTTCCTACCATCAGCAACGAGCACAACAACTAGAGGACTGAAGACCTTATCTCAATCTCCTTTAGTCATGAGTAATTGCTACTTTTTGTTTTATTGCTTTCAAGTTTTGGCTATGTAACTTTTGAACAATAACTTAAGTCTTGTGTCTTACCCGGGGCACAATGGTCCATTTGTTAAGGGTTGTCACTTCATAAGCATATTTTCATTTGATAAATAATTGGACGTTTTGTATTCAAATTTTGTGCTCTTTGTCTTTCTTTTTTTCTTATCATAATAGCCATGCGTTCTTACACACACCCATACAATAAATTCCAGATCCACATTCACTATGGATCTCGTTGATAAAGACTCTGCTATTTCCACTTATGCCTTTGAAAATCCAATCTACCAAGCCGAGGATGAAGGTGAGGAAGATTATGAAATACCTGGATAACTTCCCAAACTGTTAGTGCAAGAGGAAAAGGTTATACAACCGCATGAAGAGCCAGTTGAGGTTGTAAACTTGGATACTGAAGAAGACAAGAGAGAAGTCAAGATAGGTGCCAACCTGGATGACAGTGTCAAGAACAGGTTAATTGAGATGTTGCATGAATATGTTGAGATCTTTGCTTGGTCATACAAAGATATTATAGGGCTCGATACCGATATTGTGTTTCACCGTCTGCCGATGAAAGAGGGTTGTTCTCCGATAAAGCAGAAGGTTCGTCGCATGAGTCCCGAGATGTCATAGAAAATCAAGGCTGAAGTTATAAAGCAATTCAACGCAGGTTTCTTAGCTGTTACATCCTATCCTCAATGGGTTACAAATGTGGTTCCAATACCAAAAAAGGATGGCAAAGTACGTATGTGTGTAAACTACAAGGATCTGAATAGAGGGAGCCCTAAAGATGACTTCCCACTTCCACATATCGATGTTCTGGTTGACAATACTACTTAGCACAAGGTATTCTCCTTCATGGAAGGTTTCTCAGGTTATGATCATATTAAGATGGCACTTTCTGCTACAAGGTTATACCTTCGAGTTAAAGAACGCCGGTGCAACATATCAACGTGCTACGGTAGCCTTGTTCCATGACATGATTCATCACGAGATAGAGGTTTATGTCAATGACATGATAGCCAGATCTCAGAATAAAGAGGAACATCTTGACCATCTACACAAGCTGTTTGAGAGATTAAAGAAGTACAAGCTAAGGTTAAATCTGAACAAGTACACTTTTAGGGTGAGATTCGGTAAACTCCTAGGTTTTGTTATCAGTGGTAAAGGTATTGAAGTTGGTCCCGCCAAGGACAAAGCCATTCAAGAAATGCCAGATCCCCATACTGAGAAGGAAGTCACCAGTTTCTTAGGACGACTAAACTATATTTCCAGATTTATTTCTCATTTGACCGCTACTTGTGAGCCGATTTTCAAGTTGCTGAAGAAAGATCAGGTAGTGAAGTGGAACGACGACTTCCAAACAACCTTTGATAAAATCAAGGAGTACCTACAAGAACCTCTAATTCTAATGCCACCAGTTGAAGGATGACATGTGATCATGTACTTAACAGTATTAGAGAACTCAATGGGTGTGTATTGGGCCAACATGACGAGTCTGGTAAAAAAGAGCATGAAATATACTACCTTAACGAAAAGTTTACTGACTGTGAAACAAGATACTCACTGCTCAAGAAAACTTGTTGTGCTTTGGCATGGGCTGCTTGCTGACTAAGACAGTATATGTTGAACCATACTACTTTGTTGATCTCTAAAATGGATCCCATAAAATACATATTCGAGAAACCCGCTCTCTCTGGAAGAATAGCCCGATGGCAAATGGTTTTAATAGAATACGACATTCAGTACACCACTTAGAAGGAAATTAAAGGAAGGTACTGGCATATCATTTGGCTCATCAGGCCATGGACGACAATCGATCTATGAATTTCGAGTTCCCTGATGAGAATATCATGCTAGTTAGAGATTATGAAGAACCTGGGACGTATGAAAGACCTAAGCCAAGATCCTGATGGACTATGGTTTTTGATGGAACTTCCAACGCACTCGGTAATGGAATTGGCACTGTGATTATCTCTCCCAAGGGTTTCCATACGCCCTTCACTGCCAGACTTTGCTTTGACTGTACCAACAATATGGCCGAATACGAAGCGTGCATCATGGGTATCAAAGCTACTATTGATATGAGAATCAAATTCTTCAATGTATACGGCTACTCAGCCCTGGTAATCAGTCAGATTAAGGGAGAATGGGATACTAAGAATCCAAATCTCATTCCTTATCGGGAGCGTGTATGGACATTAATTCCATACTTCGAGGAAATCACTTTTGAACATATTTCACGGGAAGAGAATCAGCTGGCGGATGAATTGGCTACCATGTCATCCATGTTCAAAGTCATATGGGACAATGAGGCTCCTCGAATTACCATTGAGATACTGGACGAACCGACACATTTCTACGAGGTTGATACTGACGGAGTAGGGGAAAAGCCTTGGTTTCATGAAGTAAAGAGATACCTCGAGGCTCAAGAGTACCCCGAGGGGGCGTCTATTAATAAGAAGAAATTCCTACAGAGGTTCTCTGCCAAGTTCTTCCTGAGCAATGGAATTTTGTACAAACACAACTATGATTCGACTCTGCTTCGTTATATGAACAAGAAGGAAGCTGAGAAAATCATGGAGGACATGCACGAAAGAGTCTTTGGTACTCATTCCAGTGAGCACATGATGGTTAAGAAAATTCTGAGAGCGGGTTATTATTGGTCGACTATGGAAACTGATTTCCATCGTCATTCAAGAACTTGTCACAAATGCCACCGGTCCCTCGAAACGTCTTGACTTCTCCTTGGCCATTTGCAATGCGGGGGATTTATATAATTGGTGAGATTAAGCCTACAACTTCTAACACATGTCGTTTCATCCTTGTCACCATCGATTACTTCACAAAGTGGTTTAAAGCAGCCTCATTTTCCTTCATCACCAAAAATGTTATGGATCGATTCATTATGCATAACCTTATTTGTCGGTATGGAATCCCCGAAAGGATTATCATGGAAAATGGTACCAATCTTAACAACACTATGATCACAGAACTCTGCACGCACTTCAAGATCAGGCACCATGACTCTTCTCTATACCGACCAAAGATGAATGGTGCAGTGGAAACCGCCTATAAGAACATTAAGAAGATTATATAGAAGATGACAGTGACATATAAAGATTGGCATGAAATGATACCCTTTTCTCTCCATGGCTATCACACTTCAGTACAGACATAAACTGGGGAAACCCCATTCTCTCTAGTCTATGGTATGGAGGTTGTCTTACCTGTTGAAGTCCAGATTCCTTCTCTAAGGATTATGAAAGACGCGGGTTTAGATGAAGACAAGTGGATTCAGACTAGGTTGGACCAGTTAAATTTGAGTGATGAGAAAAGGATTACGGTTGTTTGTCATTGCCAGATGTACCAGGAGCGCATGATCAATGCATTTAATAAGAAAGTCAAACATCAGGTATATCAGGCTGGTGACTTGGTAATAAAGTGCATCATCCTACCATAAGGTGATCCAAGGGGAAAATGGACTCCCACCTACAAAGGGCCATTTGTAATTAAGAAAATATTTTCTGACAGTGCAATGATATTTACCACCATGGACGGTGAAGATTTTTCGCATCCTGTAAACGTGGACATAGTCAAAAAGTATTACGCCTAAAAGAGACCTGCTAGGTTGACTGGCCTAGGCAAAAATAAGGGCATTCCTGTGAACCAAAAGGGTTCAGGCAAAAATTAGGGATAAATATAAAGATTGTACACCAGACAAGTCGAAAACCTAAAAAGACGGCTTGGGCACAAAAGGGTATCCCGGTGGATTGAAAACCCGAAAGGGAGGTCCAGGAAAAAATTAGGGATCAAAGTGTACGACTATGTCCTGTTGGATCACCTACACATAACAAGCTTTGTTACCAACGTCAAGTTTGAATGGTACAAGATCAATTCAATCAGCTTCTTCCGACAACGAGGGATGAGATGTTCGAAGACATAAGGGCAATAACAGAGTCGAAACTCGATGGGATCATTTACACATAGCTATATGTTTTGTTTTACTTTGTACTCTTTTCATTTTACGACGATTTCCTCTTACTAGGATCTCTGTATCCTTGAATAAAACTTCCTGTTTATAGGCAAATTATCAATACAAATATGTTTCAAAATTCAATTTTGTTTTACTTTCTCTGTTTTGTTTTCCAAAGCATCCAATGACTAAATTGAATGAACATATGCATATGACTATGATCACTGATATATAGATAAAAACATGAATCAACATTTACTAAAGACTCTAGGAGTTAGGATAACATTCAAGTCATCGACGAACCCCTACAGGGAAATCCCCATAGAGTTTTCCTTCATAGGATCATCCCCGACGGAGATACATTCCCCATCAAGTCTAATATGCCTTAAAGACAGAAGTTAGGGCATCTTCCAGCAATTAACATAACCGTACTCCCTAGCATATCCCCTAGAGGATAAAGGAGTTTGATCATTTCTCCCATATATAGTGGAAACTTCCCCCGCACAGCCTACGAAATTCCAAATCCCATCAGAAATAATTCCCTCAACACAGTTTAAAGGGATTTAATTCTCCAATAGAGTTTATTTCTCTAACACTATCCCCTGCAGAATTCTTTCTTCCAGCAGGGCTCATTTCCTCAACAGGGTTTACTTCTCCAGCAGGGTTTATTTCCCCAACGGAATTTAATTTCCCAAGCAGAGTTCATTCCTCTGATTACTGCAAATCCCTGATAGATTTCTCTTCTCCAGCAAAGTGTAGTCCATGTTGCTATCCCCAGAGAGTTGCCACAGAATCTAAAACTAGGCTAGGTATCATTTAATGTTGTCCTCCCCAGAAGAGTTTGGCATCCATATTGGAAAATCAGTCAGACAACGCCTCAGGAGGTTATCCATCTCTTTTATCCCCATTCAAGGTATATAAGAACTAAATTCCCCAGTAAAGTGGCGAAAAACCAATGTTCCGGAATTCTTCTATCCTCAAGCAGAAACCAAACATTCCTAGAGGCAGAAAGAAGTAATCCCAAACGGAGATGTTCTAAACGAGATCGAAGATTCATATGCTTCATCCCCAGCAACAATCAGGGATTTATTTTCTCTAGTCGAAGATGTCATACAAAGCTACCAATACGCTTCAACGACATCTCACATCCATACATCACTTACAAGTATCATAGCATATGCATACGACATGCATATGAAGCTCTCATTTATTTTGAGAACATCATTAAACAATGCATTACATACATCATGAGATTGCATAAAGCTAATTTTATATTTTAAGGTAAAGTTTACAAACATACGAATATCATTAGCAATTTTCAAACAGGTCAAAGATTAATTCCCAAAACAGGACCAGGAAACTATCTATATGACCAGGTCTAAGATTAATTCCATAAATAGGATGGGGAAACTATCCGTACGACCAGGCAGTATGAATTCCCGAAACAAGACGAGTTCGCCAACAAAAAGAAGGTCTTAGATTAACTCTTGAAACTGGACGGGGAAACTATCTATATGACCATGCCCAAATTAATTCCCGAAACAGGACGGGGAAACTATCTGTATAACCAGTCAAAGATTAATTCCCAAAATAGGACGGGGAAACTACCGACATGACCAGGTGATATGAATTCCCAAAACAGGATGTGTTTACCAATAAAAAACAAACTATAGATCAATTCCCGAAGCAGGACGGGGCGATTATCTACATAACAAGAATTTCCCTTAAAGACTAAATCTGACAAGCATTTCCTTCAGAAACTAAATCTAAAAAGCAGCTACTTAAGCACCTTCCCCAGAAGTTTAGTCTAGAAAACATTCTCCAGATACAGTTAAGCGTAGACTCATTATGATACTTCTATCAACAGTTACCTTGGCTGGCATCTATAAGCCTATCTCTGACGACATTCCAACACTTTTTCGAGTGGCATCTTTAAGCCCATTCAAGCAATATTATCAACCAACAGCGTTACTTTGTGCACATGCGAGTGCAAATTTCTGAGCACTTAAGTGTTCAATCCTCTTCTACCTTGAGATCACGACTGGCGTATATGCCAATCAAACTCCTCAGGTTTAAGAATATTGAATAGGGGAAGCTTTTGTACCCCAAAATTTTCCCTCTCACTATTCAAGAATATTCTCCTAGGGTTATCATTTGCCCAAGGTTGCTCAAGAATTGATCAGACAAATTATCCTCCTAAGGAATTGATCCACAACTAGGGTTTCACTTTTCTCAAGGGAGATTGGGTTTCTAAGGCCTCAAGTGGACTTCATGGTTTCTCACATCAAGGAATGTTGATGTCAAGTTTTAAGCTTTGCATCACAAGTTTGCTTAGTCAATGGCTCGGATGATTGAAAATTAACTATATTGGATAAAAAGATAATTATGGTCAACATACAGTCAAACATCAAGATTTTTGGTCAACATCAAGATTTTTAAGTCATATTCATCATTTGATCAAGGTTTGATCATGATTCATCAAGAAAACTCCCAAATCATCAAAATGCAAAAGTTGCCAAATTAGGGTTTTCTTAAGGAGAAGTCAACTAAACATTGACCAAGCATAACTTCCACATGCTTCATCAATTTTTCCTCAACAAAAGCTCATTTTAAAGGAAATTCAATTCTCTACAACTTTTTCTCTCTAAGCTCAAGTCCAAAAAATGCTTCATTTGAGAGAACTAGGCCAAAACATTATAGGTCATTTCAAAAGTCAACAAAAAGACAGTTTTTGTCAAAGCAACTTACATCAAGATAAAGTCATCAAATGCAAAAATGATAAAAATTCAGATTGTAGAGGACATCTTGAGCCTTCCAAAAAGTTAAAGAACACCTTTAAACTATGAAAATTGAGAGACTTATGACTAGTGCAAGTTGGGAAATTTTAAGAAAATGCATGAAACCAAAAGTGACCAAACTTGAATTTTTGGGCTAGTGGACATATAGTTCAAGGTCCAGGCGTGTTCTAAACTTTAGATGAACCCCTGAATTACTTCACGCACCCCCTTGATCTCTTTTTCTATTTATTTTGATTTTTATTTGTTTTAAAAGTCAAAATAAATAAGATAAAAGTAGGGCTTTTCTTACAAGGTCCAAGTACTCAAATATTTGACCTAATTGCATGCTATATATTCCATGTATTCAGACATAACAAGCCACGAAAAATATTTCACAAAAAGCCATCCAAAAATCACAAAATCATTCAAACTAGGGCAATCTTAGAATCCTAGTTGCAGCCGTTTCCAAAGCTTTCAAACCCTCCCAATCAATCTCTGAAGATGTATAGGGTAAGTATGGATCAAACCTGATGATCCAAAGCTCACAAAGCTCATACGCATACATCTCTGATCTTATTATTTTTTTCCAAATTTATATTTCAGTCTTCATATTCTTTTAAGGCATACTAATGATATCAATATGTTTCTGAAATGTGTTTGTACAGGATTGGATCATTGTAGGGATCCCATGTTATCGGAAACATGAACTACCATGTTCATACCGATTTAGATTATTTTCATTGTACCTTTAAAACTATTGTGAAATAGAAAAAAAATACCACTCCCATTGAATTCGCAGGGTTGGATTTAGGGGGGTAGATACCCTTGGATCTCTAACAATTCTTATTTTTCATGAATGTGAAAAAGACTCACTGGAGAAGATGACCAGAGCTAGGGCTCCGGTGCCTCTCCGATCCAGGCAATGTCTTTATTTTATATATTTTTTTGTTTCACTGATAATAATAGATGTATCACCACCCTAGTGATTAAAATGTGCGCTAAGGCTTTCCTCTATCAAGGCGTGGGTTCGATCCCTACCTTTTGTGACTTTTTTTTCATAATTTCTGATTTTTGTAGGTTAACGAACAAAGCTTGTTGATCCCCACCCTTGTACACAAGTGCGCGCTTGGTGTTGTGGTGAAGGTGTTGGCTGAAAGAGCTAAGGGCGTGGATTTAACACCCACCCCTGGCAGTATTTTTTTTTTGTTTTTTTCATCAATTTCACTTAAAAACCCTAAAATTCATAAACCCTAAAGCTTTTTTAACAAACCTAATTCTTTTCAAAACCTTTTTTTATAAACCCTAGTCAAATTAGGTTTTTAGGTTTTTTATTTAATTAATCAAATTTTTTTCTTAATAAAAATTAATTAGACTTTTTAGGTTTATTCGATTAATCGTCAAAAACCTTTTTCATCAAAAATCACCAAATACATTTTTCGTTTTCCTTTCTTATTCTTACATTCTTTTCTTGCGTAGTTTATTTTCTCTCTCATTTTTTTATTATGTAACTGTGTACAAATTGTAATAATTATAGTTTCTTTTTACTTTCCGCTTTTATATTTTTGTAACTTCTCCAAAGCGATGTAATAGTATAGGATTTATTTTCTACCTTTACTTTCCGCATATTTACTGCTTTTTTATACTTGCTATAATATTGCTTAGTAATTAGGGCTTGTATGGAAAGACTAAAAACAAACGATAGCTAACCCTAACTGCAAGACTTAAATAACTAAATCATAATACACTCGGACAATCACACCTCTAGTGTAACCTCCCTTATTGCCTTCGGATTAGAAAACAATCATGTTCCTCGAACGTGGGGACGCTTTAGGAAAGTCCCTTGAAAACAAATATCATAGTCCCTCGATGACCCTTTCGACAATTTCCTTTTGATAAATGATATAGTTCCTTAACGATAATTGCTAAAGCATCCTTACGAGTTGCCTTCGATGATTGTACAATGACTCACGCCTGTCCCTTCACATCCAATGATAGAGCTTCCTACTAACTAATGGTAGGATAGAACTATCTAAAGGAGAAGGAAAGTACAAGAAATACCTTTGAGTAGGTAGAACATTGTTAATCGCTTACTCATAAATCTCTTCAAAAAAAACATTTCACATAATTACACTCTTCAAAAATATTTTCAAACAAACACTTTGTACACATTCTCGAGGACAGATACGAGAATCATTACAAATTTCTCCTTACATTGGCGTTTTTCAAAATATTTTTCAAAACACTTACACAAAAAAGCAAACTTTCAAAAAGTGAGCTAGCGATTAAGAGCCTGTAGATAACTACAGACGAAAATGGTGCTAACACCTTTCCTTTTCATAACCTACCCCCCAAACTCAAAAATCTTGAAGGTCTTTCTTGTTCTTTTCACCCTTTCCTTATTTGATAAAAGAAAAGTCGGTGGCGACTCTTTCTATCTGCAATATTTGTGATAAAACGCAAAACTAAGTCAGTTCTCCCACTGTATTACACACCTCTTCATGCTCCTAGGGTTTTCAATTGCTCAAGGATACTCAATGTGTAATCAGAAAAATTCTCCTCCTAAGCAGTTGACCTACAACTAGGGTTTCACTTTTCTCAAGGAAATTTGAGCTTATAATGCCTCAAGTGGATTTTATGGTTCCTCATATGTCTCAAGGAATGCCCATGCCAAGTTCCAAGCCTTGCATCACAAGTTTGCTCAGTCAATTGCTCAGATGACTAGAAATCAACTACATTGGACAAAATGTCAATTGTGGTCAACATACAATCAAACTTCAAGATTTTTGGTTAACATAAATATTTTGAAGTCACATTCATCATTTTATCAAGTTTTGATCATGATTCATCAAGAAAACTCTCAATTCATCAAAAGTCAAAGTTGCCAAATTAGGTTTTTCTTTAGGAGAAGTCAATTGAACTTTGACCAAGCACAAAATTAGATTTTTCTCAACCAAAGCTCATTTTGAAGGAAATTAAATTCTCTACAACTTATTCTCTCTAAGCTCAAGTCCAAAAAATGCTTCATTTGAGAGATATGGACCAATACATTATATGTCATTTGAGAGATATCACTTTCAAATGATAAAAATTGAGAGAGTTATGATTGGTGCAAGTTGGGAAATTTTGAGAAAATGCATGAAACCTAAAGTGACCAAAACTTGAATTTTTAGGCTAGTGGGCTTGTGTTTCAAGATCCATGCATGTTACATGCCTCAATATAAACCTCTGAACTTATTCATACACCCCTTTGATTTTTATTCTATTTATCTTTGATTTTATTTATTTTAAATTCAAAATAAATTAGATAAAATAAGAGCCTTTCATACAAGGTCCAAGCCCACACCTGTTTAACCTAATTCAAGCATTATATATTCTCATTATTTCAGACATGACAAGCCACGAAAAAAACCTTGCATAAGATCACCTTTCCAAAATATCAAAACTAGGGCAAATCGAAACCATACTTTGCAGCCTCCCTCAAGGCCAAATACTTGCCCCATTCACTTCCAAAAGAACTGTAGGGTAAGAATGGATCAACTTTAAAGATCCAAAAGGCCTGAAACCCTCGTGCATGCATCTCCGGTTTCATTGTTTTTTTTCAAATTCATATCTTTAATTTCCTCATGTTTAAATGCATACTAACGTTGCTAACATTCTTCTGAGATATCAAGATGCAGGACAAACCCATCTCACGGCTCCCATAATGGTTGAATTATGGTTTGCCATGTTTACAATGTTTTACTTTATCTCCTTCGTATCTATCTTTCTAGAGGGAATCAGCCCTAGCCAATAGCGCCATTTAATGATGTTCACTAATGTACCAGATGAGAAGCATGGCTCAGTGGCAAACGCGCGCGTGATAAGGCATTGGTATAGCAAGACGTGGGTTCGATCCCTGCCTTTTGAGGTTTTTCTCATATTTTTCAATGTTTTGCAGGATTAATATATATTGTGTTGCACCCATCCCCTTAACACTAAAGCATGGTTGGCTCACTGGAAAATAAGGGCGCTGGTAACCTTAAGGGTGTGGGTTTAACACCCACCCCTAACATTTTGCTTGATTTTATTTCTAACTTGTTTTTCTTCTTTAATTTCTTCCTTTACCCTAGTTTTGGGTTAACCCTAATTTTTCACTTAACCATTAAAAATAAGACTTTTTTTGTAAACCCTAATTAATTAAGTTTTAGCTATTTAATTAACTTTTTAAATTAAATTTTTTAATTAAAATTAATTAGATTTCTAGGTATTTAATTAATTATCATTCATTTCATAAAAAATCACCAAAAAAAATATTTCTTTTCTATTTTCCTCTTATTTTATTTTCTTAGATCAATTGTATAGGTTTCGCAATTGTAATAGCCTAGATTTCCCTCTTTCTTTTTCATTATTATGTACCTGCCTCCCGGAATGTAATAGTTAGGTTTATTTTTCGCACTTCTATTATGTATCTGCCCCAAAGCCATGTAATAGGTTTAGGTTTATTCTTCTGCCTTTATTTTCTGCTACTATATTTCTATGTTGTTGCTTAGTAATAGAGTTTGTATGGAAATACTAAAATCAACGTTAGAAAACCCTAAATTCAAATATAAACAACTGAATACAACACAGTTGAACACTTGCACCTCTAGTGTAACTTCTCTCATTTCCTTTAGAATAAAATGGTTCTGTCCGTCGAAAGTGGGGACGCTTTAGCAAAGACCCTCGAATAAAGGATCATAGTCCTTTGATGATCCTTCAATGTTGCCTTTCGATAAATAATCTAGTCCCTTACGAAATTGGTAGAGTGTCCTTATAAGTTGCCTTCAATGACCGTACGATGACCATCTACCAGTCCCTCCACATCCAACGATAGGGATTCCTACTAACTAATGGTACAGATAGAACTATCTAAAGGAGAAGGAAAAGTACAAGAACGGCCTTGAGTGGGTAGAACTATTAATCGCTTGCTCACATATCTTTAAAAAAACAAAAAATTTCCCACAAACATTTTTCACAAACAAATATTTTTAAAGAAACACTTTGTACGCATTCTTGAGGACCGATACAAGAATCATTACAAGATTTTGCCTTACATTGGCAAATTTCAAAATATTTTTCAAATCACACACACAAAGCAAATTTCAAAAGTGAGCTAGCAATTAAGAGCCCGTAGATATCTAAGGATGAAAAGGATGCTAACACATTCCCTTTTCATAACCTACCCCCGAACTCAAAATCTTCAAGGTCTTTCATATTCTTTTCACCCTTTCCTTATTGGATAAAAGAAAAGTGGGTAGCGATTCTTACTATCCGCAACGTTTGCGATAAAATGCAAAATAAGTCATTTCTCCCACTGAATTACAGATCTTATGACTCTGTTGGGGACTACTTTAAAAAAGAGGGGTTACCGTAGAGTCTTATATTACTTTTACTTGCTTTTACTTGTCTGCTTTGTTTGCTTTAAAATTGAGGGTTACTTGGTTTTAATTTCTTGCAAAGGTCTTACACCTGAATCTAGGGATACATTAGGTAAGTATCAATAGATCATAGAAACTGTATGGCATAGACCGATATGGTTGAAGTGATGGCTATGTTAGTATGACACTTTGGTTTGTACTGATGTTCCTTGAGTTAGTCGAGGATAACATTGGGTTGCCGCGTGGTGTCATAAGCCCTAACTGACTTTTAGAACCTTAATTGACCCATCTTGGCCATTAGAAGGTAGTGAGATATTCGGCTTTGGTGAAATCTAAAGTTGGTTGATACTCGACGCTAAACTTATTGACATTTGACTCGCGGTATGTTTTAGTGGCAAATCAGTTGCTATACTAAAATAAAACCTTCGAGAAAGATCAGTGATATGAGATCCTTAGAACCTGGTTGCTATTTTAGGATAAGTTGAGCCAACTTAACTTCAATAGAAAAGGGTGCTTACTATGGACCCCATGCAAGCCTTTAAACCTAAGGCTCTTGTGTGATTTGTTTGTGTTTGCTATCTGTTTAAAGATAAACACGACATCACAACATCATAACATCATGACATGGCATTTTTACTAACCATTTCAAGGATCTTAGGGACCTTTGATGCAGGTTTATCATGAACCAAAATTCTAGCAAGGGACATGAGGGTTTATTTCCCTCTTACCAGATTCCGTCAAAGACCAAAGTACGTTCTTTTGGGTCAGAGGCTAGGACCCACTTGACATGGTGAGCTTGATTCTTATAGAAGTTCAAAAACAAATACGTAAAGTTCTTCGGTCAAAGCTGCAACTATAATCAACTTTTAACATTTCATTTTTGTTTATCCCGCGAGATCCTTGAAAACATTGCATATTCATACCACACATATCATCATAACAGGTATTTCCCAAGACAGGTTTTCTCATTTTCTTGTTGTTTATTTCAGTAAAAGATGTCTCTCGAACAAACCGTCAAAGAACTTCAAGCTCAAAATGATCAATTCTAACAAATGTTCATGGAATTAGCCAAGGGGAAGAACAAGCTAAAGAACCTCATCACCAAAGAGAGGAAGAAGACTAAAAAAACCAGCTACCCTTCTTAATATGGGTAGAAGGTTCAAAGGTCTGGTCAAGAGGGATATAGATTTTGAGGTCCCATCAAATGAAGAGGATAACCAAGAGGAAGATGATAAGAGTGTGAAAACTAAGGAGAATAACAACCAAGGTTCTGATGAAGAAGAAGAAGACTATTCAAATGAACAGTATCCTCCTGCTGATGACAAATACAAACAGCTGGAAGATCGTCTTAATGCTATAGAGATCCAGATAGTTCCTGGTTTGGATTTTGAAGATCTTGGTTTAATCTCAGGAGTTGTAATTCCTCACAAATTCAAGGTCCCTACTTTTGTGAAGTATGATGGTGTTTCCTGTCCAAAGTTTCATTTAAGGTCGTATGTTCGGAAGATTCAACCCCATATTACTGACAGGAAGTTATGGGTGCACTTATTTCAAGAAAGCTTGTCAGGAACACAGTTGGAGTGGTTCTATCAGCTGGAAAGGACCAACATTTGTACTTGGAAAGACTTGGCTGCTACTTTTTACAAACAATACCAGTACAATGCTGATCTTGCACCAACTCATGTGCAATTACAAAGTATGACTATGGGCTCTAACGAAGGTTGAAAAGAGTATGCCTATAAATAGAGGGGTCTAGCTGGGAGAGTTCAACCTCCTTTATCTGATAGGGAGCTGGTTGATATGTTTATGGGAACTTTGACAGGTCCTTTCTTCAATCATCTGATCAGAAGCTCTTCAGTCGGATTCACCGAGATGATATTAACAGGGGGACATGTTAAAGGTGAAATCAGGAGTGGAAAAATTCAAGTGGATGCGTCTTCAAGTACTGTGAAGGAGATGTTCAATGGAAAGAAGAAAACTAATGTTGTGTATGGCTATAAGGGTCATTCTAGAAATGACTGTAACCAGACTGTAGGAGTTGTGCTCATTTCTAATCCTGCGCTAGTACAACAACATCAACAAGGCAATCAGCATAGGTCAGTCGCACCCAGGAGACAATTTACTAAGATCAACATGCCATTGTCTCAGGCATTACAACATCTATTAAAGGCATAGTTGATAACGTTAAGAGATCTTCCTCAGAATCCCAACACTTCCTCCCCAAAGTACAACCCTAATGTAAGATGCGCCTATCATTCCAATAGTCCCGGACAAACAACAAATAGTTGTTGGGCTTTGAAAAATAAAATTCAAGATATGATTGACAACAAATAGATTGAGTTCGATCCTCCCGAGACCTCCAATGTGATTACTACACCTATGCGTAAGCACGACAAAGGCATAAGTACTATTGATGATGTTTTATATGTTTCTGCTGTAAGTGAATTGAATACTCCAATCCTGATTATTAAGAAGAATCTGTTGCAAGTCGGTTTATTTCCGGGTTGCATTGAAAGATGCTACTGCTGTGCAACCCAACCCAATGGCTGTAAACTACTGAAAGAAGGTATTCATTGTCTGATGGATAACCATATCATTATAGTTGAGAAGACTCCTTATGTTGAGAATTCGTTTCAATACTTGGAGCTTGAAGAGGTATCTATAATTTTCGGTACTCCTATAAAGATCACTACCAAAGGCCCTGTGAAGATTACGGCCGAACATAGAGTGGCTCCTCTGATAATCACCGCACTCGGACCAATACCATACTCTTATGACAAGGCTATCCATTGGAATTATGGGGTCGACGTCTAATACCATGGCGTCAAGCAAGAACCATTGACTATTAAAAGTGAAGGTATTGAAGTTACTGATTCTAACATTGACAATATTGTTGGGACCAGTAAAGGTACTAGGAGTGGAATCTTTTCTCTCCAGAAATCTCTCTGAAGACTGTTGCTACCCTAGTTCGTGTTACTACTACTAAGTCAATTTCTCAGGGCAAAATGACTGATCCTTCCCAGACAAAGGCACCTAAAGAAGTTACGGCTGAAGATACTTCCTGACAAGAAATGGAGGAGGTACTAAAAATCTTCCAAAAAAGTGACTATAAAATTGTCGAACAGCTGGGGATGACTCCCTCTAAGATATCCATGTTATCCTTATTTTTATGCTCAGAAGCCCATGCCCAGGCTTTGGTGAAGTTCTTAAAATCTAGGCATGTACTGCAGGAAATCTCTGCTGATCAATTTGAAAATTAAGTTGCTAGCCTGACCACTGATAATGGGCTAGGCTTTTCTGATGTTGACTTGACTCCCAAGGAAGGAACCATAACAACGCCATGTATGTATCTATTGAATGTAGCGACACTACCTTAGCTCATGTGTTGGTTAACACGCGTTCCTCATTAAATGTTTTACCGAAGGGTGCTTTAGACAGACTTGGCTGTGAAGGGGTTGTGCTGAAATCCAGTGACATTGTGGGCAGAGCCTTTGATGGTTCAAAGAGGATGGTGCACAGAGAGGTGGATATTCCAATTAAAGTAGGTTTGCAGGTTTTCGACTCTACCTTATATATGATGTACATTCGTATGACTTATTTCTGCTTACTTGGACGCCCTTGGATTCATGGGGAAGGCACTGTCACTTCCACTCTACATCAAAAGCTGAAATATCTCGTGAAAGGAAAGGTTGTTACGGTTTGTGGTGAAGAAGAGTACATGGTAAGTCACTTGAACTCATTCAAGTATGTTGATATGGACGACGAATTCATCGAGACTCCCTTCCATACTTTTGAAGTTATTCCTCAGACAACTACTGTTATTGAAGATGTTTCCGTTATTCCTAAGATTACCAAGGCTCCTCCCAGAATGGATTCTCTGAAAGACGCCTGAGTTGTGGTAGAAGAAGGTGGTTGTACTACTTGGGGTAAACTTCCTAACATTCTGTACAAGTCTGACAAATTTGGTTTGGGTTTCACTGTATAGGCTCAGAGGGCTACTCATCATGCTCGTGCTGGAAGACCACCATTCCGCGTCAGTAACAATGGAGTCAACATGGTAGAAAATGTTGATAATGACTACGACCTAGACAACTGGATTTTTCCCACCACCGACAATGGACTCAGCAATTAGAAGACTAAAGAAGTTATACTGATATCCTTTAGTCAGGAGTAAATGATATTTTCTATTTATGTTTGCTTTTAAGTTTTTGCTATGTAATTTTTTAAAATAATAACTTTAAGCCTTGTGCCTTACCGGGGGAACAATGGTCCATTTGTTAGGGTTGTCATTTCATTCGCATATTTTCATTCAATAAAACATTAAACGTCTGCGTTCAAATTTTGCGCTCTATGTATTTCTTTTACTTTATTTCACTTTTGAAATAGCTATGTGTTCTTACACACCCACACAACAAATTATAGATCTGCATCCACTCTGGATTCCATTGATGATAATTCTGCTTTTGCCACTTATGACTTTGAAAATTTGATCTACCAAGCCGAGGACGAAGGTGAGGAAGATTGTGAAGTACTTGGAGAGCTTGCTAGGCTGTTAATGCAAGAAGAAAGAGCCATGCAACCGCATGAAGAGCTAGTCGAGGTTGTGAACTTGGGTACTGAAAAAGACAAGAAAGAAGTCAAGATAGGTGCCAACCTAGAAGATGGCGTCAAAAACATATTAATCCAGATGTTGTATGACTATGTTAAGATATTTGCTTGGTCATAAGAAGACATGCCAGGGCTTGATACTGATATTGTGGTTCACCGTCTACTAATAAAAGAAGGTTGTTCTCCAATAAAGCAAAAGGTCTATCGTATGCGTCCCGAGATGTCAGAGAAGATCAAGGATGAGGTTATGAAGCAATTCAACGCATGTTTCTTAGCTGTTACATCCTATCCTCAGTGGGTTGCAAATGTGGTGTCAGTACCTCAAAAGGATGGCAAAGTGCATATGTGTGTAGACTACATGGATTTGAACAGGTCAAGCTCCAAAGATGACTTTTCGCTTCCACATATTGATGTTCTTGTTGATAACACCGCTCAGCACAAGGTATTCTCCTTCGTGGATGGTTTCTCTGAGTATAATCAGATAAAGATGGAACCTGAATACATGGAGAAGACAACTTTTGTTACACAGTGGGGCACTTTCTGTTACAAGGTTATGCCTTTCGCTTTAAAGAACGCCGGTGCGACATATCAGCGTGTTATGGTAGCTTTGTTCCATGACATGATACATAACGAGATAGAGGTCTACATCAACGACGTGATAGCCAGGTCTCAGACTAAAGAAGAACATCTTGACCACCTACACAAGTTGTTTGAGAGAATGAAGAAGTACAAGCTAAGATAAATTCTGAACAAGTGCACCTTTGGGGTGAGATCCGGTAAGCTCTTGGGTTTCGTTGTTAGTGGTAAAGGTATTGAAGTTGATCCCGCCAAGGTCAAGGTCATTCAAGAAATTCCAGCTCCTCGTACTGAGAAGGAAGTCAGAGGTTTCCTGGGACGATTAAACTATATTGCCAGATTTATTTCCCATTTGACCGCTACTTGTGAACCAATCTTCAAGTTGTTGAAGAAAGATCAAGTAGTGAAGTGGAACAACGGTTGTCAGATAGACTTCGACAAAATCAAGGAGTACCTCCAAGAACCTCCGATTCGGATGCCTCCATTTGAAGGAAGACCTCTTATAATGTACTTAACAATGTTAGATAATTCAATGGGGTGTGTATTAGGGAAACATGATGAGTCTGGTCAAAAAGAGCATGCAATATACTACCTTAGCAAAAAGTTTACCGACTGTGAAATAAGATACTCACTAATCGAGAAATCTTGTTGTGCTTTGGCATAGACTGCTCGCCGACTAAGACAATATATGTTGACTCATACTACTTTGTTGATCTCTAAAATGGATCCTGTTGTACCCCAAAATTTTCCCTCTCATTTATCAAGAATTTTCTCACAAGATCTCATTTGACTCAAGACTGCATTAGGGTTGATCAGCTCAAGACACCTCCTTAAGCACTGATGACCAAAATTAGGTTTTGAGATTGCACAAGGATATTTGGACTTCCAATTCCCCAGATGACTTTCATGGATCATTATGGACCCTCAAGATTACTCATGTCAAGTTTCAAGCTTTGGATCATAGTTTTGCTCAGTCAATTGAGCAGTTGACCTAAAAATCAGTTGTATTGGGGAAAAGTCAACCATGGCTAATTTATAGTCAAACTTTATAAGTTTTTATCCACATCAACATTTTAAACTCATATGTATCATTTGATGAAGTTTGGACCATAATTTCTCAAGAAATTTGATCAAATCCTCAAAGGGGCAAAATGGTCAAAATTAGTGTTTTGACTAGAAAAGGGCAATTTCTGATTTTTGACCTAGCAAATGATAAATTGGTTTAAGACATGATATCAAGAGTCAAATTGCATCATTTTTACCTAATGACGTGGCTCAGAATATTGCTCAAGTCTAATGGATTGATAGATGAATTTTCAGTCAACTGTATACTGAAAAGTCAAACTTTGACTTTTTGGTCAAAATCAAATGCCAAAGATAAAAGTTCATCAAAACATGTCAAAATATGAAACTTATTCATCAAGAAATCCAAAATTCAAGATTTCATTTTGAAAAGTGAAAATTTCTAAACTTAGAAATTTTTCTGTGTTGGAAATTTCTTATTTTTTCACAACTTTGAGTAAAATTTTCACCATGATGCAAGATGAATCAAAAGAAACTTCAAACATGAAAGTTGTAGATCTACATTAAATATACAACTTTTCTTCACACAACTCCTTCCATAAGTGCTTGGATCTCAAGTTATAATTTTAAGAATACATGGTCATGAAACAAAAACACTTAGTGAAATTTTGCCCTAATTTGGTTAGGATTTTGACCTAACTTCATGGGACTTTTTCATATAGTTCCATGGGGAATTTTCAAAATTTATTAAAAGATGGGTTGTAGATAACATTACAAGCTTTCCAAAATGTCTAATAACTCCTTGATATCATTTTTGAGTAGGAAGAATCGAAGAGATGAAGTTAGGGTTTTATCACTTGAATTATAAGTCATTTTGTGATGAACAAGATTCAAAATTCAAGCTTATGTTGTATAACCTCTACTTTGCAGGCCTTAAACTTGTTAGGCACTCCATAATTAATTTCTTGCATAGTTTTTAGAGGTCTCATTTCAAACATTCAATGCAAGACCATGCTTTATATCCATTTTGGAAAGAAAGTGCACATTGCCATTTTGATAAAGTGGCTTTTTGCACAAAACCTGTTCTTGAGCCTTGAACTTGTTCTCTTCTGATCATACAAGTCCCATAACTCATAATAAACTTATTAGACACTTACAATCACTCAGCCCATGCTTGTACTTCCCCTTGAAACTAGTTTTCCCACTTTTCTTGAAAATCAAGTAACATATCAAATAGCTTGTAACTTGTACTTCTGACTTTCAAAACCACTCAAGACCTTTTTCTTATACATACACAAGTCATTTGCCACAAATCCCACGCATGCTTAAGCCCTGAAAGAGCCAAGAACATAGAATCACCAAAAACACTTCAAAACTTTCCATTTCTGAGTTTTAAATCCAATCTCCAAATTTGCTCGTGTGTTTCTTGGCCTTTTATTTCCAAAAGCTTCTAAACAACATACACAAACAATCCCAACACCTGCAGCACCACTGTAACACCTCCATCATCATCCACCATTTTCAAAAATAGCACCTTGCACCTTGACTTCTCCAGAACTCCTCAGGTACTTTCAGCTCAAGCTAAGCATCCCATTAATTTCCTGGGAACTTGAGGAAACTAACCCAATCATTAGAACTCACTGAAATCTACTCAAACTCCAAACTCGATACCCTCTTGCAAGGTAAGTTTTTTGACTTTGGAACTTTTCATACAAGCATCATTAATGGTTTATTTATGAACGAAAAATGTAGATATCATTGCCCTAAAGCTAACCATGTCCATAGTTTTCATTTATATTGCTTGAGCTTAGAGAATTTTAAGATTGAATTTTCTGAAATTTTTAGGGTTCAGATTAGGACCATTAAAATCCATGCTTATCTTTGATCTATAATCTTATTTCTTTGCATTTCTGAAATCGTGAGGAAATTTTCTACAAGTTTCATGTTTATAGTTTTCATTTTTGTTGAGATTTGAATAAGATACAGAGGCTCTGGCTGGGCGTGAGGTTGAAGATGAAGTTCAGGCCATGGACTTGTTTACTATCATATATTTATTGTTTTAATTATATAAACGGATGTATAGTCACCCCAGTGATAGAAGCGCGCGCCTGTGACTAGAGGGACCTGGGTTCGAGCCCTAGTGCTAACCATTTGGATTTTTTTACATTTTTCATACTTTTTGACTTTTTGGACAGGCGCCTGGGCCTCCCTTGGGCCTTATTGTTTTTTTTCTTATTGCTAACCCCCTTGCTGGCTATTTACACCTTGACCTAGTTTTATTTTCTTTTTCTTAATTTATTTATTTGTTTTCTTAAATATTTTATTTAATAATAAAAAATCAAAAAAAAAATATAAAAATAGTAGATTTGTAATTTGACATAGTTTATTTATTTTTTCTCACACAAAAATTATTTTATTTAATCATACTTTATTTATTTTGACTAATTGTTTTGTAGATTTAATTATAAAAAACTAGGGTGTTAGTTATTTTCTTCTACACCATTTAAATATATTATTTTAAAATATAAAAAGACCAAAAATATTTTATAATACTATAAATTATTTTTAAGACAAAAATACCAAAAATATTCTTCTTCTAAACTTAATTTCTTTTAATCAATTAATAGATTAAGTTTTTATTTAATTTCTTTTCCTAGTAAATTTAGGTTTACTTCCTTTTACTAATTTAATTAATTATTTTTCTTTAGTTAATTAGGTTAAATCAAAACCCCTTTTCTCAAAAAAATCCAAACAAAAATATCCATTTTCTTCACATTTACATTCTTGTATATTTCTTCATTTTGTACATTACTTATTCAATCCTTGTATAAATTTAATATGGTTGTAATAGATTAATTAGGTTTTGTTGTACCCCAAAATTTGCCCTCTCAATTCTCAAGGCCTTTCTTACAAGGATTTTCAAGGTTCAGGCTTGAACAAGTGCATTTGGATGTTCCAAATACCAAATTTAAAAGGAAACTGTCAAAAATTGAGAAAACAGATAAAAATATTATTTTGAAAAAATTTGGAGGAAAACAAGTGTCCTACATTTTAGCTCTTTCGATTGGCCTTTTGGCCTCTTTTGACACAAGCTTGGTTTGCATCCTTCGATTGGCCTTTTAGCCTCTTTCGACACAAGCTTGGCTTGCATCCTTCGATTGGACTTTTGGCCTCCTTCGCCTGGGCATGTGACTTCTTGTTGTAGGTTTCGTTTGTGTCTTTTGCTGCCTGCATGCTTGCAATCGAAGGCCATGACCTACTGGTCACATGTACCCCCCCTGCAAGGCGAGTCTTCGTTTGGGCATCCACCTTCTGTGTGCCTGGATGAAAACTTCAGTTGAGCAAGAGCCTCCTTCGAATGCCACTTGGATATGTCCTTCATGTTGAACTCTATGCTTCCTTCGAGCATGAGCTTTCGATTTAGCAACATGTTTTCTTCGTTACAAGTTTCGTCTGGGCAATGTGAATTCAAATAGGTCCCCTTCGATTCAGAAGGAAATGATCTCCATACAAGTTTCGATTGAGTTTGTGGTTCCCTTTGAAACAGTGTCCTTCGACTCAGGAATGTCCTTCGACCCAGGAATACCCTTCAATTGGCATTTCAAAAGGTCCCTGGACTGGAACTTCAGAGTGTCCTTCAACTGGAACTTCAGAGTTTCCCTTAATAAGAACATCAGAACGAAATGACCTTCGAATGGCATTTCAGTGCAGAGTTTCTCTTAATCTAAGATGCTCTGATGAAGGAAGTTCTGAACACTTCGAATCAGAACTTAGACTCATCACAAGGCCAAGGGCTGGTCAAAGTTGCCTAATAGGGAAGGTTCCAAATAGATTTGAATTTGACTTTGAAGCTGGCAAAGAAGGGCCATTCGAAGGGCCATTGAAGAACACATAGTTGGTTCATTCGAAGGACACACAACTGGTGAAAACGAATGCTTCCTGGTTGAAAGGTGTAGAAAGATGGAGGATTCGACTCAAAAGATCAAGTTGACCATTCAGAACCATAGGCTAGGCCACGTGTCTCCCCTTTTTTAGGCCTGTACCCATTTATTGCCTAAGACCACTTGCACTTAATAGCATAGTACCACCTTTTAGGAAAGTCTGTCTTGAGCCTTGCACCTATTTTTCCTTCAGCATGAAGCAACCTCACCTGAACCATTCATCTTTCTTTTGTGGCACAGGTGGACATTTACTTTCCAGCTGGGCCTTATTTTATTATTTTTTGCTCCACAAGCAATGACAGAAGCATGAGTCACAGCCTCTACACCCCAACTGCCAACAAAACTCTCAGTTCATAATACAACGAACGACATCAAAAACATTCCTCTGGAATCAAAAGACAGTGGTGGTTCCTTATCTCATAGGCAGTCAATCTCTCAAAAGAGAAAAGCCCACTGAGCCAAAACCTATAAAGGAGGCTTAAGAAAGTTGGGGCATCCCGCTGACTGTAATCTCGAAAACAGGAACAGTCAGGAAAAAGTTAGGGATAACAAATCAAAAGAACGAGGTCACCACAAATCCTCAACAACATGAAAAATGTTGCAAAAATGAATACCTTCCAACAAACTTAACTCGTCTGAACCATCACCAAAACGTCATTCCAGACTCAATTGGAGTTCAAACGCACAATTAACTGAGCTTAGGATTGAAGAACATCACGAAGAACGGGTGGGTACAAATATACTTTGAGCCTTTATCCTTTTATTCTTAAACCGTGAACCAAGCCACGTTACAACCCTTCAAAAGTCCTAATTGAAGCATGGGTTAGTTTCGAAAGCATACTGTTACAAAAGGTATCCTGACTCCTGTAAGGCTTAGCCCTAAATCTTGTGTTAATTTTGTCTTATAAAAAGTTTTCTGCTAAAAAACGCATTTTTTAAAACTTCGAGACAAACATAAACTTTCCATTATTTGAATATCACTGTTTGCATTTGGCTATTTGTTTGACAGCGGAGAAATTTACACAATGAATATCCAATGAACAAAAGCTCTCTCAGTGAACAAAATCACTTTAAAAAGGATGACACTTCCATTGACAAATCTCCCATCAACAAGGGGGCATGACATGTCACTATCCAGCACACCTGGGGCAGTCCAGTCAAGATTTCCAGAAATCTCTAAAGAAGTGCAGAGTAACCAGGGGCAAGTCTCCATCTCCGTCACTTGGGGCATTGAACGTCAACCCCAACAAAGGGTTACATACAGTCAAGCATTTCCAGGCAGTTCCACAAACACTCGCTGCTAGGGGAAATGACAAACCTCCCTAAAATCCTTCTCATAGGATGACTCCCAGCAAGAGTATAATCTCTGACCCCCTTTCCCCAGCTGAATCACCCTCAAGAATTCTCAAGGACTTCCCCCAACGAAGATTTCACCTCTCTAGCGGACTGACGACAAGGTTTATTTCCCCAACAACACCAGGATTCCCCATCTTGAGTTTGCCTCTCCGACTACTAAAAATCAAAGGACCACAACTCCTCTTCCCCAGTAGACTACTCTACAATCCCCAGCAAGTTACTGTGAAGCCTGGACCTGACCAGATATCAGTTCAACTTCGACTCCCCAGTAGAGCAACGGACGGCTGAGACTCCTAAACTCTTTTCCCAAGCAGAAATAAACATACTCCCCACAGAGTTTTCAACTTCCCCCAGCGGAGTTCTCCTCAAACAACAAAACGGGAATCCATTGGAAATATTCTAAGAAAAGTTTAGAGACACACATACTCTTCAACAGCAGCCCAGGATTTAATGACTCCCCAGCTTTTGTCAGGGATTTATTTTCCCAGTCAAAAATACATTCATTAACATTTCACATTTCATACATCCTGTTTACATACATGATAAGTGCGTACAACGCAATCTCATTTATTTTGAGAACATCATGACATCATGTATTTCATACATCATAACATTGCATACAACTAACATTTTACCTTTTTTAGAAAAAAGGTCAATCAACAGATGGCTACCATCAACCTTTTCAAGTTCCAGATTAATACCTGAAACCAGACAGGACAATTATCTACTTGATCATCATGAAGCAACCCAACACCGGTTCCTTCTCAAATCCAGATGCAGTTTCACACGGACTCATCATCAGGAAACCCTAAACAGGTTCCTTCCTTCCAAGATACAGTCCATATACGCTCCAGATACGGTTGCCATTCTGTCACTCATTCAGATCCCAGTTACAGTTTCAGGTATACTCCAGACACGGAAGTCATTCTGCTACTCATACAGATCTCAACTCCAAGATACAGTCCAGATACGCTCCAGATACGGTTGCCATTCTGTCACTCATTCAGATCCCAGTTATAGTTCCAGATATACTCTAGACACGGAAGTCATTCTGCTACTCATACATATCTCAGATCCCAGTTACAGTTTCAGATATACTCCAGACATGGAAGTCATTCTGCTACTCATACAGATCTCAACTCCAAGATACAATCCAGATACGATCCAGATTCGGATGTCATTCTGTCACTCATTCAGATCCCAGTTACAGTTTCAGATATACTCCAGACATGGAAGAAATTCTGCTACTCATACAGATCTAAACTCCAAGATACGATCCAGATTCGGATGTCATTCTGTCACTCATTCAGATCCCAGTTACAGTTTTAGATATACTCTAGACACGGAAGTCATTCTACTACTCATACAGATCTCAACTCCAAGATATAGTCCAGATACGATCCAGATTCGGATGTCATTCTGTCACTCATTCAGATCCCAGTTACAGTTTCAGATATACTCCAGACATGGAAGTCATTCTGCTACTCATACAAATCTCAACTCCAAGATACATTCCAGATACGGTCCAGATTCAGATGTCATTCTGTCACTCATTCAGATCCCAGTTACAGTTTCAGATATACTCCAGACACGGAAGTCATTCTGCTACTCATACAGATCTCAACTCCAAGATACAGTCCATATACGATCTAGATTCAGATGTCATTCTGTCACTCATTCAGATCCCAGTTACAGTTTCAGATATACTCCAGACACGGAAGTCATTCTGCCACTCATACAGATCTCAACTCCAAGATACAGTCCAGATACGATCCAGATTCGGATGTCATTCTGTCACTCATTCAGATCCCAGTTACAGTTTCAGATATACTCCAGACATGGAAGTCATTCTGCTACTCATACAGATCTCAACTCCAAGATACAGTCCAGATACGATCCAGATTCGGATGTCATTCTGTCAGTCATTCAGATCCCAGTTACAGTTTCAGATATACTCCAGACACGAAAGTCATTCTGTTACTCATACACATCTCAACTCCAAGATACAGTCCAGATACGCTCCAGATACGGTTGCCATTCTGTCACTCATTTAGATCCCAGTTACAGTTTCAGATATACTCCAGACACGGAAGTCATTCTGCTACTCATACAGATCTCAACTCCAAGATACAGTCCAGATACGGTTGCCATTCTGTCACTCATTCAGATCCCAGTTACAGTTTCAGATACACTCCATATACGAAAGTCATTCTGCTACTCATACATATCTCAAACTTCAGATACAGTCCAGATACGCTCCAGACACGGTTTCCATTCTATCACTCATTCAGAATTTATCCTCAGCACACAGTTGCTCCATACACAGATTTTTCTCTGTTACCCATTCAGAATACAGATACACTCCAGACACGGCAGTCATTTTGATATTCATTCAAAATCCAAATACAGTTACAGCTCAGATACGCGCCAGACACGGACTCCATTCTTTTGCTCATACAAACTTAGTCCCCAGATACAGTTCACTGGCATTCCAGACAATGATACCATTTTGATTCTTATTCTTCTTACCTACAACATTGCAATTCAACAAACATTCTTGGATGGCATCTTTAAGCCCATCTCTAGCAAGATTCCACCATCTCCAAATGGCATCTTTAAGCCCATTCCCTCATACTACGCTTTGACGAGTGCAAATGTTTTGGGCACTCTAGTGTCCAATCATCTTTTACCTTCGAGTCGCGAACGGCAAAACTGCCAATCTAACTCTTCAGGTCCAAGAAGATTGAACAGGGGCAGCTGTTGTACCCCAAAATTTTCCCTCTCAATTTTCAAGGCCTTTCTTACAAGGATTTTCAAGGTTCAGGCTTGAACAAGTGCATTTGGATGTTCCAAATACCAAATTTAAAAGGAAACTGTCAAAAATGGAGAAAACAGATAAAAATATTATTTTGACAAAATTTGGAGGAAAACAAGTGTCCTTCGTTTCAGCTCTTTCGATTGGCTTTTTGGCCTCTTTCGACACAAGCTTGGTTTGCATCCTTCGATTGGCCTTTTGGCCTCTTTCGACACAAGCTTGGCTTGCATCCTTCGATTGGACTTTTGGCCTCCTTCGCCTGGGCATGTGACTTCTTGTTGCAGGTTTCGTTTGTGTCTTTTGCTTCCTGCATGCTTGCAATCGAAGGCCATGACCTATTGGTCACATGTACCCCCCTGCAAGGCAAGTCTTCGTTTGGGCATTCACCTTCTGTGTGCCTGGATGAAAACTTCAGTTGAGCAAGAGCCTCCTTCGAATTCCACTTGGATATGTCCTTCATGTTGAACTCTATGCTTCCTTCGAGCATGAGCTTTCGATTTGGCAACATGTTTTCTTCGATACAAGTTTTGTCCGGGCAATGTGAATTCAAATAGGTCCCCTTCGATTTAGAAGGAAATAATCTCCATACAAGTTTCGATTGAGTTTGTGGTTCCCTTTGAAACAGTGTCCTTCGACTCAGGAATGTCCTTCGACCCAGGAATACCCTTCAATTGGCATTTCAAAAGGTCCCTGGACTGGAACTTCAGAGTGTCCTTCAACTGGAACTTCAGAGTTTCCCTTAATAAGAACGTCAGAACGAAATGACCTTCGAATGGCATTTCAGTGCAGAGTTTCTCTTAATCTAAGATGCTCTGATGAAGGAAGTTTTGAACACTTCGAATAATAACTTAGACTCATCACAAGGCCAAGGGCTTGTCGAAGTTGCCTAATAGGGAAGGTTCCAAATAGATTCGAATTGGACTTTGAAGCTGGCAAAGAAGGGCCATTCGAAGGGCCATTCGAAGAAAACACAGTTGGTTCATTTGAAGGACACACAGCTGGTGAAAACGAATGCTTCCTGGTTGAAAGGTGTAGAAAGATGGAGGATTTGACTCAAAAGATCAAGTTGAACATTCAGACCCATAGGCTAGGCCACGTGTCTCCCCTTTTTTAGGCTTGTACCCATTTATTGCCTAAGACCACTTGCACTTAATAGCATAGTACCACCTTTTAGGAAAGTCTGTCTTGAGCCTTGCACCTATTTTTCCTTCAGCATGAAGCAACCTCACCGGAACCATTCATCTTGCTTTTGTGGCACAGGTGGACATTTACTTTCCAGTTGGGCCTTATTTTATTATTTTTTGCTCCACAAGCAATGACAGAAGCATGAGTCATAGCCTCTGCACCCCAACTTCCAACAGGCCCACCACATGTGCTGTCACGTTACCTATTATTTTACTATTTTTGCAAGGCTGACTGTTGAAAACATGTCCACTCTTTTCCTCTATAAATAGAGGAATTTATGCAAAGCTGAGAGAGGACTTTTTTGGCCAGAGGAATGTATCTTCAAAATCCTCACACACCACAAAACTCTCAAACACTTAAACACTTAAACACTTAAACACTCAAACACATACCCAAAATCCAAACAACACATCCAGAACTGCATCCTCCTGCCTAACACCAGAACATCAAACCTGTGTTACAACAAGCCTTTAGGCCTGCATAACCTCAAAACCTGCCTTCCTTACCAAAGCCAGAAAACTCCAGCCAGTTCAACTGCAACTGCAAACAAACCTGCCTAAAGCCAGTCCAACTGCAACTGCAAGCAAGCATGTATCAAAACTAACAAAAACTCAGACCTGCCTGTATCAAATCAAAGAGAAAACACTTATCCCCTTAGAATCTGAAACACCCCTATATCATGTTACCCTTTGAATCCAGTAGGAAGAACCTCACACTTGCTTCTTCTCTTTCAAATCCAGTGTCAAAGACATAACTCCTGGTTCCTCCCTTCGAATCCAAAAGCATTCAAGGAAACCACTTAAAGGCGCCAACACACGTTCCAACCTCAAGCAAGGTAAGTCATTCTTAACCTTGAACCCTTCATTTCTGGCATAACATGTAAATAAGTTTCCTTTTCGTTTCAAACATGTACATAGTGTTTGTTACCTTTTCGTTTCCACTCTTTTAGTTTGTTTTTATTGTCTCTCCTTTTGGTTTTGTTCTTTGGTTTGTTACAAATGCTCTAAGAACTAACCTGGCCCTGAGGTAATGACAGCATGGCCTTGGGCCATGTTGCTATTTAATATCTCAAACGAAATAAACAAAGGACAGGAATATGAAACGAAGCCCCAGGCTTGCTCACAGGTTCCAGACCCAATTGAATGAGACAGAAAGGCAGATTGCATCTTGCACAGATTCCAGGCCCAATCGAAGAAGGCAACAAGGAAGAAAGGCCCATCCAGAGGCACACTTGCACTAAGTCCAGGCTCAGACGAAAGGCACTTCCATGCTGGTGCCAGCCTCCAATCGAAGTACATGACCTGACTGGTGCCAAAGCCCAATCGAAGGCCATGACCTGACTGGTGCCAAAGCCCAATCGAAGGCCATGACCTCACTGGCGCGAATTCCCAATCAAAGATAGGACCTTACTGATGCCATCCCCCAATCGAAGGAGGCCAACAGAATGCAAATCGAAGGCTGCTACTGCCTGGGTCGAAAGACACTCATTTTTCTTGCTTCTACCTTATTTTTGCCTTTATATTCTCATGCAATTCAATATGGTTGTAATAGTGTATGATATTTATTTCCTGCATTTTTATTGCTTTGTATAAATGCTAGTAATTAGGTGTGTATGGCAAAATAAAATCAACAGTTAGACAACCTAAAAATCAAAGACAAATGCATGCAATAAAACACACTTTGCACACATGCACCCTTAAGGAAATTCCACTTGTTGCCTTATAAAAATGGCCATGTTATACATGTGGAATGTCTTAGCACAAACGAATTGAAAAAAGATCATATTCCCTCGATGACGCTATCAAAGGTGCCTTTCAAAAATGATCTTAGTCCCTACAGAAAAGTGCTAAGTCATTTCACAACATTGCTATCATGATCATACGATGACCCGCGCCTGTCCCGTTAACATCCTAACACAAGGTTGTTCACCAAATACAATGGTGAAACGACACTGTTAAAAGGGTTAAAAACATAAGAAAGATCTTTGAGTAAAATAGGGTAGACAACTCTTAGTTACTTGATCAAAAATCTTGCAAAACATCCTTGCTATTTTTCAAAACACACTCCACAACACAATTTCAAAACAACTTTCAAAACATTGAAAACCTTTCAAAAAGACGAACACCTTTGTATACATTCAAACAAGAATCATTACAAAGGTTGCCACAACGATGGCCTCTTTTTAAAACATCTTTCAAAATCACACGCAAAGCACCATTTCAAACAATTGAAAAGCAAAAGCAAGTGATCTAAGCAAGTAACTAAGAGCCCATGGATAACCATGGATAGAAAGGGTGCTAATACCTTCCCTTTCTATAATCTACTCCCCGAACCCAAGAAAACATCTCAAAGGTCTTTCCTGTGCTTTTTGACCTTTCCTTAGGATAAAATAAAAAGTCGATGGAGACTCTTGCTAAATCGAAACATTTGCGAACACAAATGCAAAATCCCAAGTCAGTTCTCCCACCGTATCACAGAACTGGCGACTCTGCTGAGGATATTTCTAAAAGTGGGGTTACCTTAGGGTTTTAGATCACCTATACATGCTTACTTTGATTGCTTTACGTTTTGGTTCTCTTGTTTGGGCTTGAAATCCTCTACCCGGATTTGGGGAAACATTCATAGGTAAATAGCAATACGTTGTGGAAACTGTGCAGGGTATACCGACACGGTTGAAGCAATAGCTATGTTAGTGTGACATATTTGTGGGTACCGGTAGCCCTTGAGTAGTCAAGGAGAATACGGGGCCGCTGAGTGATGTCATGAAGCACTAACGAACTCTTAGAACCTTACTTGACCATCTTGGCCTTTTTAGGGGTAGTGAGATGACCAACTTTGGTGCAGTCCGAAGTTGGTAGATACTCGATGCTACACTCATTGAGGATTGTTTTCTTGGGATATTTTGGTCGCCAGTTAAGTGGCTAAACTAAAACAATGAACATAGAAAATAATCCAGTGATATTGAGCTCCTTAGAACCCGGTTTATATTTTAGGATAGGTTGAGCCAACTAACTTCAAGAGGGTACTTACCTACAAACCCCATGCATGCCTAAACCTAAGGACTTGTCTGCTTTGTGTGAACATGATTACCTGTATATACACTTGCTTACTTCTGCATACATGTACATAACATCATAACATCATACCATAGCATTTTCAATAACCATTTCAAGGATCTCGAGGGTCTTTTAATGCAGGGCCACGTTGAACCAGATGTCTACCAAACAGCAAGAGGATTCATTCCCCTCTAAGAAAACGCCGTCAAAGATCAAGTGCAACAACTTGAATCAGGGGCTATGACCCACTTGACATGGTGAGATCAATTCTCGTGGAAAGACATTCACCAATACAGGGTTCTCCAATCAAAGATGTTGATCAAAATTCAACCTCTAACATTTTTCTTGTGTTTACCCCGCGAGATCCTTGAAAACATGCATCCACATATCATGCATCATATCATGACAGGTTTCTCCCACACAGGTCTCCTTATCTTCCTACTGTTTATTTCAGTAGAGATGGCTCTAGAGCAGACTATCAAGGACATCCAGGCTCAAAACTCTCAACTTCAAGAGATGTTCTTGAACCTATCCAAGGGACAAGAAGAGGTCAAGGCGCTCCTCACCAGGGGCATGATCATGGGAAATCCTGATGGAAACAAAGATGACCGGTTGGAAAGGCTACAAACTGAGATAGCCATAATGAAGGGACAGTTGGTGGGCCAGATGGCTCTTATCCAAAATCTAGCTCAAGGACAAGAAGGGCTCAGGGTTCTCGTCAACAATCTGCTTCGAAACAACCAAATGGGGCAAACATCTAGGGTTGAAGATCAAGTCATCATTCAACCTCCTTTGAGACAAGAAGACAAGGGAAAGACTCCTCAACTTGCTTCAGGGTCACAAGCCCAGCAACAACCTCGTCAGCGTCGACAGGGTAATCGGCGTAGGCGAAATACATCTGGAAGACATTTCTTTGAGACTGATATACCATCATCTCTAGTACTGAAACGCTTGTTGGAGGTCAATCTGATTACTTTAAAGGATCCTCCCCAGAATCCCAACACCTCTGCTCCTGGTTATCGTCCCGATGCTTTTTGTGTATACCACTCCCATAGTCCTGGACATGACACCGACGACTGTTGGACTCTGAAGAACAAGATCCAAGACTTGATTGACGGAAGAGTGCTGGAGTTCATGCCAGATGGCGAGATGAAAATATTCTGCTGGAATTCTCCGTCTGAAATGACTAGTTCAAACTAAAAGACTTTTGTTCATCTGAATTCTGAAGTTGTATTTTTCTTTGCTTATTCAAACAATTATCTATTAATGTCAAACTTTGTTTTCATTAATACATTGCATATGTTTGTCTTGATTTGATCCACTCATTTCCATTACATTTAAACTATGACTTTCAACTCTTGCTAAAAGTTACAAGCCTTTAGAGGGAGGATGACGAAACAATGCCATAATCTCATACAGTATGCTTTTGGACAGACCTTACTGACGATGTACAGGCGTTTCTTTCAAATCCTAAACACTGGAGTTATAAGGAAGATAATCCCTAGTTAACCCCTTCGAGCCAAAGAAGTAGGAGTTTTCTATTTTAACACAAATTGAAACCTCTAATCAAAACCTGGGGCAGGGTAGTCTCTCAGTTAATTCAAAAGATGCACATTGAAGTCACAAAACTCTCAGTTCATAATACAACGAACGACATCAAAAACATTCCTCTGGAATCAAAAGACAGTGGTGGTTCCTTATCTCATAGGCAGTCAATCTCTCAAAAGAGAAAAGCCCACTGAGCCAAAACCTATAAAGGAGGCTTAAGAAAGCTGGGGCATCCCGCTGACTGTAATCTCGAAAACAGGAACAGTCAGGCAAAAGTTAGGGATAACAAATCAAAAGAACGAGGTCACCACAAATCCTCAACAACATGAAAAATGTTGCAAAAATGAATACCTTCCAACAAACTTAACTCGTCTGAACCATCACCAAAACGTCATTCCAGACTCAATTGGAGTTCAAACGCACAATTAACTGAGCTTAGGATTGAAGAACATCACGAAGAACGGGTGGGTACAAATACACTTTGAGCCTTTATCCTTTGTTTCTTAAACCGTGAACCAAGCCACGTTACAACCCTTCAAAAGTCCTAATTGAAGCATGGGTTAGTTTCTAAAGCATACTGTTACAAAAGGTATCATGACTCCTGTAAGGCTTAGCCCTAAATCTTGTGTTGATTTTGTCTTATAAAAAGTTTTCTGCTAAAAAACGCATTTTTTAAAACTTCGAGACAAACATAAACTTTCCATTATTTGAATATCATTGTTTGCATTTGGCTATTTGTTTGACAGCGGAGAAATTCACACAATGAATATCCAATGAACAAAAGCTCTCTCAGTGAACAAAATAACTTCAAAAAGGATGACACTTCCATTGACAAATCCCCCATCAACAAGGGGGCATGACATGTCACTATCCAGCACACCTGGGGCAGTCCAGTCAAGATTTCCAGAAATCTCTAAAGAAGTGCAGAGTAACCAGGGGCAAGTCTCCATCTCCGTCACTTGGGGTATTGAACGTCAACCCCAACAAAGGGTTACATACAGTCAAGAATTTCCAGGCAGTGCCATAAACACTCGCTGCTAGGGGCAATGACAAACCTCCCCAAAATCCTTCTCATAGGATGACTCCCAGCAAGAGTATAATCTCTGACCCCCTTTCCCCAGCTGAATCACCCTCAAGAATTCTCGAGGACTTCCCCCAACGAAGATTTCACCTCTCTAGCGGACTGACGACAAGGTTTATTTCCCCAACAACACCAGGATTCCCCATCTTGAGTTTGCCTCTCCGACTACTAAAAATCAAAGGACCACAACTCCTCTTCCCCAATAGACTACTCTACAATCTCCAGCAAGTTACTGTGAAACCTGGTCCCGACCAGATATCAGTTCAACTTCGACTCCCCAGTAGAGCAACGGACGGCTGAGACTCCTAAACTATTTTCCCAAGAAGAAATAAGCATACTCCCCATAGAGTTTTCAACTTCCCCCAGCGGAGTTCTCCTCAAACAACAAAGCGGGAATCCATTGGAAATATTCTAAGCAATGTTTGGAGACACACATACTCTTCAACAGCAGCCCAGGATTTAATGACTCCCCATCTTTTGTCAGGGATTTATTTTCCCAGACAAAAATGCATTCATTAACATTTCACATTTCATACATCCTGTTTACATACATGATAAGTGCATACAACGCAATCTCATTTATTTTGAGAACATCATGACATCGTGCATTTCATATATCATGACATTGCATACAACTAATGTTTTACCTTTTTCAGAAAAAAGGTCAATCAACAGATGGCTACCATCAACCTTTTCAAGTTCCAGATTAATACCTGAAACCAGACAGGACAATTATCTACTTGACCATCATGAAGCAACCCTACACCGGTTCCTTCTCAAATCCAGATGCAGTTTCATACATACTCATCATCAGGCAACCCTACACAGGTTCTTTCCTTCCAAGATACAGTCCAGATACGCTCCAGGTACGGTTGCCATTTTGTCACTCATTCAGATCCCAGTTACAGTTTCAGATATACTCCAGACACGGAAGTTATTCTGCTACTCATACAGATCTCAACTCCAAGATACAGTCCAGATACACTCTAGATACGATTTCCATTCTGTCACTCATTCAGATCCCAGTTACAGTTCCAGATATACTCTAGACACGGAAGTCATTCTGCTACTCATACAGATCTCAGACCCCAGTTATAGTTTCAGATATACTTCAGACATGGAAGTCATTCTGCTACTCATACAGATCTCAACTCCAAGATACAGTCCAGATACGATCCAGATTCGGATGTCATTCTGTCACTCATTCAGATCCTAGTTACAGTTTCAGATATACTCCAGACATGGAAGTCATTCTGCTACTCATACAGATCTCAACTCCAAGATACAGTCCAGATACAATCCAGATTCGGATGTCATTCTGTCACTCATTCAGATCCCAGTTAAAGTTTCAGATATACTCTAGACATGGAAGTCATTTTGCTACTCATACAGATCTTAACTCCAAGATACAGTCCAGATATGATCCAGATTTGGATGTCATTTTGTCACTCATTCAGATCCCAGTTACAGTTTCAGATATACTCCAGACATGAAAGTCATTCTGCTACTCATACAGATCTCAACTCCAAGATACAGTCCAGATACGATCCAGATTCGGATGTCATTTTGTCACTCATTCATATCCCAGTTACAGTTTCAGATATACTCTAGACACGGAAGTCATTCTGCTACTCATACAGATCTCAACTCCAAGATACAGTCCAGATACGATCCATATCCGGATGTCATTTTGTCACTCATTCAGAACCCAGTTACAGTTTCAGATATACTCTAGACACAGAAGTCATTCTGCTACTCATACAGATCTCAACTGCAAGATACAGTCCATATACGATCCAGATTCAGATGTCATTCTGTCACTCATTTAGAACCCAGTTACAGTTTCAGATATACTCCAGACACGGAAGTCGTTATGCTACTCATACAGATCTTAACTCCAATATACAGTCCAGATACGATCCAGATTCGGATGTCATTCTGTCACTCATTCAGATCCCAGTTACAGTTTCAGATATACTCCAGACACGGAAGTCATTCTGCTACTCATACAGATCTCAACTCCAATATACAGTCCAGATACGCTCCAGATACGGTTGCCATTCTGTCACTCATTCAGATCCCAGTTACAGTTTCAGATATACTCCAGACACAGAAGTCATTCTGCTACTCATACAGATCTCAACTCCAAGATACAGTCCAGATACACTCCAGATACGGTTGCCATTTTGTCACTCATCCAGATCCCAGTTACAGTTTCAGATACACTCCAGATACGGAAGTCATTCTGCTACTCATACAAATCACAAACTTCAGATACAGTCCAGATATGCTCCAGACACGGTTGCCATTCTGTCACTCATTCAGAATTTATCCTCAGCACACAGTTGCTCCATACACAGATTTTTCTCTGTTACCCATTCAAAATACAGATACACTCCAGACACGGCAGTCATTTTGATATTCATTCAAAATCCAAATACAGTTACAGCTCAGATACGCGCCAGACACGGACGCCATTGTTTTGCTCATACAAACTCAGTCCCCAGATACAGTTCAATGGCATTCCAGACACGGATACCATTTTGATACTTATTCTTCTGACCTACAACATTACAATTCAACAAACATTCTCGGATGGCATCTTTAAGCCCATCTCCAGCAAGATTCCACCATCTCCAAATGGCATCTTTAAGCCCATTCCCTCAAACTACGCTTTGACGAGTTCAAATGTTTTGGGCACTCTAGTGTCCAATCATCTTTTACCTTCGAGTCGCCAACGACAAAACTGCCAATCTAACTCTTCAGGTCCAAGAAGATTGAACAGGGGCAGCTGTTGTACCCCAAAATTTGCCCTCTCAATTCTCAAGGCCTTTCTTACAAGGACTTTCAAGGTTCAGGCTTGAACAAGTGCATTTGGATGTTCCAAATACCAAATTTAAAAGGAAACTGTCAAAAATGGAGAAAACAGATAAAAATATTATTTTGACAAAATTTGGAGGAAAACAAGTGTCCTTTGTTTCAGCTCTTTCGATTGGCCTTTTGGCCTCTTTCGACACAAGCTTGGTTTGCATCCTTCGATTGGCCTTTTGGCCTCTTTTGACACAAGCTTGGCTTGCATCCTTCGATTGGACTTTTTTCCTCCTTCGCCTGGGCATGTGACTTCTTGTTGCAGGTTTCGTTTGTGTCTTTTGCTGCCTGCATGCTTGCAATCGAAGGCCATGACCTACTGGTCACATGTACCCCCCTGCAAGGCAAGTCTTCGTTTGGGCATTCACCTTCTGTGTGCCTGGATGAAAACTTCAGTTGAGCAAGAGCCTCATTCGAATGCCACTTGGATATGTCCTTCATATTGAACTCTATGCTTCCTTCGAGCATGAGCTTTCGATTTGGCAACATGTTTTCTTCGATACAAGTTTCGTCTGGGCAATGTAAATTCAAATAGGTCCCCTTTGATTCAGAAGGAAATGATCTCCATACAAGTTTCGATTGAGTTTGTGGTTCCCTTTGAAACAGTGTCCTTCGACTTAGGAATGTCCTTCGACCCAGGAATACCCTTCAATTGGCATTTCAAAAGGTCCCTGGACTGGAACTTCAGAGTGTCCTTCAACTAGAACTTCAGAGTTTCCCTTAATAAGAAGATCAGAACGAAATGACCTTCGAATGGAATTTCAGTGCAGAGTTTCTCTTAATCTAAGATGCTCTGATGAAGGAAGTTCAGAACACTTAGAATCAGAACTTAGAATCATCACAAGGCCAAGGGCTGGTCGAAGTTGCCTAATAGGGAAGGTTCCAAATAGATTCGAATTTGACTTTGAAGCTGGCAAAGAAGGTCCATTCGAAGGGCCATTCAAAGAACACACAATTGGTTCATTCGAAGGACACACATCTGGTGAAAACGAATGCTGCCTGGTTGAAAGGTGTAGAAAGATGGAGGATTCGACTCAAAAGATCAAGTTGAACATTCAGACCCATAGGCTAGGCCACGTGTCTCCCCTTTTTTAGGCCTGTACCCATTTATTGCCTAACACCACTTGCACTTAATAGCACAGTACCACCTTTTAGGAAAGTATGTCTTGAGCCTTGCACCTATTTTTCCTTCAGCATGAAGCAACCTCACCTGAACCATTCATCTTGCTTTTGTGGCACAGGTGGACATTTACTTTCCAGCTATGCCTTATTTTATTATTTTTTGCTCCACAAGCAATGACAGAAGCATGAGTCACAGCCTCTGCACCCCAACTGCCAACAGTCCCACCACATGTGTTATCATGTTACCTATTATTTTACTATTTTTTCAAGGCTGACTGTTGAAAACATGTCCATTCTTTTCCTCTATAAATAGAGGAATTTATGCAAAGCTGGGAGAGGACTTTTTTGGCCAGAGGAACGTATCTTCAAAATCCTCACACACCACAAAACTCTCAAACACTTAAACACTCAAACACATACCCAGAATCCAAACAACAAATCTAGAACTACATCCTCCTGCCTAATACCAGAACATCAAACCTGTGTTGCAACAAGCCTTGAGGCCTGCATAACCTCAAAACCTGCCTTCCTTACCAAAGCCAGAAAACTCCAGCCAGTTCAACTGCAACTGCAAACAAACCTGCCTACAGCCAGTCCAACTGCAACTGCAAGCAAGCCTGTATCAAAACTAACAAAAACTCAGACCTGCCTGTATCAAATCAAAGAGCAAACACTTATCCCCTTAGAATCTGAAACACCCCTATATCTTGTTACCCTTTGAATCCAGTAGAAAGAACCTCACACTTGCTTCTTCTCTTTCGAATCCAGTGTCAAAGACATAACTCCTGGTTCCTCCCTTCGAATCCAGAAGCATTCAAGGAAACCACTTAAAGGCGCCAGCACACGTTCCAGCCTCCAGCAAGGTAAGTCATTCTTAACCTTGAACCCTTCATTTCTAGCATAACATGTAAATAAGTTTCCTTTTCGTTTCAAACATGTACATAGTGTTTGTTACCTTTTCGTTTCCACTCTTTTAGTTTGTTTTTATTGTCTCTCCTTTTGGTTTTGTTCTTTGGTTTGTTATAAATGCTCTAAGAACTAACCTGGCCCTGAGGTAATGACAGCATGGCCTTGGGCCATGTTTCTATTTAATATCTCAAACGAAATAAACAAAGGACAGGAATATGAAACGAAGCCCCAGGCTTGCTCACAGGTTCCAGACCCAATCGAAGGAGACAGAAAGGCAGATTACATCTTGCACAGATTCCAGGCCCAATCGAAGAAGGCAACAAGGCAGAAAGGCCCAGCCATAGGCACACTTGCACTAAGTCCAGGCTCAGACGAAAGGCACTTCCATGCTGCTGCCAGCCTCCAATCGAAGTACATGACCTGACTGGTGCCAAAGCCCAATTGAATTCCATGACCTCACTGGTGCCAAAGCCCAATCGAAGGCCATGACCTCACTGGCGCGAATTCCCAATCGATGGACAGGACCTTACTGATGCCAACCCCCAATCGAAGGAGGCCAACAGAATGCAAATCGAAGGCTGCTACTGCCTGGGTCGAAAGACACTCATTTTTCTTGCTTCTACCTTATTTTTGCCTTTATATTCTCATGCAATTCAATATGGTTGTAATAGTGTAGGACATTTATTTCCTGAATTTTTATTGCTTTGTACAAATGCTAGTAATTAGGTGTGTATGGCAAGATAACATCAACAGTTAGACAACCTAAAAATCAAAGACAAATGCATGCAATAAAACACACTTTGCACACATGCACCCTTAAGGAAATTCCACTTGTTGCCTTATAAAAATGGCCATGTTATGCATGTGGGATGTCTTAGCACAAACGAATTGAAAAAAGATCATAGTCCCTTGATGACGCTATCAAAGTTTCCCTTCAAAAATGATCTTAGTCCCTACAGAAAAGTGCTAAGTCATTTCACAACATTGCTATCATGATCATACGATGACCCGCGCCTGCCCCGTTTACATCCTAACACAAGGTTGTTCACCAAATACAATGGTGAAACGACACTGTTAAAAGGGTTAAAAACATAAGAAAGATCTTTGAGTAAAATAGGGTAGATAACTCTTAGTTACTTGATCAAAAATCTTGCAAAACATCCTTGCTATTTTTCAAAACACACTCCACAACACAATTTCAAAACAACTTTCAAAACATTGAAAACCTTTCAAAAAGATGAACACCTTTGTATACATTCAAACAAGAATCATTACAAAGGTTGCCACAACGAGGGCCTCTTTTCCAAACATCTTTCAAAGTCACACACAAAGCACCATTTCAAACAATTGAAAAGCAAAAGCAAGTGATCTAAGCAAGTAACTAAGAGCCCATGGATAACCATGGATAGAAAGGGTGCTAATACCTTCCCTTTCTATAATCTACTCCCCGAAGCCAAGAAAACATCTCAAAGGTCTTTCCTGTGCTTTTTGACCTTTCCTTAGGATAAAATAAAAAGTCGGTGGCGACTCTTGCTAAACCGAAACATTTGCGAACACAAACGCAAAATCCCAAGTCAGTTCTCCCACTGTATCACAGGTTTATTTTCTTGTAATCCCCATTTATAATTTGTACACCCCCTCCCACAAGTATTGTAATAGTGTAGTAATTTTAAATTCCGCAATTTATCGCTTTACATATAAAATGCTAGTAATTAGGGTTTGTATGGAAACCTTAATCAAAGACAAAACCAAACATGAAAATAATACACTTACACACAAGCACCCCCTAGGGTAAACCCACTTGGTTGCCTTACAAAATGGCCATATTACGCATGTGAGGTATCTTAGCAAAAACAAGCAAAGTATAAGATCATAGTCCCTCGATGATGATGTCTAAGTTGTCTTTCAAATGATCTTAGTCCATAAAAGAGAATGCTAAGATACCTTGCAACATTTCTAATCATGGTTATACGATGACCCACGCCAGTCCCGTTTACATCCAAAGATAGGGTTACTTACTGAATCAATGGTAAGATAACAATGTCCAAGGAAGGGGAAAATGAACATGAAAGACTTTTGAGTAGGTAGAATGCTCCTAATTACTTGCTCCATTTCAAAACAAAACATACTTGCTATTTTCAAAACAAACACCTACACTTTCAAAACATCTTACAAACTTGAAAACATTTTCAAAAGATCAAACACTTTGTATACATTCTTACAAACGAGAATCATTACAAAGTTTGCCTAAACAATGGCCTCTTTACAAAATACTTTCAAAAACCACACAAAGCACAATTTCAAACAAAATCAAGTGATCTAGAAAGTAACTAAGAGCCCATGGAAAACCATGGATGAAAAGGATGCTAATACCATCCCTTTTCATAATCTACCCCCTGAACTCAAGAAATAATCTCAACGGTCTTTCATGTGCTTTTTCACCTTTCCTTTTGGATAAAAGAAAAGTCAGTGGTGACTCTTGATAACCGTAACATTTGTAATCAAACGCAAAAGCTTCAAGTCAGTTCTCCCACCGTATCACAGATCCTATAAAATACATATTTGAGAAACCCTCTCTCTCTGGAAGAATAGCAAGATGGAAAATGGTGTTGACATAATACGGAATTCAGTACACCACTCAGAAAGCAATCAAAGGAAGTGTATTGGCAGATTATTTGGCTCATCAGGCTGTAGACGACTACCAAATTATGAATTTTGAGTTCCCGATGAGAATATTATGCTAGTTACAGATTGTGAAGAGCCTGGGCCATGTGAGGGACCTGAGCCAGAATCCTGATGGACTTTGGATTTTGATGGAGCTTCTAACGCGCTTGGAAACAGAATTGGTGATGTCATTATCTCTCCCAAGGGTTTTCATATTGTAATACAGTGGGAGAACTGAATTTACTGGTTTTGCATTTTATCGCAAATGTTGCGGTTAGCAAGAGTCATCACCGAGTTTTCTTTTATCCAACAAAGGAAACGGTGAAAAGAACAGAAAATACCTTTTTAAAGATTGAGTCTGGGGGTAGATTATGAAAAGGGAAGGTGTCAGCACCCTTTTCATCTGTAGTTATCTACGGGCTCTTAGTTGCTAGCTCACTTTGAAAATGCTTTTTTGTGTAAGTGTATTTTTGAAAATACTTTTGAAAAGACGCCTTAGTGCGGAAAACTTTGTAATGTTTCACGTATCATTGAGAAAGTATACAAAGTGTTTTATCTTTGAAAATATTTTAGAGAAAATCTTGTGTATGTGAAAAAATTGTTTATTTTGTTTTTTGTGAGCAAGCAACTGTAAGTGATCTACCTACTCGAATGGTCTTTGTTCTTTTCTTCTTTTCCTTTAGACAGTGTTATCTTACTATTGGTTACTAAGTAGCCCTATCGTTGGATGTTTGAGGGACAAGTGCGGGTCATCGTACAGTCATAGAGGAAACTCGTAGGGCACTTTAGCAATTTTATCGTAAGGGACTAGATTGTTTACGAAGGCAGCATCGGAGGGTCATCGAGGGACTACGACCTTTTTGTATTGGGGGGACTTTGCTAAAGCGTCCCCGCGTTCGAGGTACATCACTATTTTTCCAAAGGAAACATGTGGAGGTACCTTAGAGGTGCGTGTGCGTGAAGTGTGTTGTTTTTTAGTTATGTTTATCTTGAGCGTTAGGTTTTCTAGCGTTTGTTTTTAAGTCTTATCATGCAATCCTATTAAACATACATCTAGCAGTTAAATATATACATAGGGCAGAAAAATAGAAATGCGGAAAGTAAAGTCTAAGCTATTACATCGCTTCGGGATGGGGGGAATACAAACCAAAATGGGGAAAGAAAAATGTAAAGAGTCCTAATTTTAACTATTACATTCCTTCAACAGATACATAATTGTTCATGAAAATCAAAATGTGAAAGAAATAAATAACGCACGGAGATGAAATGGGAAAGGATGAAAAACCCTAAAAGATTCTAAGATTAGAAAAATGTTTTTGTTGTTTTTGTTTAAGAAAATAATAATTAAATTATTAGAAACCTAATTCTAATTAGTTTAAAAAATGATTAAATAATTAATTAAAATAAATAAAATTAATTTAATTAATAATAATTAAAAACTTAAAATATATTTTTGTGGTTTTATAATTTTTATTGATTAAAGAAAATTGATTAAAAAATTTTGATTAAGCAAAACAAATAATACTAAAAAAACATAAATGGGCCTCGCTGAAAAATGTGGTTAGAGGGGTGCACAAAAAAAATAATCCTTAGGCCCACAACTAATGAGCCCAGGAGGTTGCGTTGGCTCGGATGAGATAGGCTGCTTAAAGGTGCACGGTGGGGTGTGCGCTTGAGGCACTTAGGTCATGCTTGATGAGATATGATGGTTTGGAATTGGAGGTGTAGGATGCGTGTACGGATCTTCTTAGCATTGGATCTGAAAAGATAAAAACAAGAAAAATAGAAAACGCCTTGTACCTAGATCGAACCCATTAGATTTACTCAAAACATCAATAGCAATATGAATGCATGCATAAAACTAATTTTAATCAGATATTCAGAGAGTTTGAAAATCTAAATTTTACCAAGACTGTATGAGGTTTATGAGGAGGATCTGGGACATGTGAGGCTTGAACCTGAGCTCTGGAGGACTCTTGGGAAACTCAGGGGTGATGTTTGATCACTGGTTTGGACGGGTATGAGCTGGAAAGTGAGACACGATTTTCACCAACTTTTTTATTTTTTAGAGAATTTTGAGAAGGCTTTTGTGTGCAAGAGTTTCGTGTCCCTTTGTGATCTTAAGCATGTGTATTTATAGAGAGGAAAGAGAGGAGTGAACATGTATGGCAAGGAACAAAGCATTCATGGCCTTTGAGACAAGAATAAAACACATTAACAAGTTGCCATTTTTTGAGTGATTCTTGCCCTTTTTGAATGTGCAATGAACCTGTACCATTTGTGTGCGTATTTCACGAATTAACAGGCTTCAAAATTGATCAAATCCAACCCATATGCATAGCCCACGATTTTTGTGATTTTAATTGATTTATTTTGAATTTATTTGAATAAAAACAAAATAAATATAAATAAAATAATAATAAAATACAAGACAAGGTAAGAGTGAGTTTAGGTGTCTTTTACAAGGTCATGGACATGTTTGAAGTCCAAAAAGTTAGGTCACAAGTCCAAAATTTCAAGTTTGCACATTTAGCATTTCATGAATTTCTTAGATGGACATCTTTGACATTTTTAAAAGCTCAATATGTCCTCTACACTTTCTCTTTTGATGATATTTGCATTTGGAGACATTATCTTGATGTAAGTTGCCATGACAAAAAGTGTCTTTTGCTGACTTTTGAAAATGACCTATATTGTATTAGCTCATATCTTTAAAATGAAGCACTTTTTGGACTTGAGCATAAAAGCCAAGATGTAGAGAATTTATTTTTCTTAAAAATGGGCTTTGGTTGTGGAAAATTTAATGAAGCACGTGAAAGTTATGCTTGGTCAAAGTTTAGTTGACTTCTCCTAAGGAAACCCTAATTTGACAATTCTTGACTTTTGATGATCTAAGGACTTTCCTTGAGGAATCATGATCAACCCTTTATCAAATGATGAATATCACTTCAAAATGTTGATGTTGACCAAAAACCTTGAAGTTTGACTGTATGTTGACCATAATTGACTTTTTGATCAATACAGTTGACTTTCAATCATCTGAGCCATTGACTGAGCAAACTTATGAAGAACCATGGAAGCCACTTGAGACCTTTGCAAACCAAATTTATTTGAGAGACTCCAAACCCTAATTGTAATCCTTTGGGCTTAGGAGGTGAATTGACTGATCAACTCAAGAGTGTCTTGAGTGTTTCAGAAGCTTTGAAATAATGTCTTTGAGAAAGAAGGGAAGGAAAATTTTGGGGTAAAACAACTTCCCCTGTTCAATCTTATTAAACTTGAAGATTTAGATTGGCATGTTCGCCATTCGTGACTTGAAGGTAGAAGATGATTGAACACTTAAGTGCCCAGAAATTTGCACTCGCCTGTACGAGAAGCGGCGCCCTTGGTTCATTGTATCGGGAATGGGCTTATAGATGCCATTTGGAGAGGTGACGGAGAATTGTCAGATATGGGCTTATAGATGCCATCTAAAGTAATTGTTGACTTCAACTGGGTAAGAATCAGAATGAATCATTGGTCGATTTAAATTGAACCAGCAGAGGTCTTGAATTGTCTTTAACTGGATAAGAATCAGAAAAATCTTAGGGTCGATTTAACTGAACCAGAGAAAAAATATATCGGAAAACGAATCAGGATAAATCATTGGTCGATTTAAACTGAACCAGCAGAGGTCTTGAACTGTCTTTAACTGGATAAGAATCAGAAAAATCTTAGGGTTGATTTAACTGAACCAGAGATAGAATCTACCGGAAAACGAATCAGGATAAATCATTGGTTGATTTAAATTGAACTAGAAGAGGTCTTGAATTATCTTTAACTAGATAAGAATCATAAAAATCTAGGGTCAATTTAACTGAACCAGAGAAAGAGTCTACCCGAAAACGAATCAGGATATATCATTGGTCTATTTAAATTGAACCAGTAGAGGTTTTGAACTGTCATTAACTAGATAAGAATCAAAAAAATCTTAGAGTCGATTTAACTGAACCAGAGGAAAGCGTATACCGGAAATGAATCAGGATAAATCATTGATCGATTTAAATTGAACCAGCACAAGTCTGTTTGAGAATGACCTTCTGAGGGAAATGCTGAAATAGCCCTTCGTCAGGTGTAGCCTTTGAAAAGACTGACATGTCATATAAGTAGTTGATGATGTTTGTTGATTGATCATTCCTGAAAAGGTGAAGTGTTAGTTGTATGTGATATCATGATGTATGAAATTCATTACGTAACCACGTTCTCAAAATAAATGAGAATGTGCTATATGCGTTTCGTATGCATATGCTATGACATTTGGTAAATGATGTATGAATGCGACATGTTTTTGAAGTGCCTTTGTAAATTCGAGCAGCATCTTGGTCTGAGGGAAATAAATCCCTGATTGTTGTTGGGGATGAAGAGCATGTGTATCTTCGATCTTCCAGGAATTATTTCCCCTAGGGACTCATGTTTGCTGTTTGAGGAAACTCCTTCGGGGAACGTTGATTTCTACTTTGATGGAGAATGTTAATTCCTTCTTGGGGAGAAGAGTTTAATAACATTGGTTATTCGTTGCTCTAATGGGGAGTTTATACCCTGACTGGAGGTAGAAGATATGGATAACCGTCCTGTAGAGGTAGAAATGTTTAAGACTAAGCCATTGGATAGACTAGACTTGTACAAACTAAAATGAAAATCACCACCGTGCTTTATTGTTTCCAAAGGGATTCTAGGTAAGGGGGTTGGTTATGCAAAGGGAAGGTATTATAACCCTAAACATCTACGGTACTCCGCAGGAACCTCTTTGTAAAAATCTGTATATTTTGGCTATAAAATCTTGTATGTAAAATAAATGGTGGAATTGAGAAAAGAAATATATTTTTTATGATTTTTGCACCCTCCACGGTTGCAAACCTTTAGTGCCTACATACCACCATTCGTGCAATAGGGGATAAGGGTACACGTAGTTCACCTTTGAATTTTTTTTTTAAAAACACAATGTGTTGGTTAATTTTATGAGATAAGACATCATCGTCATTGTCCGTGTGGAAAAACATACTTAATACCTACAATCATGATAAAGGAGAATTCGCATCATCTCAAAGTTGAGGATATGGCTTGGATTTTAAAAAAATCAACAATGCCTCACTCAACACCCAAGTGGAAAATATCTCTCTTTACTACATATTGTAGAAGTATAGTTGTTTGCATCACTACAAGGATTGACAAGAGTCCACTCTTTTGAGAAAAGTTTTTAAAGTAAAAAGTCAAAGTGGCAATGTGGTTTGAAATGAGATTGATTGATTTTTAGTCTTCTCACAAAAAAAAAGTCAAGGTTTTATTAATGTTGATCGAAGTTTATTTGTGAAAGATTTTTTGAAAATGCATGGACCTAAGTCCAAGTTTATTATGAAAGTATTTCAATTTAAAAAATAAGAAGAGTTTTCAAAAGGAGGGAGAAGGTGTTTTTTGAAATTTAAGAAGATGGGAGGAGAAGAAGAGGCTATCCTAAAGCATAAGGTAAAAGCTAGGGATAAGAACCATCTAACCAACAAGAACCCAATACTTGACATTATGAGTCAAGATAGAATTCTCATGCTTTGGATTGAAACCAAGCAAGCAAAGATACTAGACCTCTTGTGAGAACCAAACTTCAAGTGTATTAAGTCTTCATAAAAATTGGGCAGAATAACGACTGTATACGGGTGAATTCCATATTACAAACAAAGAATGTAATCACAATAACCTGCACACAAAACAAAAAACAACCCAATGTCTTGAGGTAAACCTCAAGAACTCCAGACAAAATATAAATTAAGGTCACAAGGTCTCCAATATAGGCCAAGGTTTATAATCCTAACTCCAAGAAGTCCAATACCCCATAATGCTAAGGATAGTAACCAAATAGTCCAAGTATCATTAAAGTTTTTTATGATTCAAGTTGATTATTAAGTGTCTTAGAAGAGAAAATAAAAGGCTCAAGTGAGCAAAATAAAAATGACATGAAATGTAATGGTTAAAGTAAATGGTACATAAAGCATAAAAAATAAAAGGACATAAAGTAAAAAGAATTTAATAATTAGTGGTTAGTTGGATGGCCATCTTGAAACTTGCATTTGGAACTCATTAGAGGATTGGTAGAACCAAAGCCTCCACACAACAAGTTGCATTTGCTTTTTGTCAAATATATCATCCATTTGGAATCCTCAAAAGTACCATTTAATGATCAACAATGTTTAAGTGATCCGCGTTGACCAAAAGTGTTGTAGATCCATTATAGGATTGGTAGAACCAAAGCCTCCACACAATGAATCTCAAGGTTATTGGATCAAAGAGATCAAATTAACATACTTGTGCTTGCAAACATCGGTTTGGGCCATGAATGATCATTTATTCGAATTGGGACAAAATTTAGCGCTATGTTAAGCAATCATAAGTGAACTTATGTAGAAGTCGCACCTATTTTGAGATCGGTCAATAGCAATATATGCACCATTTGTTTTGAGACATGATATAGAGATCATACTCCAATAAAACTTAGTGCAATAAGAAAGGGATGAGATGAAGAGGGGTGGGAGAGAATATACAAACCACTTTTGAATTAAACTTAAATCAAACTATTATTAAAATCATTCTTCCATTTTTGTGGAGTTAGACTCAACACCATGGATCCAATGATGTTAACAAAGTTCATGACCAAAAATTTAATCCAAGATCAGCCAGAAAATAATCACAAAATAATATTGTATTTAATATATACTTAAAAAAGGTTTTAAAAATGTCTTAAAATAGAAATAAAAGAGAAAAATATCAAGTATATTCAAATTAATCAAGGAATAAAAATTTAGACCATAGAAAAATCAGAAATGAACTAAAATAATTTTATAAAATTTTTGGTAATTTTTAAAAGTCAGAAACTATTTTTAAAATTAAAAGAAATGAGTAAAATAAACCAAAAATGATAAAAATAACAAAGTCAGAAATAAAAAATAAATGAGGTCACCAATATTTGTTGAAGGATGACACGTTGGTCATCTTCAATCTCCAGCCAGTCCCAAAACCAGGTTGCTCAATCTGTAAAATTAGAGCACGAGACATATGCCATTCGCTTCGTCTCTTCAAGACGAAGACAACCATGCCTTCGCGATAAATTTATATAAACTGTAGCTCAAGCAATTTGGAAAGAAAGTTTTGAAAAGGGATTTGAAATTTCATGGTCAAAACAAGTTTCTAGATAAAATTAAGTGTTGCGACTAGAACCAGGGCAATGAGAGCATCACAATGATATCAAAGTTTTGAAGAATTGATGAAGGAATCTACCTATTGAAGTTGAGTTGCTGAGCTCTGAAACTGGACTTCTACGGAGCAATATAGGGCATGATTCTTGAATTTATATGGTTAGCTTCAGGGAAGATCAAGGAAGGTAAATTGATGGAAAAAAGGATTGAAAAAGGCTTGAAAATAGATTTCGAAGTTTCAGAATTCTGAGTAATGGAACAAGTTTGGCAGGGTGATTCTGGCTATCCAAGCTTGAGGAAATGAATAGGGAATGACCCTCTATTTATAGGGAATCAAATGGAATGTCCAAGCGTGTGAAATGATGAAGTTTGGAGGGAAATCTTGTGATGTTGCAAACAAGAAAAGTGTGACTTCCAATTTGATCAAAACTCATCCAAAACGCGCATTTTGTTGTGCTAATCACTTCTGGAAGTTCACTAAACATGTTTAGAGGCAAAAACACACAGAAACATAGTGTTTAGAAGCTAAACCAATGATTTCAAATTCTGACTTTTGAAGAAACTTCAGTTCTAAGTTACCAAGTTCAAATTAATGGCATTCTAAGCTCAAGGGGTCTTAGGGCATGATTCTTGATGATTTAGAAAGATGAGGTTACAAGCTTTGCAATGGAAAAATAATGGAATCAAATGGATGCTTGATCTGAAAGTTACATTGAGTCAAAGTTGGGAAAAAGAAGTTAACTTTCCATACTTAGAAATATTTCAAGTTTTTCTTCAAAGGCGACATATAATGTTTTGCATCCAAACATGGCCTTCCACTTGAAATTTGCTCTTGACCAAAAAATATGTCATGAAATAGACCTCTTGAATGACATTTTGAAACTTGAACCATTCAAAATCTCCAAAAATTGAGAGTTATGAATTGTTGAAGTTGGCAAAAAATCATGAAATGGCCTATAATCTTTTGTATCCTTAGGGCATCTTCCGTCCATTTTCTCACTTTGCACATAAAGGAAGGCATAAAGTTCACATCCTCAAGATCATTATGGAAAAATAATGGGCTGAAGGTGATAAAAATTGACCAAGTTATGATCCTTTGAAGTCACACATGAGAAAATGGGGGTTTATCTGGAGGACTTGTAATCTTTCTTCATCATCAAGTTTCTTCCACATGAAAACTCCTTGAAACTTTTGAAGTGATTTGTTGATAACCCTTTTAAGATAAGGGTGTTTTTGGAATAACTCAAAAATACCAAAATATGAGCAAGATATGCTTCTTTGAAGTTCAAAACCCTAGCTCTTTAGATCAAGAGAATGCTTTGAGGAACTTTGACAATTTTGAACAAACTTCTTGTACCAACATAAATTATTTGTAAATGTAAGTTGATGAGGGTGAAAATTAGAATTCATAGCCACAAAAACCACTTCCATATCTTGAGAAATGATAGAAATATGCACTTGTGACCAATGGGAACAAAGCCTTGTCCAAGCATGACAACTTCTTCAATCAACCCCTTGTACTTTTGAATCAAATTGGATAACCTTGAAATGTGGTGAACCAAAATAACCTTGCCATGCCATTTCTTCCAAAAAAAATCCAATGGTGGGGTTTGAACCTCCCAAGCTTTATTGACTAGGGCATGGAAATAAACTCATGAACCCATGGAACAACTTGCCAAATCTCATTGCCTTTACCTACATTAGTAACAAGCAAGACAAACCAACATTGCATTTTATTAATTAAAAGGAAAAATCAAGATAAGATATTCATGACCACAAAAGAAAACAAGTCAAGGTGCTTGGTGATTCCTCAAAGAGCAAAGCTAAAGGTAGGGAGAAGGACCAAAAGCCCTAATGTGATCTTGTTGTGATTGAATCAATATCGTATGATGAAAGGATCTTAGGGGGGAAATTGGGGTACAACACTTCCAACTTATCTAGGGAAGATAAGGTTGACTGGCATCTGATTCGATTTTAGATTCAATAGCAACTCTCTGGGGATAGTGGAAACTTCACTGGGGAGAGGATTTTAGATGATGGTTTATATTAAAAGCATACTCAAGTTGGGGAGTGTTAGAATAAATCTATGCCTTGATTGTATCTGAAGATGTATTGAATGGGTATCAGACTCATATGCATTTCTGGCTTGTATCTGAACCGTATCTGAAAGATGTATTGAATGAGTATAAAAATGAATCTGTATCTTGATCGTATCTGAACTGTATCTGGAAGATGTACTGAATGAGTATCAGAATGAATATGTATTTTGATCATATCTGAACTGTATCTAGAAGAGAAATCTGGAATGAGTTCCAGAATGAATTTGTTCCTTGATTGTATCTGCACTATATCTAGAAGAGGATATGGAATGAGTGTTAGAATGAATCTATATTTATATTGTATTTGAACTGTGTCTAGAAATGGATCTGAATGAGTGTCAAAATGAATCTGCATCTTGATTGTATCTGCATTGTATCTAGAAGAGAGCCTGGAATGAGTGTCAGAATGAATCTATATCTATGTTGTATCTGAACTGTATCTTGAAGAGAATCTAGAATTAGTGTTAAAATGAATCTACATTTAGATTGTATATAAACTGTATCTGAAAGATGCATTTGAATGAGTATCAAAATGACATCCGTATTTGGATCGTATCTGAACCGTATCTACAAGAGAATCTGGAATGAGTGTCAGAATGAATTCATATCTAGATTATATCTGAACTTTATCTAGAAGATTCATTTGAATGGGTATCAGAATGAAATCCATATTTGGATCGTATCTGAACTGTATCTGCAAGAGAATATGGAATGAGTGTCTGAATGAATCTATATCTAGATTTTATCTGAATTATATCTAGAAGATGCATTTAAATGGGTATCAGAATGACATCCATATCTAGATGGATGCTGATCCGGGCGATAAGTCTTTTACTGATAGACAAGTGATGAGATGATAGGACATAGTTGTACGCTTTAATCCCTAACTTTTGCCTGGACTGTCCTTTCAGATTTTCAGTCCACCAGGATACCCTTTTTTTCCCAAGCCGCCTTTTCAGGTTTTCGACTTGCCGGGTGTACAGTTTTATTTATATATTCCTAATTTTTTTCCTGAACTCTTTTGGTTCGTCGGGATGCCCTTATTTTTTCCTAGGCCAGTCAACTTAGAGGGTCTTTTTATATGTGTAGTATTTTTCGACTATGTCCGTGTTCACAGGGTATGTAGAATTGTCACTGTCCATCGTAGTAAGTGTTGTAGCACTGCTAGAAAATGTTTGCTTGATCGTGCATGGCCCTTTGCTAGAACTCATGTTAAATGCCTCAAGTGATTCAGATGGAGATCTGTCCCCTGGCTATTCGGCACTTTTGAGAGATTCTTTGAATCTTGACTTGACTGCCACATATGAGTTGGGAAATAATATTTCATTCCCCTTGATTATGGAAGTTTTGTTAATGTAAGTGTATTTTCATATGAGGTGATTCTATTCATTGAGAGGATCTTTGTTCATTGAATATTCGTTGTGCGAATTTCTCTCCTGTCGAACAATTGGTCATATGCAAACAATGGCATTTTTAAAAATGCAAAGCTTATGTCTGTCTTGAAGTTTTGAAAATACATTTTTAGTAAACAAACAGAATTTTGTAAGAATATGAATTCAACTCAGAATTTATAGTAAACCTTACGGGAGTCAGGATACCTTTTATAACAGTATGCTTTCGAACTAACCCATGCTTCAGTTAGGACTTTTTAGGGTTGTAACGTGGCCTGGTTCATGGTTTAAGAAACAAAGGATAAAGGCTCAAACTTTATTTATACCTAACTTGTTCTTCGTGATATTATTCAGTCCTATACTCAGTTAATTGTGCATTTAGATCCCAATTGAGTTTGGAATCTTTACCCTGATATTCCGGTGATGATTCAGATACTGAAAGTTTATTTGAGAAGGCAGGCATTTTTTTGTAACATTTTTTCTTTTGTTGAGGATTTGTAGCGGCCTTTTTTTTATATATTTTATTATCCCTACCTATTACCTGAACTGTTTCTTTTGTGATTACAGTCAGCGGGATGCCCGGTTTTTTTTCTTAAGTCTCCTTCATAGGTTTTGACTTAACGGGCTTTCCTTTTGAAAAATAATGACTGCATGTTTTAGTGATTACGGGGAACCATCACTGTATTTTGATTTAGAAGATCATCTTCGACACTATTCGTCGTGTTTGAAGGTAGAGCTTGTGACTGGATGCACATTTGAATTAACTTAGAAACTACCCTGCCCCAGGTTATGATTAAAGGTTTCAATTTGTGTGAAAAAAAAAACTCCTACTTCTTAGGCTCAAAGGGATTGACTAGGGATTATCTTCCTTATATATCCACTGTTTAGGATTTGAAACAATGTATGTACATCGTCAGCAAGGTCTGTTCAAAAGCATATTGTATGAGATTATTGTATTATTTTCGTCATCCTCCATCTAAAGTCTTATGGCTTTTAACGAGAGTCGAATATCACAAAAAGGAAGTAAAAGCATAGTTTCAGTATAGTGAAAATGAATGGATTAAATCAAGACAAACATATGCAATGCATTAATGAAATAACAAATTTTGACATAAGTGTTCAAACAATCAAAAGAAATTACAATTTGAAAATTATAATGAACAAAAAGCCTTTCCGTCTGAACTTGTCACTTCAGATGGTGTGCCTTCGAGGGATGACAAAAGAATCCAGTTTGACTGTCTTGTGTGAACTCCAGCACTCCCTCATTGATCAAGTCTTGAATCTTGTTTTCAATTCCCAACAGTCATTTGTATCATGTCCAGGACTATTAGAATGGTATGCACACCTCACGCTTGGATTGTACTGGGGAGAGGAGGTGTTGGGATTCTGAGGAGGATCCTTCAATGTAATCAACTCCATCCTCAACATGTATTGCAATGCTTGAGCCAAGGACATGTTGATTTTGGTTAATTTCCTTTTAGGTGTGTCCTTCTTATGTTGGTTGCCCTGTTGTTCTTGTCGCACTGGTGCTGGATTGGAGATTCGCACCGCCCCCATAGATTGGTTGAGATCACTCTTATTACGATCCTTTGGGTCGTACACAATATTGGACTCCTTATTTCCATTGTATGATGCAGTCCCCTAAATTACGCTGCTCCTGAGTTTATTTTCAACATGTTCCCGCATGAACATATCAATTGAATCCCTGCCTGCCAAGAGAGGTTGATCATTGATTAGACCCAGAATTTTAGCAGTTTGCCCCAGACGGTCGTATCTGTATTGATGAAGCTTGCTAATGAGAATCCTTAACTCTTTTTGTCCCCGAGATAATTTTTAGATAAGAGCCATCTAACTACTCATCTGGATTCTCATCCTTTCCATCTCAGCTTGCAGTTGTTCCAACTGGTCCTCCTTGTTATCTTCAGGATTTTTCTTGGCCATGTTCCCAGCGAGGAGTGTTTTCAATTCTTCTTGCCCCTTGGATAGATTCAGGAACATTTCCTTGAACTGAACATCTTGCGCTTGGAGATCTCTGTTGTTCTTTTCAAAAGTCATTTTCCTTGATGAAATGAACAGCGAGAAAATGAGAAACTTATCTTGTGAATACCTGTTATGTATTGACATGCATGCAATGTTTTCAAGGATCTTGCGGGGTAAACATAAGAAAATGTTTCAATTCTGATTGCAACTTTGATTGAAGAACTTCGTATCATTGAATGTCCTTCTACGAGAATCAAGCTCACCATGTCGATTGGGTCATAACCTATGACTCAAGACATTATTCTTTGACGGCATTGGCTAGAAGAAAATAAATCCTCTTGCTCCTTGCTAGATGTTTAGTTTATCATAACCTGCATCAGAGGCCCTTTGAGATCCTTGAAATGGTTAATGAACATGCTATAGCATGATGTCATGATGTGTATGCTATGCACCAGACAAAAGTGCAAGGTGATGTAAACAAGTAAGTCTTGTAAGAAGTCCAGGTTATTAGATAATGACTACAAACAAGTTCTGCAAGGAATTCACGTCGTTAGATAATGAATACAAACAAGCCCTGTAAAGAGTTCAAGTTGTTAGATAGTGAATGCAAACAAGTCACACAATTAGCCTTAGGTTCAAGCTTTCATGGAGTTTGTAGGAAAGTACCCTCTTGAAGTTTAGTTGGTTCAACCTGTCCTAAAAAAAGTAACTGGGTTCTAATGAATATCAATATCACTGATCTTTCTTCATCGGGCATTGTTTCAGCTCAAGCGATATTTTCTCGCGGCCGAAATATCCCGAAAGTCCAATCTCAATGAGTGTAGTATCGAGTATCAACCAATCCTCAGTTTTGCACCGAAGCCGGCTATCTTACTACTTTCTAATGGCCAAGTTGTTCAAATAAGGTTTTACGGTCAGTTAGTGCTTTATGACACCATATAACGGCCCCTTATTCTCCTTGACTGGACTCAAGGGATACCGGTACCAACAAATGTGTCACACTAACATAGCCATCGCTTCAACCATGTCGGTATTATGCCACACAGTCCCCACGATCTATTGCTACTTACCTAATGTTCCCCAGATCCAGGTATATGATCTATACAAGAATACCCAAACGTAAACCCGAAATGTAAAGCAAGAAAGTCAAACAAGTTAAGCTATTTAAATATTATCTAGATCTAAGGTAACCCTACTTTTAGTTCTCTTCCCCAGCAGATTCGCCAGTTCTGTAATACAGTGGGAAAATTGACTTTACTGGTTTTGTGTTTTATCACAAATTTTGCGGTTAGCAAGAGTCGCCACTTACTTTTCTTTTTTCCAACAAAGAAAGGATGAAAAGAATAGGAAAGACATTTTTAAATATTTTGATTTCAGGGGGTAGATTATGAAAAGGGAAGGTGTTAGCACCCTTTTCATCTGTAGTTATCTACCGGCTCTTAGTTGCTACCTCACTTTAAAAATGCTTTTTTGTGTAAGTGTATTTTTGAAATTACTTTTGAAAAGACGCCTTAGTGCGACGAACTTCGTAATGTTTCTCGTATCATTGAGAATGTATACAAAGTGTTTTGTCTTTGAAAATATTTTAAATAAAAGCTTGTGTATGTGAAAAAATTATTTGTTTTATTTTTTATGAGCAAGCAACTATAAGGGATCTACCTACTCTAATGGTCTTTGTTCTTTTCCTCTTTTCCTTTAGACAGTGCTATCTTACTATTGGTTAGTAAGTAGCCCTATCGTTGGATGTTTGAGGGACAAGCACGGGTCATCATACAGTCATAGAGGCAACTCGTAGGGCACTTTAGCAATTTTATCATAAGGGACTAGATCAATTACCAAAGGCAGCATCGGAGGGTCATCGAGGGACTATGATCATTTTGTATTGGGGGGACTTTGCTAAAGCGTACCCACATTTGAGGGACATGACTGTTTTTCCGAAGGCAACAAGTGGAGGTACCTTAGAGGTGCGTGTGTGTGAAGTGTGTTATTTTTCAATTACGTTTATCTTGAGTGTTAGGTTTTCTAGTGTTTGTTTTTAAGTCTTATAATGCAATCCTATTAAGCATACATCTAGCAGCTAAATATATACATAGGGAAAAAAATAAAAATGTGGAAAGTAAAGTCTAAGCTATTACATCGCTTCGGGATGGGGGGAATATAAACCAAAAAGGGGAAAGAAAAATGTAAAGGGTCCTAATTTTAACTATTACATTCCTTCAACAGTTACATAATTGTTCATGAAAATAAAAATGCAAAAGAAATAAATAACGCACGGAGATGAAACGGGAAAAGATGAAAAACCCTAAAAGATTCTAAGATTAGAAAAATGTTTTTGTTGTTTTTAATAATAATTAAATTAATGGAAACCTAATTCTAATTAGTTTAAAAAATGATTAAATAATTAATTAAAATTAACAAAATTAATTTAATTAATAATAAATAAAAACATAAAATATATTTTTGTGGTTTTCTGATTTTTATTGATTTTAGGAAACTGATTAAAAAAAGTTGATTAAGCAAAACAAATAATACTAAAAACATGAAAATGGGCCTCTCTGCAAAAAGGGGTTATACGGGTGAGAAAAAAAGAATCCTTAGGCCCACAACTAATGACCCCAAGAGGATGCGTTGGATCAGATGAGAGAGGCTCCTTGAAGGTGCACGGTGGGGTGTGCGCTTGAGGCATTCAGATCATGTTTGATGAGATCTGATGGTCAAGAATTTGAGGTGTATAATGCGTGTACGGATCTTCTTGCTTAGCATTGGATCTGAAAAGATAAAAATAAGAAAAATATAAAACGCCTTGTACCTGGATCGAACCCATTAGATTTACTCAAAACATCAATAGCAATATGAATGCATGCATAAAAATGATTTTAATCACATATTCAGAGAGTTTGAAAATCTAAATTTTACCAAGGACGTAGGAGGGTTATGAGGAGGATCTGGGACGTGTGAGGCTTGAACCTGGGCTCTAAAGGACTCCTGCAAAATTCAGGGGTGATGTTTGATCACTGGTTTGGACTGGTATGGGCTGGAATGTGAGATACGATTTTCACCAACTTTTTGATTTTTTAGAGAATTTTGAGAAGGCTTTGGTGTGAAAGAATTTTGTGTCCCTTTGTGATCTTAAGCTTGTGTTTTTATAGAGAGGGAAGAGATGAGTGAACATGTATGGCAAGGAACAAAACATTCATGGCCTTTGAGACAAGAATAAAACACATTAACAAGTTGCCATTTTGAGTGATTCTTGCCCTTTTTGAATGTGCAATGAACCTGAACCATTTGTGTGTGTCTTGCAAGAATTAATGGGCTTCAAAATTTATCAAATCCAGCCCATATGCATAGCCCATGATTTTTTTGATTTTATTTAATTTATTTGAATAAAAACAAAATAAATATAAATAAAATAATAATAAAATACAAGACAAGGTAAGTGTGAGTTCAAGAGTCTTTTTCAAGGTCATGGACATTGAAGTCCAAAAAGTTAGGTCACAAGTCCAAAATTTCAAGTTTGCACATTAGCATTTCATGCATTTCTTAAGAATTTTCCAACTTGTGCAACTCATAACTTGGTCAATTTTCATATTTTCAAAGTGATCTGGGACTTTTTGAAAAGCTAAAGATGTCCTCTACACTTTCTCTTTGTATCATATTTGCATTAGGAGATATTATCTTGATGTAAGTTGCCTTGACAAAAAGTATCTTTTGCTGAATTTTGAAAATGACCTATAATATATTAGCTCATATCTTTCACATGAAGCAATTTTTGGACTTGAGCATAAAATAAAAGTTGTAGAGAATTGAGTTTTATTCAAAATTGGTTTTGGTAGGGGAAACTTTGATGAAGCGCGTGAAAGTTATGCTTGGTCAAAGTTCAGTTGACTTCTCCTAAGGAAACCCTAATTTGACAATTCTTGACTTTTGATGATCTGAGGACTTTCCTTGAAGAATCATGATCAACCCTTAATCAAATTATGAATATCAATTAAAAGTATTGATGTTGACCAAAAATCATGAAGTTTGATTGTATGTTGACCACAGTTGACTTTTTGATCAATATAGTTTACTTTTAATCATTTGAGCCATTGACTGAGCAAACTTGTGATATAGGGCTTGAAACATGACATGGAACTTCTTGAGGACCTATGAAGAAACATGGAATCCACTTGAGACCTTTGCAAACCAAATTTTTTGAGAGACTCCAAACCCTAATTGTAAACCTTTGGGCTTAGGAGGTGAATTGACTGGTCAACTCTAGAGTGTCTTGAATGTTTGAGATGCTTTGAAATAATGTCTTTGAGAAAGAAGGGAGGAAAAATTTTAGGGTACAACACATACGCCCTTCACTGTCATAATTTTCTTTGATTATACGAATAACATGGTCAAATACGAAGCGTGCATCATGGGTATCAAGGCTACTATTGATATGAGAATCAAGTTCTTGAATATATATGGGGACTCAACCCTAGTGATCAGTCAGATTAAAGGAGAGTGGGACACGAAGCATCCAAATCTCATTCCTTATCAAGAGCATGTGTTGACATTAATGTCGTACTTTGAGGAAATCACTTTTGAGCACATCCCACGAGAAGAGAATCAATTGGCATATGCATTGGCTACCATGTCGTCTATGTTCAAAGTCAGGTGGGATAGTGAGGCTACTCCAATTACTATTGAGAGACTAGATGAACCAGAACATTGCTACGAAGTTAATACTGATGAAGTAGAGGAAAACCTTGGTACCACGATGTGAAAAAAATACATTGAGGCTCAAGAATACCCTGAGGGAGCATATATCAATTAAGTAATTTCTAAGGAGGTTCTCTGCCAAATTCTTTCTGAAGAATGGAATTTTGTACAAGCGCAATCACGATTCAACTTTGCTTCGTTGTGTAGATAAGAATGAAGCAGGGAAGATTATGGAAGATATGCACGAAGGTATCTTTGGTACTCACTCCAGTGGTCACACGATGGCTAAGAAAATTCTGAGAGCGAGTTATTCTTGGTCGACTATGGAAACTAATTTCCATCATCATTCCAGAACATGTCTTAAATGCCAGATTTATGCTGACAAAGTACATGTGCCTCCGGTTCCTTTAAACATCTTGACTGATCCTTGGCCGTTTCCAATGTGGGGCATTGATATGATTGGAGAGCTCAAGCCTACCGCTTCTAACGAGCATCGTTTCATCTTCGTCGCCATTGATTATTTCACCAAGTTGGTTGAAGTAGCCTCATTTTCCTCTGTTACCAAGAATGTTGTGGCTCGGTTCATTAAACATAACCTTATCTGTCGGTATGGCATCCCCAGAAGGATTATCATGGAAAATGGTACCAATCCCAACAATACTATGATCACGGAACTTTGCATGCAGTTCAAGATTAAGCACCATAATTCTTCTCTGTATTGACCAAAGATGAATGGCATAGTGGAAGTCGCCAATAAGAATATCAAGAAGATCTTGCAGAAGATGACGGTGACATACAAAGATTGGCATGAGATATTACTATTTTCTCTTCATGGCTATCGCACTTCAGTATGTACATCAATTGGGGAAACCCCAATCTCTCTAGTTTATGGTATGGAGGTTGTCTTACATGTCAAAGTATAGATTCCTTCCTTAAGGATCATGAAAGATGCAGGTTTAGGCAAAGACGAGTGGATTCAGATTAGGCTGGACCAGATAAATTTTGTTGACGAGAAAAGGCTTACGGATGTTTGTCATGGTCAGATGTATCAGAAGTGTATGATCAGAGCCTTCAACAAGAAAGTCAAGTATCATGTATATCAAGTTGGTGATTTGGTAATAAAGTATATCATCCTACCACAAGGTGATCCCAGGGGAAAATGGACTCGTACCTGCAAAGGGACATTTGTGATTAAGAAGATATTTTTTGGCGGTGCTATGATACTTACCACCATGGACGGTGAATATCTTCTGCACCCTCTGAATGTGGACATAGTCAAAAAATACTACACAAAAAAGAGACCTGCTAGGTCGACTGGCCTAGGAAAAAATAAGGGCATCCCGGCGAACCAAAAGGTTTCAGGGAAAAATGAGGGATATATATAAAAATTTGTACACCCGGCAAGTCGAAAACCTGAAAAGGCAGCTTGGGAAAAAAAGGATATCCCGGTGGACTGAAAACCTGAAAGGGCGGTTAAGGAAAAAGTTAGGGATTAAAGCATACGATTATGTCCTATTGGATCACCCATCTACATACAACAAGCTTTATTATCAAAGGCAAGTGTAAATGGTAAAGATCAATTCAGTTTACTTCTTCCGACAACGAGGGATGAGATACTTGAAGACATATGGGCCATAGAAGAGTTAAAACTCGATGGGATCATTTCCACATATTTGTTTGCTTTGTTTTCCTTTGTAATTTTCTTCATTTTTACGGAGATTTCCTCTCACTAGGATCTCTGTCTCTTTGTACAAAACTTCCTGTTTATAGGAAAAATTTGTATACAAATATATTTTCAAAATTCAAAAATTGTTTTACTATCTCTGCTTTGTTTGCAAAAACGTCCAATGACTAAATTGAATGAACATATGCATATGAATATGATTACCGTTAACAAATATGTGCATAAAAATAGGGTTAGCATTTACTAAAGACTCTAAGAGTTGGGATAACAGTTAAGTCGTCCACAAATCCCCACACAAAAATCCCCGTAGAACTACCTTCACAATCTCATCTCCAACAGAGATACATTCCCCAGCAAGTCTAATACGCCTTCAGACAGAAATTGAGGCACCTTTCAGCAATTCACATGATCATATCTCCCAATAGGTCCCCTAGCATATAAGGAAGTTTTATCATTTCCCCAGTGTGATACGGTGGAAGAACCAACTATTTTAATACTGGTTTGCATTTTGCATTTTTTTGTTCGCAAAATGTCGCGGTAAGAAAGAGTCGCCACCGACTTTTATTTCATCCAATCATGGAAAAGGAAAAAGAACAGAAAAAACCTTTTTTTCGAGAAATTCTGAGTACGGGTAGGTTATAGAAAGGGAAGGTGTTAGCACCCTTTCTATCCATGGTTTTCCATGGGCTCTTAGGTACTTGCTCATCTTTTTAAAATTTCTTGCGTGTGTTTGTTTTGAAAACATTTTACTTCATGATAACCCTTGTATCAGTCCTCAAGAGTGTGACGAAGTTTGCTTTGAAAATTTGTTTTGAAAGTGTTTGTGTGAAAAAGTTTTGTTGAGCAAGTACTTAAGATTCTACCTACTCGAAAAAATATTGTTCGTTCTCGTTTCCTTTAGACGGTGTTATCCTACTATTCAAGGAGTAGGTGGCCCCGTCGTTGGAGTTTGTAAGGGACGTTCGAAAGGGACAAGTACAGTCACCTAAGCAATGGGTTGGAAACTTTAATAGTAACCCTAGAGTCTTAAGATCTTTCCGAAGCAACATTTCTGAGGTAACATTCGAATGGGACATTTGATCTTTTAGACAGGAGGACAATCACTAAAATCTCCTATGCTTAAATGACTATTTTACTGAAGGCAACCGAAGTGAGGCAAACCCTAGGAGTGAATATGTGCATGTGAATTTTTCAGCTAATTAGCATTTGCACATTAGGTGATCTATCGTTTTAATTTTCAAGCATTCTTCTCATACAATCCTATTAACCATGCATCTAACAGTTAAATATTTGCAGGAATTTAAAGTGCGAAAAAATAAACCTAGCTATTACAAGGCTTTGGCAGTTACATAATTATCTTGACTGAAAATAAAAATGCGGAATTTCATACCCTAATTACTATTACACACTCGGAGCAGTTACAATTATAATAAAAAGAATTAAAATGCGCGCTGCAAATTAAATGCGAGGATGCTTAAAAATAACCTAAAACCCTAATTGAGAGAAAAGTATTTTTTTTTGTGCATTTTCATTTGAGAAAACAATTAAGTTGCAAATTAATTAAACCCTAATTTCTAATTGTTTTAATTATGAAAAAGAAATTAAATTAAATCCACCTAATTTCCTAATTAAATTAAAATAAATATTTTATATAAAAATGCTCTTTTTGTGATTTTGATGATTTTTTTAGTTTAATAAAAAAAATCGTGTTAATTAAAAAAACAAAACAATTAAAGAAAATAATTAAAGAAATTAAAAAATAATAGAAAGAAGAACAAATTGGGCCTGTGTTGAATGTCCCAGGGGGGGTGCAATGTTGAAACTGCTTTTGGGCCCAAGGAGCTGAGCCGATATCCCACGTTTGATCATGTGCAACTATGCTTGGAGAGTGCACCATAGTCCTTCATTATTTGAGGCATTGGATATGAATTATCAACAATCAATTGGTTGGATCAATGAGGTACATGGAAGACGCGTGGGATTGTGAAGCACTGAATCTTCAATACACGCTTCACCACTAGGCCAACCTGGTCATTCGTTATAATGTTGAAACAAAAACAACATAATGCAAATTAAACACAAGTTCCAAAAACGCGCGCTATTTCAAATAGACAAATATATGGTTGCCACGTGATTGTTTCCTTCCCCAAGATTGTCGCTTTTGACACCAACCCTTTACCTGTGGTTGCCACGAAATTCAAGCAATATAAATTTCATTCAAGGGAATGAATCAAATGTATTTCATCCCCTGAACATGAAGAGGCCCTTAATTTGGCCCAATTTTGCCTCTAGCTAGGGCTCCCCAATTTGAAGCTCACGAACCCTAACTATGACAAGTAACCATTCCTACATCGAAACTTCAATCCAGGCTATCCAAAAGATTCCCAGCATGATCATGAACATGTATATGCAAGCAAATTGGATTAAAAGTACATAAAACTAAAGGAACAAGTTTGAGTTCAAAGGATGCAAACCGTGAGGTGTAGCTAACGATTCTGGTGGTTTGATGACTTGGGAGTGATCGGAATAGCTTCGATGCACGCCCAGGAATAGATTGTTGGCTTTAAATTGCCTTGAGCCGTCCTCTAGATTGAAAACTGAACCACACTTTTTTGCAAGAAATTTGGAATTTGTTCTTGTGCTTTCCCTACTGCCAACCCCTGTCTTATGCCTTGTACATGTCCATTATATATCCTAGAATGAATTAGGGTTATAAAATTGGCTTGTATCTTTGCAATTATGGAAGATTTGATTTGATTTTTATGCCATATGCAAACTTGCTATATTGAGCCAAATTATCCCTTTCTTGTACCAATCATGCTTGATTCTATTTGGCCTTGATATTTTAACATATTTTGATTGCAAACTTGTCAAAAAATCATATCAAAACAGTTCTTTGATATTATTTACCAATTATTTGATTCAATTCAATTTTTAATTAATAAAAAATCACAATAAAATGGAAAATGAAGAAAATGACATGTGGGTGGATACTTAGGTCGTGGACCATGTTATGAGTGAGGTGCAATCATTAAATGCTAGGCCCATTTAGTAAAAAGTGCATTTTTGAGCATATTTGACTTTTGGCAATTTTGCAAAAAAGGTCAACTTTGACAAGGCATATCTCTTCCAATTTTAACCCTAGAGAGGTGTTCTTGGACTTTTTAGAAAGCTTAGAATGTCCCCTAAGCAACCCTTTTGGTCTCATATCAATTGAGTCTTCCATGTTCATGTAAGAAGCTTTGACCCAAAAGGTGTTTTTGTTGACTTTTCAAAAGGACCCATAATGTAGAAATTCATGTCTTTTTGTGAGTGCATATTTTGAACTTGGGGGATGAAGATGAATTGTAGGGAATTGCATCCTCTTAAAAATGAGCCTTGGATGGGAAATGTTTGACAAAGTATGAGGAAGTTATGCTTGGTCAAAGTTTGGTTGACTTTTCCTAAGAAACCCTAATTTAGCAATTTTTGGGTTTTAATGAATTTAGGGCATTCCTTGAAGAATAATGATCAACCCTTGATAAAATGACGAAAGTCACTTCAAAATGTTGATGTTGACCAAAAATCTTGAAGTTTGACTGTATGTGGGCCACAGTTGACTTTTGACCTAATATAGTCGATTCTCAAGCATCTGAGCAGTTGACTGAGCAAACTTCTTGTGCAAGGCATGAAACTTGAGATGGAGGATCTTGAGAACATATTAGGACCATGTAGAGCATATGAGGTCTTTGTAGTCCACCTATCTTGATGAAAATGGAAACCCTAATTTGAGACACACTGCCTTAGGAGAGAGTTTGTCTGGTCAACTCTTGGGCAAACTTGAGCAAATTGAGGATCTCAAGGAGTATGTATTAAGTAAAATGAGAGGGAAAATTTTGGGGTACAACACCCAACATATAGTGGAAACTTCCTCGACACAGCCTACAAAATTCCAATCCCCGTCAAAGGTTATGTCCTTAACATAATTTATAGGAATTTAATTCTCTTGCAGAATTTATTTCTCCAACACTGAAATCCCCGACATAATTCTCTTCTCCAGCAAGGTTTATTTTCCCAGCAGGGTCTATCTCCCCAACAGGGTTTATTTCCCAAACAAAGGTTATTTCTCCAATTATCGCAACTCCCTGACAGGATTCTCTTCCCATACCAAATGTCATTTGACTTTGTCCTCCCCAGAGGAGTTAACGTCCATATCTAAAACTTGGTCGGACAGCACCTCAGAATATTATCTATCTCTTTTGTCCCCAGTCAGGGTGCATAAGAATCCAATCCTTTAAAATAACTATGATCGACCAATTTTCCTATCCCCAAGCAGAAGTCTAACGTCCCCAGCAGAGTATCCTCAAACAGAAAGCTGGAATCCCCAGCGAAGAGATTCTAAACAAGATTGAAGATTCATATTCTTCATCCCCAGCAACAATCAAGAATTTATTTTCCCCAGTCTAAGATGTTACACAAAGCTACTGTTGCCTTCAAGAAACATCTTACATCCATACATCATTTACAAAATATCATAGCATATGTATAAAAAATGCATATAATACTCTCATTCACTTTGAGAACATCATTACGCATTACATACATCATCACGTTACATAAAGTTAATTTTGTCTTTTCAGGTAAACATCACAAACAGACGAATATCATCAGCAATTTTCAAACAGGTCTGAGATTAATTCCCGAAACAAGACGGGGCAACTATCTATATGACCAAGCGGTATAAATTCCCGAAACAGAACGTGTTTACCAATAAGAAAGTAGGTCGGAGATTAATTCCCGAAACAAGACAGGGCACTTATCTATATGACCAAGCGGTATGAATTCCTGAAATAGGACAGGTTTACCAACAAGAAAGCAGGTCGGAGATTAATTCCCGAAATAAGACGGGGCAACTATCTATATGACCAAGCAGTATGAATTCTCAAAATAGGACGGGTTTACCAACACAAAAGCAGATCACAAATTAATTCCCGAAACAAGATGGGGTAACTATCTATATGACCAGGCGGTATGAATTCCCGAAACAGGATGGGTTTGCCAATGAAAAACAGATTGTAGATCAATTCCCGAAACAAGACGGGGCTACTATCTACATGACCAAATGACTTCCTTCAGAGACTGAATTCTGACAAGAATTCCTCTTCAGAAGTTTATTCTGAAAAGCATCACCCCCCAGAGACTGGACTCTGGGGAACACTTTCCTTCTTAAAAACATTCTTCACAGTCAGGTATAGACTCGTTCTGAAACTCCTATAAATAATTAATTTGGATGGCATCTGTAAGCCCATCCTCGAAGAAATTATATCATCTCTCCGAATAGCATCTTCAATCCCATTCAAGCAATATTATTGTACCCCAAAATTTGCCCTCTCATGTTTTCCAAGATTTTTTCTTATATGGGTGGTCACAAACACTTGGCTAAAAAAAATAAAAATTTTGAAGATAAACAAGGTGTCTTCGATTTTCTTTGAGACAAGGTGTTTTCGATTAGCCCCTGAGAAGTTTGTTTTTTTTATTGTCATCTGGACAATAAGATCCGATTGGGCATCTAAAACCCTTCGATCAGGCTTTGGTCAGTAATTCTTCGAATGGGCACTGGGCCTCCTTCGATCAAGATAAGTTCACAAGGTCTTCGATTCGATGTTGGGCTTCCTTAGATCAAGTTAAGTTCACAAGGCTTCGACTGCACAAGGCAAGAATCCCCTACAAGTTTGTTTCGATTCACAAGGGAAAAGGCTTCCCCTGTCCTTGCTTTTAATGCACAAGGCCAAGACCCTTTCAATTGGCCTTCGATTCACAGAGAAATGACCTCCTCATGCCAACATCCAAAAGGCATTGGCTTCCTTTGTTTAGTTGTTGTACCCCAAAATTTGCCCTCTCATGTTTTCCAAGGTTTTTTCTTATATTGGTGGTCACAAACACTTGATTAAAGAAAAATAAAAATTTTGAAGATAAACAAGGTGTCTTCGATTGGCTTTGAGACAGGGTGTTTTTGATTAGCCCCTGAGAAGTTTGTTTTTTAATTGTCATCTGGACAAGGAGATTCGATTGGTCATATAAAACCCTTCGATCAGGCTTTGGTATGCAAGTCTTCGATGGGGCACTAGGCCTCCTTCGATCAAGATAAGTTCACAAGGTCTTTGATTGGGCGTTGGGCTTCCTTTGATCAAGTTAAGTTGACAAGGCTTCGACTGCGCAAGGCAAGAACCCCTTACAAGTTTGTTTTGATTCACAAGGGAAAGTCTTCCCCTGTGCTTGCTTTCAGTGCACAAGGACAAGACCCTTTCAACTGGCCTTCGATTCACAGAGAAATGACCTCCTCATGCTAACATCCACAAGGCATTGGCTTCCTTTGTGCTAGCTTCGACTGGGAAATGGTTCCCTTCGAAACTACTCGTGTCAACTCTATCTCTGAACCTTTCAGCATATGATTTCCACATTCGAAGAATGCACGAGGCATACATGCGCGCTATTCGAAAGATACACAAAAGGGTCATTCGAAGGATGCACATGTGTTCCATTCGAAGGATGTACAGGTGTTCCATTTGAAGGATGTACAGGTGTTCCATTTCAAGGATGTACAGATGTTCCATTCAAAGGAAGTAACAAAAGGTCTATTCGAAGAAGCATTCACAAGGTCCATTCGAAGGGTACACAAGAGGTAGATTCGAAGGAGGCAACTTAAGGCCAATCGAAGTGCATGGTCTGAAGGCATTCGAAAGTCAAAGGTGTATAGGTTCATCCAAGATTTCAAAAGAGGCGTAAATATTTCAAAAAGGAAATATTTTGATATATCTGATTTTGGTCCCATTGCTTTCAAAGATGGTTAATGAGTATCTCTTGCCATTTCCATGTGCATCACACTCCTATAAATACAAGGCCTAGGATACATTGCAGAGGACACCTAAAAAAAAGGGATACCACATACGTACGCACACACACTGGAGACATAAGCCCAGGAACCATACACATATATTGCCTTACACACATACACAGTCTAAGAGAAGCACACCAAAAACTCTCAAAACTCAGCAAGATCACACCATACTTGCCTCTCTCTTTTCGAATCCAAGAGCATCCAACAAACTCCAGTCCACACACAAGTTCCTGTTTCAAGCAAGGTAAGCCCCCTTGACCTTGCATCTTTCGTTTAAGCATAACATGTAAATATCCTTTCACTTATTTTTTTTTGTTTCAGCATAATATGTAAATAGCCTTCTAGTTATATTCTTCGTTGTTGTGCCTTTCGTTTGTTTTCTTTTTTTGTCCAAATATGTGTTGGAACTAACCCGTACAGGATCAAACGAAAGATAAAGAGGGTGTGAACGAAGGATATACACTCATGCTGCTTTGTAGGTCCATGTTACTTCATAGTCTAAATCGAAAGAACAAACGAGTTTGCAATTGAAGGTTGCTCATGCCCACTCCCTGGCTCAATCGAAAAAAGTGGAGAAGTTTGTAATTGAAGATTGCCCATACGACTCCCAAACTCAATCGAAAGAGGCGGGAAAAGGGGAAATCGAAGCTTGCTCACGTCAACTCAAGCTCAATCGAAAGAAGGCAAAAGAAGGGTGAATTGGAGGAGTTTTTTGCATGGATCGAAGAATTCATTTCTCTTCTTTATTTTGTTCTTTGTTTTTTACATTTTTCTTGTCTTTCGATTTGGTTGTAATAGCGTAGGACCCATATTTTCTGCATTTTTTACGGCTTTTCATATTAACTGCTACATGTATGACTAATAGGATTGTATGGCAAAGACTAAAATCAAACGCTAGCAAATCTAACAAAAAGATAAATAATTGAAACAAGCACACTTGCATATATACACCTCTAGGGTACGCACACTTTAGTTTGCTTCGGAAATAAAATAGTCATGTCCCTCGAGAAAGGGACGCTTTAGCAAAGACCCGTAAATCAAAAGATCATAGTCCCGCGATGATCCTACAGTTGCCTTTCGGTAAATGATCTAGTCCCTAAACAAAATTTCTAAAGCGTCTCTACATGTTTCCTTTATGATTGTACGTACCTTTGAATGTCCCTCAAACATCTAGCGATAGGGCTACCTACTCACTAATAGTAGGATAGTACTATCTAAAGGATAGGAGGAAAAGAACAAACCTTTTCAAGTGTAAGTAGATAGTTCCTAGATGCTTGCTCAAAACAAACTTTTTACACTTACACATTTCAAAAACAACTTTCAAAAACATTTGCTTTATCAACACTCTTGAGGACTGATACAAGAGTTATCATAAAGCGAATCTCCACAATAAGGAATTTTCAAATACTTTTAAAAAACACAAAGCACAAGGTATTTAAAAAATGAGCTAAGCATCTAAGAGCCCTTAGATAACTACGGATGGAAAGGGTGCTAACACCTTCCCTTTCCATAATTTACCCCCCTTACTCAGAAAATTCTCGAAAAGGTCTTTTTCTGTTCTTTTCACCCTTTCCTTAATTTGGATAAAAGAAAAGTCGGTGGCGACTCTTTCTTATCGTAACATTTGCGAACACAAACGCAAAACCAGTACAACAGTCGGTTCTGCCACCATATAACAAAACTGGCGACTCTGTTGGGGAATATTAATTTAAAAAGTGGGGTTACCTTAGAGTTAGTTCATTATTTAACTGCTTTTTATGCTTTGTTTGCTTTACTTTTGAGGGCTTTGTTTGGGTTACTATAGATCCTACACCCGGATCTGGGGCACATTTTAGGTAAGTAGCAATAGATCATGGAAATTGTATGGGGTATACCAACACGGTTGAAGCGATAGCTACGTTGATGTGACACTTTAATTGGTACTGGTAGCCTTTGAGTAGTCAAGAAGAATACGGGGCCGCTGTGTAGTGTCATGAAACATCAACTGACCTTAGAACCTTTAATTGAATGACTTGGCCATTAGGAATTAGTGAGGTATCTGTCTTTGGTGTAGTCCTAAGTCGATTAATACTCGATACTACACTCATTGAGATTTTACTCCTGAGTTTTGTTTGGTGGCAAGTCAATTGTCGATCGAAACGAAACTTGTGGGAAAAATCAGTGATATTGAGATTCCCTAGAACCTGGTTACTATTGATAGGGTGGGTTGAACAAACTACACCTCAAGAGGGTACTTACCTACAAACTCCATGCAATCTTGAACCTAAGGCTATTTGTGTGACTTGCTTGCTTTCACTATCTAACAAATTGAACTCATTGCAGGGTTTTGTTTGTACTCCGTGCAGGACTTGCTTGTAGTTATTATCCAATAACTTAGATTTCCTGAAAGACATACTTGTTTTCATCACATTAAACTCTTGTTTGGTGCATAGCATACACATCATAACATCATGCCATAACATTTCCTTAACTGTTTCAAGGATCTCAAGGGCCTGCGATGCAGGTTATAATGAACCAGGCGTCTAGCAAGGGGCAAGGGGATTTTTCTCCTCTAGCCAATGCTGTCAAAAGATCAAAACACAATAATTTTGGTCAGGGGAGATGACCCATTCGACATGGTGAGCTTGAATCTCGTAGAAGCACCTTCAACGATACTAAGTTCTTCAATCAAAGCTGCAAAATTCAACTTCTGACATTTTCTTGTTTAACCTGCGAGATCCTTGAAAACATTTACACATCATACATGTCATTGCATAACAGGTATTCTTCGGACAGGCTTCTTATCCCTTCGCTATTTATTTCAGCAAATAAAATGGCTCTCGAACAGGACGACAGAGATCTCCAAACTCAAGAGGCCCAGTTCATGGAAATATTCCTCAACCTATCCAAGGGGAAGGGAGAATTGAAAGCACTCCTCAATGGGAACTTGACCAAGAAACATCCTAACAACAACAAGGATGACCAGGTGGAGAAATTGCAAGTTGAGATGGAAAGGATAAGAATCCAGACGAGTAATCAAATGGCTCTTATCCAAAATTTATCCCGGGGACAGGAAGAGTTGAGGTTTCTCATCAGCAAGCTTCATCAAGACGGATGCAACCGTATGAAGCAAACAGTCGAAACTAGGGATCATGTCATTAATCAACCTCTGATGAGACATGAAATTGGCTGGGTGGAGAGTAGACCTTTCCAAAATGCTACTACATCATAACCTCAACAACAAAGACATGTTAATTAGCGTAAGGAGGTCGCACCTAAAAGACAATTCATCAAGATCAACATGTAACTAGCTCAAGCATTACAACACATGTTGAAGGCAGGGTTGATTACATTAAAGGCTCCTATACAAAACCCCAATACTTCTGCTCCCAGTTACCACCCCAGTGAAAGGTGTGCATACCATTTTGATAGCCCTGGATATGATACGAATGGTTGTTGGGCTCTGAAGAACAAAATCTAGGATATGATTGATGCCAAGTAGATCAAATTCGACCCTCTAGAGACTCACCATGTGATCACTGCTCCTAGGAAAAACCATTGAGAGCGTCTACTTCATTTGTGATTTTTCAATTGTAATTTCTTTTGCTTGTTCAAACAATTACTGTTATGTCAAACTTTGGTTTTCCCATTAATGCATTGCATATGTTGGTATTGAATTATTTCATGTTCATTATATTTAAAATGCATTCTTACTATGATATTCAACTCTCGATTAAAATACCTAAGCCTTTAGAGGGAGGATGACGAAAAAGATACCAAAATCTCTATCGTATGCTTTTGAACAGACCCCGCTGACGATGTACAAGCGTTGTTTCAAATCCTAAACAGTGGAGTTATAAGGAAGATAATCCCTAGTCAACCCCTTTGATCCTAAGAAGTAGGAGTTTTTTTTCTTTTCATACAAATTAAAACCCTTAATCATAACCCAGGGGGTAGCTTTCTTAGTTAATTCAGAGGTGCATTCAATCGCAAGCTCATCCTTCATACACGACAAATAGTGTAGAAGATGCCTTCCAAAAGATGGTGATGGTTCCGCATAATCATTAAAGCAGGCAGTCATTATTTTTCAAAAGAAAAGCCCACTAAGTCAAAACCTATGAAGGGGGCTTAAGAAAAAAAAACAGGGGCATCCCGCTGACTGTAATCACAAAAGAAACAGTTCAGGCAAAGGTAGGGATAACAAAATCAAAAAAGAGGTCCTGCAAATCCTCAACAAAAAAAGGAAAGGTTACAAAAATGACGGCCTTCTCAAACAAACATTCAATTTCTGAACCATCCCCAAGTATCAGAGCAAAGATTCCATACTCAATTGGGATCTAAACGTACAATTAGTTGAGCATAGGATTGAAGAACATCATGAAGAATGGGTTGGGTATAAATAAAATTTGAGCCTTTATCTTTTGTTTCCTAAACTGTGAATCAGGCCACGTTATAACCCTTAAAAGTCCTTGCTGAAGCATGGGTTAGTTCGAAAGCATACTAATACAAAAGGTATCCTGACTCCTGTAGGGTTCACTATAAATCTTGAGCTGATATCACACTCTTACAAAACTTGTTTGTTTTACTAAAAAATGAATTTTCAAACTTCAAGACAGACATAAGCTTTTCATTCTTAAAATAACATTGTTTGCATATGACTATTTTTTCAACAACAGAGAAATTCGCACGACGGATATTCGATGAACAGAAATCTTCTCAGTGGATAGAATCACCTCAGATGGAAACACATTCCAGTGATAGGACTTTCATAATCAAGGGGCATAGCATGGTGTCCAGATGATCTGGGGCAGTCAAGTCAAGGTTTAAGGAATCTCTCAAAAATGCCAAATAGCCAGGGATAGATCTCCATCTGAATCACTTGGGGAATTGGACGTGAATTCCAGCAACGAATCATGTACGATCAAACAAACATCTTCTGGAAGTGTGGAAACACTTACTACTATGGACAGTGACAATTCTCCGTACCCGGTGAACATGGACATAGTCGGAAAATACTATGCATGAACAAATACATGCTAGGTTGATTGGCCTAGGAAAAATTAGTGATATACATATGAAAAATCTATACACCCGGCAAGTCGAAAACCTAAAAAGGCGGCTTGGGCAAAAAAGGGTATCCCAATGGACTGAAAACCTGAAAGGACAGTCCAGGAAAAAGTTAAGGATTAAAGTGTACGACTACGTCCCGTCATCTCGTCACTTGTCTATCAGCAGAAGGTTTATTACCCTGATCAACATTCACCAAGGACTCCAGATGTTGGGATAACAGTCAAACCATCTACAAAATCCCCGGCAGATATTTTCTCCAACAGGTATAGAGGCAGGGGAATCCTGCTACAAGGTCACCGCCATATTCTCAGCATGCAGCCTAATGGTGCCAGGTGTTCTCATATCCACGACGGAGCAAGAATCTCCAAATTACTGCTCCAACATCTATAAAATTCCCCAGTGAAGTCGTCAAACTTTTTGGTTTCCCCAACAGGATTCCATAAAGATCCCCAAGCGGATTATAGAGTTTCCTTCCCCAACAAAGTTTATTTCCCTAACAACAGAAATCCGTCTCTCGGAATCTCAACTTCAACAATATTTGAAGACCTACATTTCTTCATCCCCAACAGCAATTAGGGATTTATTTTCCCTAATTCAACAATACCTCAATAGAGCGACTGAGATGTTCATGAATTGCATTTATACATCATTTTACAAACATCATAGCATACGCAGTACGAATGCATATACCACAATCTAGTTTTTTTTAGAACATCATCTTCACTTCATGCATCATGACATTACATGCAGCTAAACCTTTATCTTTTCAAGTAAAGTCTATACACAGACGAATTTTCATATGACTAGACGAATTTTTGGTACTCTGTTGAGGTATCAATTATTAAAGATTCCTTCATCATCTATTGAGGTAGCAATCGTCCAAGATTCCTTCATTATCTGTTGAGGTAGCAATCGTCAAAGATTCCTTCATTTTCTGTCGAGGTAGAAATCATCCAAGATTCCTTCATTATCTATTAAGGTAGCAATCGTCAAAGATTCCTTCATTATCTATCGAGGTAGCAATCATCCAATATTCCTTCATTATCTATTGAGGTAGCAATAATTAAAGATTCTTTCATTATCTATTGAGGTAGAAATCATTAAAGATTCCTTCATTATCTATTGAGATAACAATCGTCAAAGATTCCTTCATTATCTGTCGAGGTAGCAATCGTCCAAGATTCCTTCATTATCTATTAAGGTAACAATCATCAAAGATTCCTTCATTATATGTCGAGGTAGCAATCATCCAAGATTCCTTCTTATCTATTGAGGTAGCTATCGTTAAAGATTCCTTCATTATCTGTTGAGGTAGCAATCGTTAAAGATTCCTTCATTATTTGTTGAGATAGAAATCATCAAAGATTCCTTCATTATCTGTCGAGGTAGCAATCATCCAAGATTCCTTCATTATCTATTGAGGTAGCAATTGTTAAAGATTCCTTCATTATCTGTTGAGGTAGAAATCGTTAAAGATTCCTTCATTATCTGTTGAGGTAGCAATCGTTAAAGATTCCTTCATTATTTGTTGAGGTAGCAATCATCAAAGATTCCTTCATTATTTGTCGAGGTAGCAATCTTCCAAGATTCCTTCATTATCTATTGAGGTAGCAATCGTCAAAGATTCCTTCATTATATGTCGAGGTGGAAATCGTCCAAGATTCCTTCATTATCTATTGAGGTAGCAATCTTAAAGATTCCTTCATTATCTATTAAGGTGGAAATCATTAAAGATTCCTTCATTATCTATTGAGGTATAAATCATCAAAGATTCCTTCATTATCTATCGAGGTAGAAATCGTCAAAGATTCCTTCATTATCTATTGAGGTAACAATCGTTAAAGATTCCTTCATTATCTGTTGAGGTAGGAATCATCCAAGATTCCTTCATTATTTGTTGAGGTAGCAATCGTCCAAGATTCCTTCATTATCTATTGAGGTAGAAATCATTAGAGATTTCTTCATTATCTGTTGAAGTAGAAATCGTTAAAGATTCCTTCATTATCTATTGAGGTAGCAATCGTCAAAGATTCCTTCATTATCTGTTGAGTTAGCAATCGTCAAAGATTCCTTCATTATCTATTGAGGTAGAAATCGTCAAAGATTCCTTCGTTGTCTATTAAGGTAGCAATCATTAAAGATTCCTTCATTATCTGTTAAGGTAGCCATCGTTAAAGATTCCTTCATTATCTATTGAGGTAGCAATTATTAAAGATTCCTTCATTATCTATTGAGGTAGAAATCGTCCAAGATTCCTTCATTACCTTTTGAGGTAGCAATTGTCAAAGATTACTTTGTTGTCTATTGAGGTAGCAATCGTTAAAGATTCCTTCATTATCTGTTGAGGTAGAAATCGTCCAAGATTCCTTCATTATCTATTGAGGTAGCAATCGTTAAAGATTCCTTTGTTATCTATCGAGGTAGAAATCATCAAAGATTAATCCGTATAACCCTCCAGAGGCATTCCAACGCAGACTCATCCTGAAACAACCCTACACAGGCTCTTTCTAATACATTTTTAGGTAACGGTTAATTCCCTTATCCCCAGCAAGTTACTGTGATGCCTGTATTTCATCCAGAAAACAACAAACTTTCATCTCTCCAGAGATAACTCTTTAGCAGAGCCTTGGACAACTGAAGTTCCTAGACTATATTCCCCACAGAGTTTCCTCAAGCGGGAGAACAACAGAAACCCACATTCCTTAGGGAGTCCTCCTCAGACAGTAGGAACAGGAACCCCCATAAGAGGGACCATTTATGAAATCAGCATCAACTTTGGATGGCATCTTTAAGCCCATCTCCGGCAACCCCCGATCATATTCTCCAAATGGCATCTTTAAGCCCATTCCCGCCATCATCAACCATCAGTGTTACTCCATGCGAGTGCAAATTTCTAGGCACTATGGTGTTCAATCCTCTTCCACCTTCAGATCACAAAAGGCAGACAAGCCAATCTAAATCATCATGTTTAAGAAGATTTAACAGGGGCAACTGTTGTACCCCAAAATTTGTCCTCTCATGTTTTCCAAGGTTTTTTCTTATATGGGTGGTCACAAACACTTGATTAAAGAAAAATAAAAATTTTGAATATAAACAAGGTGTCTTCGATTGGCTTTGAGACCGGGTGTTTTTGATTATCCCCTGAGCAGTTTTCTTCTTAGATTGTCATCTGGACAAGGAGATTCGATTGGGCATCTAAAACCCTTCGATCAGGATTTGGTCTCCAAGTCTTCGATTGGGAACTGGGCCTCCTCTGATCAAGATAAGTTCACAAGGTCTTCGATTGGGCGCTGGGCTTCCATCGATCAAGTTAAGTTCACAAGGCTTCGACTGTGCGGCAAGAACCCCCTACATATTTGTTTCGATTCATAAGGGAAAAGGCTTCCCCTATGCTTGCTTTCAATGCACAAGTCCAAGACCCTTTCAACTGGCCTTCAATTTACAGAGAAATAACCTCCTCATGCTAACATCCACAAGGCATTGGCTTCCTTTGTGTGGCTGTTGTATCCCAAAATTTGCCCTCTCATATTTTTCAAGGTTTTTTCTTATATGGGTGGTCACAAACACTTGATTAAAGAAAAATAAAATTTTTTAAGATAAACAAGGTGTCTTCGATTGGCTTTGAGACAGGGTGTTTTCAATTAGCCCTTGAGCAATTTGTTTTTTTGATTGTCATCTGGATAAGGAGATTTGATTGGGCATCTAAAACCCTTCTATCAGGCTTTGGTCTGCAAGTCTTCGATTGGGAACTGGGCCTCCTTCGATCAAGATAAGTTCACAAGGTATTTGATTGGGTGATGGGCTTCCCACGGTCAAGTTAAGTTCACAAGGATTCGACTTCTCAAGGCAAGAACCCCCTACAAGTTTGTTTTGATTCACAAGGGAAAAGGCTTCCCATGTGCTTGCTTTCAATGCATAAGGCCAAGACCCTTTCAACTGGCCTTCGATTCACAGAGCAATGACCTCCTCATGCTAACATCCACAAGGCACTAGCTTCCTTTGTGCTAGCTTCAACTGGGCAATGGTTCCCTTCGAAACTGCTTGCGTCAACTCTATCTCTAAACCTTTCAGTATATGATTGCCACATTATGAGCCCACATTGGTGAACCATTCGAAGAATGCACGAGGCATACATGCGCGCTTTTCGAAATACACACAAAAGGGTCATTCGAAGGATGCACATGTGTTCCATTCGAAGGATGTACAGGTGTTCCATTTAAAGGATGTACAGGTGTTCCATTTGAAGGATGTACAGGTGTTCCATTCGAAGGAAGTAACAAAAGTTCCATTTGAAGAAGCATTCACAAGGTCCATTCGAAGGGTATACAAGCGGTCCATTCGAAGGGTACACAAGAGGTCCATTCGAAGGAGGAAACTTAAGTCCAATCGAAGGGCATCGCCTGAAGGCATTCAAAAGTCAAAGGTGTCCAGGTTCATCCAAGATTTCAAAAGAGACATGAATATTTCAAAAAGGAAATCTTTAAATATGTCTGATTTTGGTCTCTTTGCTTTCAAAGTTGGTTAATGATTGTAGCTTGCCATTTCCATGCACATCACACTCCTATAAATACAAGGCCTATGACACATTGCAAAGGACACAGAAAAAAGGGGATACCACATACATACGCACACACACACACACTGGAGACATAAGCCCAGGAACCATACACATATATTGCCTTACACGCATACACAACCTAAGAGAAGCACACCAAAAACTCTCAAAACTCATCAAGATCACACCACACTTGCCTCTCTCTTTTTGAATTCAAGAGCATCCAACAGCTCCATACCACACACAAGTTCCAGTTTCAAGAAAGGTAAGCCCCCTTGACCTTGCATCTTTCATTTCAACATAACATGTAAATAGCCTTTCACATACTTTTTTTTCCTCGTTTCAGCATAATATGTAAATAGTCTTCTAGTTATATTCTTCGTTGATGTGCCTTTTGTTTGTTTTATTTTTTGTCCAAATATATGTTGGAACTAACCTGCACAGGATCAAATGAAAGACAAAGAGATTGTGAATGAAGGATATACACTCATGTTGCTCTGTAGGTCCATGTTACTTTATAGTCTAAATCGAAAGAAGCAGAGGAGTTTGCAGTTGAAGGTTGTTGATGCCCACTCCCTGGCTCAATCTAAAGAAGTAGAGAAGTTTGCAATCAAAGTTTGCCCATACCACTCCCAAACTCAATCGAAAGAGGCGGGAAAAGGGGAAATCGAAGCTTTCTCACGTCAACTCTCAAGCTCAATTGAAAGAAGGCAAAAGAAGGGTGAATCTAAGGAGTCTGTTGCATGGATCAAAGAATTCATTTCTCTTCTTTATTTTGTTCTTTGTTTTTTTACATTTTTCTTGTCTTTCGATTTTGTTGTAATAGCGTAGGACCCCTACTTTCTACATTTTTTACTGTTTTTCATATTAACTGCTAGATGTATGACTAATAGGATTGTATGGAAAAGACTAAAATCAAATGCTAGCAAACCTAACAAAAAAGATAAATAACCAAAACAAGCACACTTGCACATATACACCTATAGGGTACGCCCACTTTGGTTTCCTTCGGAAATAAAACAGTCATGTCCCTCGAGATAGGGACACTTTAGAAAAGACCCGTAAATCAAAAGATCATAGTCCCGCCATGACCCTACAGTTTCCTTTCGGTAAATGATCTATTCCCTAAACAAAATTTCTAAAGCGTCTCTACATGTTGCCTTTATGACTGTACGTCCCTTCGAATGTCCCTCAAACATCTAACGATAGGGCTACCTACTCACTAATAGTAGGATAGTACTGTCTAAAAGATAGGAGGAAAAGAAAAAACTTTTTCGAGTGTAAGTAGATAGTTCCTAGATGCTTGCTCAAAACAAACTTTTTACACTTACACATTTCCAAAACAACTTTCAAAAACATTCGCTTTATCAACACTCTTAAGGACTGATACAAGAGTTATCATAAAGCGAATCGCCGCACTAATGCATTTTCAAATACTTTTCAAAAACAAAAAGCACAAGGTATTTAAAAAATGAGATAAGCATCTAAGAGTCCGTAGATAACTACGGATGGAAAGGGTGCTAACACCTTTCCTTTCCATAATCTACCCCCCTTACTCAGAAAATTCTCGAAAAGGTCTTTTTCTGCTCTTTTCACCCTTTCATTAATTTGGATAAAAGAAAAATTGGTGGAGACTCTTGCTTACCGCAAAATTTGCAAACACAAACGCAGAACCAGTATAACAGTCGATTCTGCCACCGTATCACAAATACTATCAACCAATAGCATTACTTCATGCACCAACGAGTACAAATTTCTGAGCAATTAAGTGTTCAATCCTCTTCCACCTTCAGGTCACAAATGGCAGACATGCCAATATAACTCTTCAAGTTTAAGAAGATTGTTCAAAGGCACTTGTTGTAACCCAAAATTTACCCTCCCATTTTCTTCAAGACAACTCCTATGCTCCTGGGATTTTCAATTGCTCAAGGCTACTCAATGTTTGATCAGACAAATTCTCCTCCTAAACAATTGTCCTATAACTAGGGTTTCACTTTTCTAAAGGAAATTTGAGATTATAATTCCTCAATTGGATTTCATGGTTCCTCATATGTCTCAAGGAATTCCCATGACAAATTTCAAGCCTTGTATCACAAGTTTTCTCAGTCAATTGCTCAGATGACTAAAAATCAACTACATTGGACAAAAAGTCAATTGTGGTCAACATACAGTCAAACTTAAGGATTTTTGGTCAACATAAATATTTTGAAATCACATTCATCATTTGATTAAGGGTTGATCATGATTCATCAAGAAAACTTTAAATTCATCAAAAGTCAAAGTTGCCAAATTAGAGTTTTCTTTAAGAAGTCAACTGACATTTGACCAAGCACAACTTTCATGTGCTTCATCATATTTTTCTCAACTAAAGCTCATGTAAAAGGAAATTCAATTCTATACAACTTTGCATCTATAAGCTCGAGTCCAAAAAATGCTTCATTTGAGAGATATGGACCAATACATTATAGGTCATTTCAAAAGTCAACAAAAAGACACTTTTTGTCAAGGCAACTTACATCATGGTAAATTCTTCAAATGAAAAAATGATCAACATAGAGATTGTAGGGGACACATTGAGATTTCCAAAAAGTCTAAGATCACTTTCAAATGATAAAAACTGAGAGAGTTATGATTGGTGCAAGTTGGGAAATTTTGAGAAAATGCATGAAACCTAAAGTGACCAAAACTTAAATTTTGGGCTAGTGGGCTTGTGTTTCAAGATCCATGCATGTTATAGGCCTAAATATGAACCTATGAACTTATTAATGCACCCCTTGCATTTTTTTTCTATTTATCTTTGATTTTATTTATTTAAACTTCAAAATAAATTAGATAAAATAAGAGCCTTTCATACAAGGTCCAAGCCCACACTTGTTTGACCCAATTCAAGCTCTATATATTCTCATTATCATGTCAGACATGACAAGCCACGAAAAAAACCTTGCATAAAATCACCTTTCCAAAATTCCAAAAATATCAAAACTAGGGAAAATCGAAACCCTACCTTGCAGCCTCCCTCAAGGCTAAATACTTGTCCCATTCACTTCCAGAAGAACTGTAGGGTAATAATGGATCAACTTTGAAGATACAAAGGGCCTGAAACCCTCGTGCATGCATCTTCATTTTCATTGTTTTTTTGAAAATTCATATCTTTGTTTTCTTCATGTTTTAATACTAACATTTCTAACATTCTTCTGAGATATCAAGATGTAGGACAAACCCATCGCATGGCTCCCATAATGGCTAAATTATGGTTTGCCATGTTTACAGTGTTTTACTTTATCTCCTTTGTATCTATCTGTACAGAGGTAATCATCCCTATCCAATAGCACCATTGAACTTGCAACCCTCATATTATGGGGGTAGCATCCCTAAGAATCATTAATGTGCTTTATTTTACAGGAATGAAGAAGGAAGCTCTCCGGAGAAGACTACCGGAGCTAGAGCTCCGACGCCTCTCTGGCCCAGAGATTTGTTTTATTATTTATTTAATGATGTTCACTAATGTACCAGATGAGAAGCATGGCTCAGTGGCAAACGTGCGCGTGATAAGGCATTGGTATAACAAGGTGTGAGTTTGATTCCTGCTTTTTGAGGTTTTTCACATATTTTTTAATATTTTGCAGGATTAATATATATTGTGTTGCATCCATCCCCCGAACACGAAATCATGCTTAGCTCAGTGGCAAAGAAGGGTGTTGGTAACCTCAAGGGAATGGGTCCAACACCCACACCTGGCATTTTGCTTGATTTTGTTTCTAACTTGTTTTTCTTCCTTAATTTCTTCCTTAACCCTAGTTTTGGGTTAACTCTAATTTTTCACTTGACCATTAAAAATAAAACTTTTTTGTAAGATATAATTAATTAGGTTTTAGCTTTTTAATTCACTTTTTTAATTAACTTTTTTAATTAAAATTAATTAGATTTCTAGGTATTTAATTAATTATCATTATTTTCATAAAAAATCACCTAAAAACATTTCTTTCCTATTTTACTCTTATTTTATTTTCTTAGATCAATTGTATAGGTTTCACAATTGTAATAGCCTAGATTTCCTGCTTTCTTTTTCATTATTATGTACCTGCCTTCCAGGACGTAATAGTTAGGTTTATTTTTCGCACTTATATTATGTATATGCCTCAAAGCCATGTAATAGGTTTAGATTTATTCTTCTGCCTCTATTTTCTACTACTATATTTCTATGTTGCTTCTTAGTAATAGGGTTTATATGGAAAGACTAAAATCAATGTTAGAAAACCCTAAATTCAAAGATAAACAACTGAATACAACACACTTGCACACTTGCACCTCTAGGGTAACCTCTCTCATTTCCTTTGGAATAAAATGGTCATGTCCCTCAAAAGTGGGGAAGCTTTAGCAAATACCCTCAAAAAAAGGATCATAGTCCCTCGATGACCCTTTGACATTGACTTTCGATAAATGACCTAGTCCCTTACGAAATTGCTAGAGCGTCTTTACAAGTTGCCTTCGATGATCGCATGATGACCCTCTGCATGTCCCTTCACATATAATGATAGGGCTTCCTACTAACTAATGGTATGGATAACACTGTCTAAATGAGAAGGAAAACTACAAGAACGACCTTGAGTGGTAGAACGGTTAATCGCTTGCTCACAAATCTTTCGAAAAACAAAACATTTCTCACAAACATTTTTCACAAACAAATATTTTTAAAGAAACACATTGTATGCATTCTTGAGGACCGATACAAGAATAATTACAAGGTTTCGCATTACATTGGCAAATTTCAAAATATTTTTCAAATCACACACACAAAGCAAATATTAAAAGTGAGCTAGCGATTAAGATCCCGTAGATAACTACGGATGAAAAGGGTGCTAACACCTTCCCTTTTCATAACCTACCCCCCGAACTCAAAATCTTCAAGGTCTTTCATGTTCTTTTCACCCTTTCCTTATTGGATAAAAGAAAAGTCAGTGGTGACTCTTGCTATCTACAACATTTGCGATAAAATGCAAAACAAGTCCGTTCTCCCACCGTATTATAGACGTCTCTAGGGACCGCACCCAGCCAAGGGTTGATACCTCTTCCCATACCCCCGAGTGAAAACCTGGTTAGAGGTTAATGTATTGGTGGACCCACTACCGTCTCTGGAGTGGCTAGCTACCAAGAGGGAGTGAGTCGATTATTTTCAATTATTTAGGCTTTCTTTGTGTGTGTGTGTGTGTGGGTTGGAATCATGGGACTTTGATTACTTTAGTCATACACATGTTGCATTTGTGAAAACACCCTGGGTCTTTGTGATGTGGCTTCGATCTCTTAATTTGTACCCCAGACTCATTATTAACTTTTATAATCAAAAACATTAAAGATTGTTAGTACCACATTTTTGGATTGGCATATTTTTTGATAAAACATGGTTTGCCATAACAGGTTTGTTGTTATGTTATTTTCATCCAAATGTCAAAGACAATATCATGATATCTTGGTCTCGTGCAGCAGGTTATGTTGTTTGGTTTATTCTTAACAAATTTAAAATGATTTTGTGGGATTCCTTTTGGTTTATCTCACTGATTTTTCACAGGTCAAGGATATTTTGGAACAAATATTTTATCTCCAGTTGTACACAAGTTTCTATAATTGGTTGATTGAGACTAATTATGAAACCTCGTGGTTTTGTTCCAAGATTCAAGGAGATTTTCCTGCATAGATTGTTGCAGCCCTCAGCGTGGAAAACAAGAAATATTTGGACACAATTGCAAAGCCCAAGAATAGTTAAGGAGTATTTAAAGAAACTACATATACCTAATACTATCAATAACTTTTTGAAAAATAAGGGAATCCGAATTTTATTAGTTTTGGGTTTGAGGGTTCTTCAAGGCAGTTTAATTTTTTGTGCGTCCTCATGTATCTTTGATACATTTGAGTTAACTCATTGTTGCTTGTTCATAAAGCTATTGTTCTCCTCAAAGTTGTGAAGCAAGAGTTGAGTATTTTTCTTAGTGAAGCTTTTAAGCAAACTAAGTTTTTGTAATTTGAAAGTGTGTTCTTCCTGTTCTGGTTTCTTGAGACATTCCATGGGACTGGGATTGTTTGTTTATCACTGCGGAGAATGGAAGTGAGATGAGTATTTCTCATATCTAGAAGGTGCCTAGGTAGAAGTTGCACTGGTTAGGGATTAGGCGAGAAGTTGTAAATAGGGGAATTTAGCTTTGAACTAGTACTACTGATAGTGGATTTCCTTCCTGGTTTGGTAGCCCCTAGAGTAGGTGAGTTTGTACCAAACTGAGTTAACACATCGTTGTTTTCTTTTATCTATGCAAGTTTTAAATTCTGCATTGCTATTGTCCTGTTGATGTTCTGTCAATAGATGTCATAACATTTGTCGTGACATTGTGCTTGTACGTTGAGACATCAGTCTTGACATCTATATTATGTGTGCCAAAATTTTAATTGGCGGCACCAGAGCAAGAACCCTATTCTATCTATTGAGTGAGCTCCAGGGAAAATATATTATGGCACTATGGATTACAAAGGTGAATGGTTGGATAGAGCACTTATGTTAAAGGATGAAGATTATGCTTTTAGGAAAGTTAGGATGATAACTTTTTTAAAAGCCATGAACATGAAATATTGGAAGATTATGATGAAAGGATGAAGTCATCCTGTACTGAAAGACAAAGAAGGGATTGAGTCTTTGAAGTCAAAGGAGGATTGGTCCAAAGAAAAAAACGAGTTAGCTTCTGCAAATTCCAAAATCTTGGATGCTCTACTTCATGGAGTAGACAAGGATGATCTCAAAAGGATAGCTATTTACACTACTGCTAAAGATGCCTGGGATATTCTTAGGAGAAACTATGAAGGTGATGAATCCTCTGTGAAATAGCTTGTTGATTTTGTCAGTGCCGTAACAGGAAGTTACAATTCTATGATAGAAGATAATTCTTATATTGAACTATTGGCTTCCTATAAAGATATGCACAAAAAGGTTGAGGAAGTCTGTCAAATAGGAGTGAAGCAAAGAATTATGATAGCCAAACTTCAAAATGAAAAGGATGAATATCTAGTTGACATTTCTAACCTTCAAGCAGAGGTAACCTTGCTAACATCTAAACTTGATAACTTAATCAAAGGTGTTAGAATATTAAACAATGGATCTAATGCATTAGATGAAATCCTGCAAGAAGTAGAAGAAGTCATAAGACATGCTGGCATAGAGTTTAACTATCAATCCTTGAAAAACAAAGGAAAAATTTTTGAGACAAAATTTATCCTATCTAGAAGGAAGGAAGAAAGCGAGATGTCTAATCAAATGTCACAACATTCTTCCAGACCACAAGAAGCTCAGACAAAATTCTAGATGCAACCATTGAGATGTCTTATTTATGGCAGATATGGTCACATAAAATAGGTTCGGGATAGGCTTCGTGTATATCACAAAAATTTGTCTCAACTTAGTTTGAATTCTTCTGTGATCAAAACTAGGAAGGAGTGGAAAGTTAAAGATACTGTCAAGAGTCTTATTGCACATACTTCTCTGAAAGTCTCATCTAGTAAAGACTAGTATTTTGACAGTGGATATTCTAGACATATGACAAGTGTGGAGAACCTATTTGGTAGATATTAAACCCCATACAACTAGCTATGTGACCTTTGAATATGGTTCTAAGGGAGTGATTAAAGGTATTAGAAGACTATATTGTGAAGGATCTCCTAAACTTGATAGATTTCTGTTTGTAAAAGGTATAGTTGCCAACCTAATCAACATCAGTCAGATATATGATCAAGGTCTCAAGGTTCACTTCACAGAATTTGAATGTATGGTCACTAACAAAGAGAATAAAGTTCTGATGAAAGGAGATGGATCTAAATATAATTTTTACTTATGGACACATCAAGGAGTTAGTTTCATATCCATATGTATGTTATCCAAAGAAGATGAGGTAAATTTGTGGCACAAAAACTGGGTCATCTGCATCTAAGAGGTATGAAGAAGATTGTGTCCAGGGAAGCAATCAAAGGGATTCCCAATCTTAAAATTGAAGAAGGAAGAGTTTGTGGGTATTGTCAAATTGGGAAGAAAACAAAGATGTGACACCCAAAGCTTCAACATCTAACCACTTCAAAACCATTGGAACTCATTTATATGGATTTGATGGGTCTTATGCATGTTGAAAGTCTTGGGAAAAAGTTGTTTATATTGTTGTTGATGATTTTTCTAGATTCACCTGGATAAATTTTATCAAAGAAAAATCAATTTTTTTTGACATTTTCAAGGGTCTATGTCAAAAAATCCAAAGAGAAAAGGGAAACAACATTGTTAGGATCAGAAGTGATAATGGTAGGGAATTTTATAACAATAAATTAGCTGAGTTTTGTGCCTCTGGAGGTATTAGTCATGAATTATTATCTCCTATCACTCCTCAATAGAATGGGATCGTGGAAAGGAAAAATAGAACCTTGTAAGAATAATTAAGAGTTATGCTTCATGCAAAAAAATTGCCATACCATTTCTGAGCAGAAGCCATGCATATTGCGGCTATATTCATAATAGAGTCACCTTTAGAATTGGTACCTCAAATACTCTATATGAGTTGCAGAAAGGGAGGAAGCCTACAGTCAAATACTTTTATGTGTTTCGAAGTAAATGCTATATTTTGGCTGATCGTGAGCAACGCAGAAAGATTGAACCCAAGAATGTGAAAGAAGCATTAACTGACGAATTCTTGATCAATGACATGCAAGACGAAATGAATCAATTCAAGATGAATGAAGTTTGGGATTTGGTTCCAAAACCTGATAGGACAAATGTCATTGGAACAAGGTGGGTATACAAGAATAAAACTGATGAAAGTGGAGTGGTCATCAGGAATAAAGCAAGACTTGTAGCACAGAGCTACACTCAGATTGAAGGGTTATACTTTGATGAAACCTTTGCTCCAGTAGCTAGGCTTGAATAAATCAGACTACTATTAGGAGTAGTCTGCTTATTGAAGTTTAAACGGTTTCAAATGGATGTAAAAGTGCCTTTCTAAATGTGTATCTGCATGAAAAGGTTTATGTTTAACAACCTAAGGGGTTTGTTGATCCTACCTATCCAAATCATATGTTTAAGCCGAAGAAGGACCTTTATGGAATAAAGCAAGCTTCTAGGACTTGGTATGAAAGGTTGACAGAGTTTATGGTCAATAATGGATACAAAAAATTAGGAATAGACAAGACCTTGTTTGTTAGGGAGAAAAATGGAAAACTCATGATAGCTCAAGTTTGTGTTGATGATATGGTGTTTGGAGGAATGTCATATCAGATGGTCCAACATTTTGTCGAACAAATGCAATCAGAATTTAAGATGAGTCTGGTTGATGAACTGACGTATTTTCTTAGACTTCAAGTAAAAACACATGGATTATTATATCTTTATTTCTCAAAGTAAGTATGCAAAAAAATAGCCAAGAAGTTTGGAATAGAAAATGATAGTCACAAAAGGACACCTGCACCTACACATTTGAAATTGACAAAAGATGACAAACGTGTTGTTGTTGATCAAAGCTCATACAGAAGCATGATTGGTAGTTATTGTACCTTACATCTATTAAACATGATATCATCTTTGTTGTTGGGGTTTGTGCAAGATATCAAGCTGAACGAAAGACTAGTCACATCAACCAAGTAAAGAGTATTTTTAAGTACATCAACGATACAAATGACTGTGGCATGTTATACTCTCATGGATTGATATCCATACTGGTAGGGTACTGTGATGCAGATAGGGAAGGAAGTGATGACGACAAAAAGTACATTGGGAGGTTGTTTCTTCTTAGGAACTAACCTGATCTCTTGGTTTAGTAAAAAACAGAACTGTGTCTCTTTGTCTATAGATGAAGTTGAGTATATTGGAGCTGGGAGTAGTTGCTCGCAACTGGTATGGATGAAACAAATGCTGAAGGAATATAATGTCAATCAATATGTTATGACATTATACTGCGACAATCTTAGTGCTATCAATATTTCTAAAAATCCTAATCAGCATAACAGGACTAAGCACATTGATATCCATCGTCATTTTATCAGAGACCTTCTTGAAGATAAAGTGATCACTCTGGAGCATATAGCCACTGAAAAATAGCTGACTAATATTTTCACCAAAGCTTTGGATGCCAATCGGTTTGAAAATATTAGGAGTGACCTTGGTGTCTGCATTTTTTAGGAACCTTAGGTTCCAAATCTTGTGTGCTTCCATCTGGTGCTTGTTAAATGTTTGTTTCCATTTGTGTTTAGATTTTGTTTCCATTTATGCTTCCATGTTTGGTATAGTGATTGTGTGCAATATAGGCCTTTTGTAACTTTTGGTTCATATTTTTATATGCTATGTGTATATTTACTCTATTTCTTTTTGTCAAGCTTTTGGCTAAAAAGGGAGAGTAAAGTGTTATGTTAATTGTGGTTGCTTCTTGCAACTGTTTAGGGGGAGCATGATGTTTCATGCTACTGCCTTAGTGTGTATGCTTCTACTACTACTACTGATATAAATATATGTGCAGGATGAGGGTGTCTTAACAGATGTTCCAACATTATGTGTCTATGTGTGCTGAGAATTTTGACGCTCATAATTTCTCTTCTGGTATGGGTTTTTCTTGAGGGGGAGAACTTATTATGTGTGACAGGGGGAGTATTGTACTTGTCTGATATATAGATATTGTACTATGATATGTATACTTTTATGAAGTTTGATTTGTTTATGATTTTATTCCTCTCTCCAGGATTTTTTTGTGCTAAGGTTGTTTTAGCCAAAATTTGCCAAAGAGGGACATTGTTAGTACCATATTTTTGGATTGGCATAATTTTTACTAAAACATGGTTTTCCATAACAGGTTTTCTGTTATGTTATTTTTAACTGGATGTCGAAGACAATGTCATGATATCTTGGTCTGGTGCAGCAGGTTATGATGTTTGGTTTATTCTTGACAGATTAAAATGATTATGTTAGAGTCCTTCAGGTTTATCTCACTAATTTTTCGTAGGTCAAGGATATTTAAATCCGGAACAAATATTTTATCTCCAGTTGTACACATGTTACTATAATTGGTTGATTGAGACTAATTAGGAAACCTTGTGTTTTTGTTCCAAGATTCAAGGAGATTTTCCTGCAGAAATTGGTGCGGCCCTCGGCGTGGACAACAAGAAATATTTGGACACAGTTGCAAAGCCTAAGAATAGTTGAGGAGTATTTAAAGAAACTACTTATACCTAATATTATCATGAACTTTGTAAAAAATAAGGGGAAGCCAAATTTTCTTAGTTTTGGGTCTGAGGGTTCTACAAGGGAGTTTTAGTTTTCTATACATCCTCATCTATCTTTGATACATTTGAGTTGACTAATTGTTTCTTATTCATCAAGCTATTGTTCTCCTCGAATTTGTGAAGCAAGAGTTGAGTATTGTTCTTAGTGAAGCTTTTAAGAAAACTAAGTATTTATAATTCAGAAGTGTGTTCTTCCTGTTTTGATTTCTTGAGACATTCCTCGGGATTGGGGTTATTTGCTTATCATTGTAGTTATTGGAAAGAGATGACAATTTCTCATATCTAGAACGTGCCTAAGTGAAGTTGTATTGTGTAGGAATTAGGCGAGAAGTTGTAAACGAGGAAGTTTAGCTTTGAACTAGCACTATTAATAGTGGATTTGATTCCTGGCTTGATAGCCCCCGGAGTAGGTGAGTTTGCACCGAATTAGGTTAACATATCATTGTGTTCTTTTACTTCTATAAGTTTTAAGTTCTGCATTTCTATTGTTCTGTTGTTGTTATGTCAGTAGATATCATAACATCTGTCGTGACATTGTGCTCGTACATTGAGACATCAGTCTTGACATCTATATTGTGTGTGCCAGAATTTCAAAGATAATTTAGTGAAAAATTTATTTCTTTAATCAAAGGATTATAATACATTATGATTATTTTGTTGTTAGAAAAAAGAATATGGATTTAACATAACGAAGAGGCATAGCCACTGCTTGTTGACCACGAGATTTGTGGCAGTTTTTCCTGACTTTTTCTAGATCATCCACATCAGATCGCCCAACCAAGATGACTTACTTTACTCTTAGGAGGTTGGATGGCCATGTATTTCATCTACTCGATTAAGGTTGGCGCTTCCCTTGTGTCCTTCATCCTCCCCGCTACTCACGTCTTTGCCTTTGCCCCTGGCCACGACTTCAATGGCTTTCTTGAGCCTCTGGCCTGCTGTTTATTAGATTTCCATTATGTAAACTTTCTTCAATTCAAGTCAGCCTCTCTACCAAGGCTTGTGATTTTTTTCAGCTGAACCATTTGGTAGACGGTATTAAATAGTTCGTTAGCTCCCTGCAATCTAAGATTAGCTTGTAAGAGTTAAATACAGGGAGCACTATTTCGGACATTGAAGGAGGTAGCAGGGAGCATTGTTTCCAAAGGCAATGCTAATGTTCTGCACTGGAACTAGATTCAATCAGAGAGGATGAAACCACAATCAGATGCAACGATTTAGAGCTTCTAATGTAGTGGATGGAGGTTAACCTGCAAAATTAGCATAACAACGCTCAAGTCAGTAAGAGAGTGAAGGTTACCCTAGGTGCAATTGCGGTGAAAACCTAAGGAACGGAGAAGGCTGAGAAGTTCCTTGATTTACTCTAGGTTGGACAAAATTTTGCGGTAGGAAACAGAAGGAGTGGTTGTTACTACTTGACCGTTCATCCCTTAACGAGAAGGCGGGGGATTCTTGGCAACTCCAGTGGCTTGCCGTTGGACAAAGAGCTAGTGGCTTTGAAAGCCACCGTCATTAAAAGATCTGATGAAGGAAAGTTTGATTATGAGTTTGACAGAAATAATCAAGAAATGAATATTTGCCCTTAGATCGAAGTACATTTGAATTTCTGTCGGATGCGATTAGGTTGAATCGACAAGATTTAGATCGTAGAAAATCATAGGAATTAGAAGTTGCTTCCAAAAGACAGTGTCAATGTTCCACATTGGAACTAGATTCAATCGGAGGGTGTGAATCCATAGTTTATTGTAGTGATTTAGGACGTCCGATGTAGTGAAAATAAACTGACTTGCAAGATTAACACTCAAACGATCAAATTAATAAAGAATGATAATAAAGTTTGAATGAAAAAATATTTAAATACTTGAATAATGATACATTCCCTTCTTTAAATAAAAAAATTTGTTAGATTCAAAGTCATGTGATGAGGCAGGCCATACGGTTAGTCGTCACATCAATCTGGAAATTGCCTATCCTAAGAGGAGAAAAAGGTTGAACTACTCTTCACCAAGCAATACCGTAAGTTTGTAATTGGACTTCTGCATCTTTTACCTTGTGGTATTTAACACAAATAAAAATTCGATCATTAACAATTTTATCACTTTCTTAATTAATAAAATAATTTACATTCTATTAATAAGACGATAGTGAAAATAAGAATTATATTAACCAAATTTCATTTAAGAAGTCTTTTTTATTGTAAGACTAAGAAAGTTCAACGCATTCTACCAAAAAGAAAAACTCCAATACATCATTAATGTTTATTTTGAATGTTTGTGGCATAGTCTTTATAATAGCTGGACTGATGTAACTGAATTTTTTACTAATAGCAAAGGAAGAAAACAAGTGTGTACACCAATTCTTGAGTTTTGACTAATTGTATTCAAATGTGATACAAATGTTGCTAGACTATATATATATGAGTATGTTTAGATGAAGTGTTTTAACGAAGAAAAATATTTTTTTCGGGGAGATTTTAAAATGATTTAATAAAAATTAATTGTTGGGATAAATAAAGAATTATTAAAATAATAAGAATTTATACAATATTTTTTAAGTTAAATTAAAGAATTTTAAATCATATTTAAAATTTAAAATTTAAAATTCTCCTCCTAGTCCATACAAATAAATGCAAGTTATTATCAGTTTTTAAAATTTGCAATTCAGTCCTCATATTTTTTAGAATATTCAAAATGACCCTAAAGATTTCATAAAATAAAAATTAGTCTCTAATAATTTTATGAAATTGTAAATTAAACCCTATTTTTTAAATTTGACCCATAAAATTTTAAACTTGAAAAAAGGCTAAAATAATTTAACAATATCTAATTTTAATATTCTATTCAAACAATAATTTAAAAATGGAGGAAATTCAATTGAAACTTTTAAATTGCTTAAAATTTTATCCATCTCATTTTCAAAAGTATCATAAACCTTAAATTTAAATCAAAAACCTGTTAAAATGCTATTAAAGTTTTGTTTGCAAATATAGATAGATAAGAAAATGATGGTTTTGGGCTTAAAAAAATGAAAAAATGAATAGAAAAAAGAATAATCCCCCAACATAAATAAGGGGTTTGTTTTCCTTCTTAACACTAAATCCCAAAAAAAAAAACTAAAAGAATATATTGAAAGAAGATTTTGAAGAGTTTGGACAAACTGTTCAATTTGATTTATATTATAACATTTTACTATTAAATGCATTAATAATTCAATTATATATATATATATATATATATATATATATATATATATATATATATATATATATATATATATATATATATATATATATATATATATATATATATATATATATATATATATATATATATATATATATATATATATATATATATATATATATTTCTCTACAAGAAATACTGTTAAAAAATATAAAACATTTCTAAGTTTATCTCCCTCCTCCTCCCAAAATAGGACCTTCCCTTTAAAAGCCATAAACAAAACCTAAGAGTTTTTTCATTCTTCTTGATGAAAATTACTCTTTCTTTGTTATATTATGTGGCTCATATTTAGATGGTTATGATTACTTACACAAATTTGTAGTAGAGAATAATAAGTTAAGACAAGATTAAATTAACTTGCGTTAAATATATTTTTAGTTTCTATAAATATTTAAAAATTTAGTTTTAGTCTCTAACATATTTTCATTCAAAGAATGATCTTTATAAAGTTTTTTGTCTCTATTTTTCATCTTTGTCATCTATTCCACTTAACGGAAGCCTACGTAGACGCTGACTTAGCAATTTTTTAAAATTTTAAAAATAAGTAATACGGAATAATTAGATGTCACGTATTTATTATCAATTGAGTAAAATTAGGATTTCATTTAGCACACAAAGGGGATTTTCGTTCTTGCTAAAAATCCTAATCGAGTCCATCGCTTTCTTGTTCAAGTGCAAGGTCTGAGTAGAAGGTTCATTTTATACTCCTTTCATTTATTCTTTAAACGAATGCTTCTAGTTGGTTCAACATAGTCATTGTAACACATTGTGTATTTTCGTTTTGGTTGCATATATTTGTTTTCAAGTTTATCGCGTTTGCTTTCTGGTTCCAGAATCATCTTGAAAGGTGCATGCTTATGGTCCCTCGACATTGAATCTGGGGTAGGTTCACCTATTTAACTTTAGATTCTATTTTATTGAAGTTTGGTCTAGGGTTTGTATTTTACTTGCAGTGTATTTAGTTAATATGGTTTTCTGCATATTAAGTCAAATATGTGAATCCATTATTAACTTCCATTTTTTCCTCCATTGTAGGCATGGATTTCTTTAAAGTAGTATTTTACACAAAGGGATGTTTGGTAAAAGACCTTATATTAAAGTATGAGGGTGGAGATGTTTACGCATTTAATGGTCATGATCCTGATTGTTGGTCTTTTTTTAGGCGTGTGATTTAATTAAGGGAATAGATCCTGGGTTTGAATACAATGATGTTAGAATATGGTGGAAACATAGTGAAGATAGTTTATAAACTGATCTAAAACCAATTAGGGATGATGGTGATCGATTTAAGTTAGTTGCCTTTCTTCAAAACTACAAAGTTGAGCTTGAAATATACACTGAGGCCAAACCAACTAAAGGGGATGCAACATTTATGGAGAATGCAAGAAAGAGGAACAAGGGCATAAAAGGTGAAGATGATGTTCAAAACAATAAGGCATCAAGATAGACATCACTACAAGATGCTCAGCCTGCACCACTTCCAGTCATAATTCAAAACAATGAGGCACCAAGTCCAGATAGAGGAGGATACCCCAATGAAATAGATCCAGATATATTAGAAACAATTCTAAATGAAAGCAACAATGAAGAGGATATTGTTCTGGACATTCCACCTATTAAAGTTTATGAAAGCCCTATATAAAAAAATTATGTTGTAAACCAAGACCCTTCAAACACATGTGGTGTCAGAATCTTCTTTGGGAGTGCACCAAAAGTCAAACCTTCCAAGGCCTTCAAACCTCCAGGAAATGTCAAGGCAACTTGCAGTGATCCCTTAAGTTTGATTATACCTTCTAAAATGATTTACGTTTTTTGTCATTTAAGTTTGATCATGATTGTTAATTGACAATTTAGGTCAAGTGTATGGCTCCAAAGAAGAAACAAGTAAGAACTCTTGTGGTTCATACCAGAAAGAGTGAAAGACTCATGCCTATCAAAACAAAAGACATCAAGGGGCTTGTAAAACACACTGAAGATCCAGTTGTACTCACTGAAGAGGATACCTCAAAACAACCAATCAAGAGGGGTATGAAAAGTTGGGATGAAATTCAAAAAGGCTTGACTCAATAAGGATGGAATTAGAAGAATTTGAATTTTATGTGGTATCTATGAGCAGTGACTTGTATTTTGCAAATTTTTAGTTGTATCTATACGTGTATTTTGAATAATTTGAACTACTATGTATTTTGGTTATGCTACAATCTATGAGCATTGACTTGTATTTTGGTTAGGTTACAATCTAAGATGATGTATTTGATCATTTTGGGTATGCTATTCTAATGAATCAATTTGCTGTCAATTTGTTGTCATATTGCTTGTCAAATTGTATGGTGCAAACTTTTTGTTGACTTCAAATTATTGTTTGTCAAATTTTAGAAAAGTATGTCAATGTTTTAGGCCACAATATGCCAAAATTGAGGCAAACTATATCAATATTTCACGAGTGACTATGCCAAAGTTTAGGAAAACTATGTCAAACTTGTAGAACAACTAAGGCAATAGTTATGGAGTGACTATGCCAAAATTTAGTCAAACTGTGTCAAAAGTTTAGCAGCACTAAGGCATTTTTATGTCAATATTTAAGCAAAATTGTTTCAATTAAAGCAACAACTTATCAAAACTATACAATCATCAAGTAAAATCAACATAATTCTATTAGAAACACAATGATTACATTGCTCAAACAACCTTACTTCAATAATTATATTTCATTATTAGATACACATTAATCATAAGAGAATCTACAAAACAGAAAAACTTGATTTTTCCAGCCCATGCCTCTGATCTCAATTTCGCTTGCAGCTTCATGTTCTTCTTCTAGGAACCTTCGTACAACTCCCTCATCAGTTCAATTGTCTCCAATTCCTTCAACTTGTTGACATCTACCTGTTCAACACCATTATCATCTTCTTTAACCAAATCTTCATCCCATATGAATAAATTGTAAGTTTCTTCACTCTGCGAAAATGGACATCTCCAAAAGAGCATGCCTTTACTGCAACCATTCTTGCAGACATATGAGACCATACGAGCTTCACAACCACAATTCCTTCCTCGACGACATCCCACAGAGGACGAAGACACGCTCATGGGTTTCGTAGCAATTGTTCTAGAATACGACATCAACCTTCATTTGATAATGACGAATTAGGTTTACGAGTAAGAAAGCTTCGACTGCGACTGGATCTAGAAGAAAGAGATGAAGAATAAATCACAAAGAGGACGAAGGCAAACAACGTCTAATTACAAGAAAATTATACTTAATAATATCTTGTAAACTATTTTCACACGTGGAAATTATAAATTGTCCATTTATTTTTAAAAAAATTGCCAAGTAAGTGTCCAGGTAAACTTCTGTTAAGTGGAATAAATGGTAAAAACATAAAATAAGATAGTAAAACTTTAGGAAGATCTTTCTTTAAACGAAAATGTTCTAGGAATTAAAACTAAATTTTGAATTATTTATTCTTATAACATATTTAACCCAACTAACTTTATACTTTAGTAAAAAATTAGCTTTATTAATTTTAAAATCATAATGAATAAAATAAAAATTTCAATTAAAACTTTCTATTGAGTTCATTATCGATATATAATTGTTAAAAAAGACATCACAAATTAAATTTTCAGTTACAGATAGTTGTTATACTAATTTTAGATTTTTTAACATGTGTTACTTTAAAATGTATTCAATGCTTACATGATAAATTTAAGAGATTCTTTAGAAGTTTAAATTTCACTCTTTTTTTTTTCATTTGTTTTTAAATTTAATATACAGTCATATCGTTTTGAGAAGTAAATATAAAGAGAAAATTATCTTCTCCTTTTTTAAAAGCTACTTGAATGCATTTCTAAGGTACTAATGCGTTTTGTGCCATCAATGACTGTGTGGTTGGCGGTGTCATAATGACTCAACATGGTGTGTGTCGCGGTACGTCAATACTTCCTAATTGGCCCTGGACTGAGCCTCTCATGGGTCCAAGTGGTACACGATGGCGTGAGTGGACCGTTTAGAGTCTTTGAAGTCGCTCATTCTGTTACTTCAATGCAATTGAATACTATCTCTGAACAACCATCAGCATGTCCCACAATCACATGTGTGTTTCATTAGTAGGCAAAGTTATTGAATGGGCGAATGTGACTGGTGTGTTACCGTCTCCTTGTAGGTGTGGAGGTGGTAGTGAATTTCTTTATCTGGTACGAAGATCACCAAAGGTGAGAGATGTAAAGGATATGGATGGAGTGTCTTAATCGCTAGTTGTGGTGGGGTCGGTGTTCCATGGTGCGAGGAGGACGGTGTGAGTCTGTCGTCTAGGCCGTGTTTGACCCAAATGTTATATATATATATATATATATATATATATATATATATATATATATATATATATATATATATATATATATATATATATATATATAGATCATGGATTAGAACGAATTTCTTTTCTAAAAATCTAATAGGCCATCAGATATTGATGATCTATTTTAGATTAATATAACATTTTTTTTCTTTTAAGCATCCTTATAGAAATAAAACTTAATAATATAAAAATAGAAATTTTATATATGATCTAAGGATAGGGTAAATTTGGAGTATGATAGTTGCTCCTATTTAATCATCTTTCGATTGAATAGTGCGAGAATACGCAGGCCTCGCACGTTCTGATCGAAAGTTTATTAAATATTGAAAAATCCCAAGATTTGCCCAAAAGATTTATAAGGATACGTTGTGCAGCGCTCTCATGGATATGAAGAGCAAGCATAGATGATGATGTATCATTTAATCTGCGTTTGAATCAAAGTTAAGTTGACCTAGTCATGACGATGCATATAACTTGTTGGTATCTAAGAAGAGATCCTTTGCATATCTATCGTTACTTAGGAGGTAAATGATGCAGGTTTGAACAATTAGTTCTACTAATGCTTGGAGACTAATATAGCAAGTTTTGGTTTGTTTTGAGTTTGTTTATTCATTGCGACCTAGGGAACAGAAAAAATAAAATTTGACGATATATTGTCGTATAGAGACTGATGCAATAGGGCTAAATCGTAAGAAAACTGATAACACCATTGTTGCATAGAGACTGATGCAATGAGTTAAACCGAGGAGGCAACATGATAATGACATCGTTGCCTGGAGACTGATGCAATGGATCTTTGTTGCAGAAAAGTTTTGACAATAACATTGTTGCATGGATACTGATGCAATGGAAAAGGTTCGATAATATCATTATTACATAGAGACTGATGCAATGAACTAGATCGCGAAGAAAGAACATATTGTTGCATGGAGACTGACACAACATGTTCGAGTTTGATAACAACATTGCTACATGGAGACTAACACAATAAGTCAAATGTAGAAAATTCACACATTGTAGCATAGAGACTGACATAACGGGTGGAGTCGTCGACTTTGCAACATTGTTTCCTGGGGTCTGACACAATGATCTAGATCTCAAAGGAAAAACATATTATTGCGTGGAGAGTGACAAAATAAGTTAAATATGGAAATTTTCACACATTCTCGCATAGAGACTGACACAATGAGTTGAATTGCTGCTTTCACAACATTGCTGCCTAGGGTCTGACACAATGAGCTAGACCTCAAATGAAAAACATATTGTTGCGTGGAGACTGACACAATAAGTTAAATATAGAAAATTCATGCATTGTTGCATAGAGACTGACACAATGGGTAGAGTCATCGACTTTGCAACATTGTTGCCTGAGGTCTGACACAATGAGCTAGATCGCAAAGGAAAAATATATTGTTGCGTGGAGGCTAATACAGTAAGTTAAATATGGAAATTTCACACATTGTCGCATATAGACTGACACAATGGGTTGAATTGATGCTTTCGCAACATTGCTGCCTGGAGTCTGACACAATGAGCTAGATCACAAAGGAAAAACATATTGTTGTGTGGAGACTGACACAATAAGTTAAATGTAGAAAATTCACACATTGTTGCATAGAGACTGACAAAATGGGTGGAATAGATAGGAATATGTTTTGAACAGTCCATATCTTAGATACATATATCAGAGATGAGAATAGATTTTACTGGTTATTTGTTTCTAACTGAGGTAAGAGTTGATGGAGGGCCCAAAGATACGGGCTCTGTTCGTAGTAGGTTTCATGGAATGCCATGTGTAATGTATGTGTATGACGTGTGTATGGAAGTGTAGATTTTAGAATGCATATGTAAGAATGTGTGTATGCCTCAAATATACATTGGTGCAAACTATGTGTATATGCTCTGAATGTTATGGAAACATGTTTTTGTATTCTCCTTTCTAAATCGTTGGCTTTGAGTTACCAACCCCCCCAGCATTGCGGGTTATAACATCGTGGTGTTTTTAAATTTATTTGAACGTAGATCTTGATGTTTGCATCGTCGGCGTAGCATAGGCGTAGGCGTAATCATAGAGATGAGCGTAGACATGGGCGCAGACGTGGATCTTCTTTTGATATTTTCTAACCAAAATGTTTTTTTGATATTTTATCAGGTGTTTTTTCTCGTCAAATCCTCGAAATGATTTCAACACAGTATTCAAAAGAAACAAACGTAGTATTTTGCAAACAAGTCTAAAAAAGAAAAAAAAACATGATTCGCGAGATATGAAGAGAAATACAACTTTTATTGATATGCCTTTGAATAGGCGTGAGTACAAGATGCAATTCCTGAAAGGAGGTAATTATAGAAAATTTTAAAACTGTAAATGGCAATGAAAATGATAATCGCTACTGCTATTTTCCCAATAATTTTGATAACCTCCAGTCTTCTCTGCTTCTGAGCTGGATGGTTTGGATTTAACTCTTTCGTCGTGGTTTGTGGTCGGAGTTCTTAGATCGCAGTCTTTTTATTCTTTATTTTTTTGGATAAGATCCCTAATTTTTACATGGATCGCCCTTTTGGGTTTTCAATCTACTAGGATAAGTTTTTTTTTGTATATGTTCCTAATTTTTGCCTGGATCGCCCTTTCGGGTTTTCAATCTATCGGGACACTCCTTTTTGTCTAAGTCTCATGTTTAAGGTTCGACCTTAGCGAGCTTTCTTATACATAGTATTTTTTGACTGCGTCTGTATTTGCCGGATGCGATAGTTCTTCCCCATCCATTGTTGTGAGGATAAGGCCATCATTATAGAATGTTGTTTTTACCACAAATGGACCTTCATAGTTGGGTGTCCATTTACCACGTGAATCAAGACGGGGCAGCAGGATCTTTTTAAGCACTAGATCTCCCTCTTTGAATATGCGAGGACGAACTTTCTTGTCGAATGCTTTCTTCATCCATTTCTAATATAATTGACCATGGAACACAACTGTCAAACGTTTCTCTTCAATGAGGTTGAGTTGATCAAGTCGTGTTTGAACCCACTCGGCTTCCTCGAGCTTTGTTTCCATTTGCACCCAGAGTGATGGAATTTTTATCTCGACTGGAAGTACTGCCTTCATGCCATATACCAGAGAAAAAGGAGTTGCACATGTTGATGTGCGTACAGAGGTATGATAGCCATGTAAAGCAAAAGGAAGCATTTTATGCTAATCTTTGTAAGTCTTCACCATTTTCTGAATGATTTTCTTGATATTTTTGTTTGCAGCTTCGATGGCCCCGTCCATCTTGGGTCGATATGGTGAAGAGTTATAGTGCTCGATCTTGAAATCGTCGCATAATTCTTTCATCATTTTGTTGTTTAGATTAGACTCGTTATCAGTTATGATCTTGTTCGGAACCCCGTATCTACATATGAGATTCTGCTTAATGAATCGAGTGAACACTTGGCTTGTCACATTTGCATATGATGCTGCTTCTACCCACTTGGTGAAGTACTCAATGTCGACTAGTATAAATCGGTGTCTGTTAGATTCTTTCGGTTCGATCATGCCAATCATATCAATTCCCCACATTGAGAATGGCCACGGAGAGCTTATGACATTTAGAGGAGTAGGTTGTACATTCATTTTGTCGGTATAGATTTGACATTTGTGACAGGTTTTTGTGTAATGATAGCAGTCTTCTTCCATTGTTAACCAGTAATATCCTGCCCATAGAAATTTTCTTGCCATAGCATGCCCATTTGTATGGATTCCAAAAGTGCCTTCGTGCATTTCCCTCATAAACATATTTGCTTCTTGTTTCGCCACACACCTGAGTAGCACCATATTATAATTTCTTTTGTACAATACATTACCACTCAGAAAGAATTTTGATGCTAGTGATAAGTGCAGATTGTAGCTATTTTTATATATACTTTTTGTTGCACTTATCGACTTTTTGTTGTTAATATCATTGAATAAACCCGACTTTTGTATAAATACATTTAATTTGTGTTTATTTGTATTTTTGTGTACATAGGGTATCGTTTGATGTTTTTCCATTCATTTTTTAGGTATTGATGCGTATTTGGAGCATGAGAAATAAAGTGTCGAAGACACGACTTCAAACGCGCAATTTTGAGCAACTCATCAATGAATAAAGCTCAAAATCAAATATAAAAAAATCATCAATTTGGTTTTTATTTTTTCATTTTTAGAAAGAGCATTGAATAAGCTTTCCAACGCTTCAAACCGGGCGCGAATCAGAGTTACAGTTCAAAAGTTGTGGACGAAACAATGCAGAATGTTGTGCTAATTTTTCAACCTTCTGTCATCCGTCGCTGGGCGAAACTTTTGGTCATCGGGCGACGCTAGGCGAGCTATAGCATGGGGAAAACGTTGTTTTGGTTGTCGGGTGACGCTTTTTGATCGTCAGGCGATGCTGGACAGTCAGAAATGCGTATTTAGGTGTAAAAACATATTTTTTGGGTATGGTTTTGGGTATTTTTGATCCCAACTCCATCAACCTTCATTTTTGGATAGGATTAGCTTAGAAAACAACATTGAGCTTGCATACGGATGATCCGGGGTGGATTTATCATCAATCGGCACTGACAATCCGAGAGATTTGTGGTTCACTTCTCTTCCTCTTTGTGTATTCTTTATGTGTTGAGTTTGTACATATATTTACTCTGAACTTATGTATATTTGTCGCCCATGGTGTTATATTAAACTTGCTTTATAAATCTTTGTCGATTGTTGTCCTGAATTTTTGCTTTGTGCTAGGGATTTGAGTTGTTATAGACATATACTGCTTAGATTCTTATCTATGATGATTATTTATTAGTTTCTGAACTCTAGAGATAGATTTAGAGCTGACATCTACTTGGGTATCAGAGCTTAATGCCTCTGTGTGGTTGTGCTGTACTGAGAGATCGTCAGTGTGATTACATAGTTGTCTTATGTGTTGTTGAGGAGGTAGACAGATCATTTCCTTGGTGATACAGTCGGTCTCTCTATTTGGGTTAGAAATGACTTAGGTTGTGAGTGATACGTAGTGACATTGATGAGTATTGTTAGGTTGAATGTAATTGGTCGGTAGATTTAAGTCTGTGATGAGTATATTTTTTACAGGCTTCATAAGTTCTTCCTTAGTTTTTACTTTTGTTTACATTTATTTTCTGTTGATAACATTTTCTTTACAAACCCGTTTATCCCCAAACTCATTAACAAATAATTTGTCGAACAAAAATTCAATAACCAATCTCTGTGGATACGATAAATTCCTGAATAAATATTTCCAAAAACTTTTGTTGCTTGCCTCTACACCGCACCAACAAAATGGCGTCGTTGCCAGGGATTGGTTCTATTGTTTTTGCATTGCGATAATTCTTTTGTTTTTGAGTTTTGTAATTAATGTATATGTTGTATAGAAATTGTACATTAACTTGTATATGATACTTGTGCAAATATGTGTTTTTCTTTATTTTCACGCATTGTTGTGAATTGTCTCATTTTTGTAACGTTTATTGTGTGATTGTTAGGACACTTTCTTTAGGTTTGCGCGGTGTGACAATACCATGGCATGATGAGAGGAGGTTACTAGCTCGCACAATAAAGGTGTCGAGCTTACAACATAAAACAAGCATGTTTGTTTGTATTTGTTTATGTGTGTGGTGATTTGTGTTTTAACAAGTTGAAACAAGGAAATGTTCTGAATTTCAAATCTTCACTTTTCAACTTGTTAATTCATTTTCACCCGGTTTTCATATTGTTATTTGTATTTGTTTTGTTATGTCAATTTGTGTTTTCTGAAAGCTTGTCGTGTTTAGCTTGAGGAGTTTTCTTCATTGTATATATTGTAAATTTTGTACATTGAAATTTTGTAGGAGTATTAGTTTTCTAATTCTTTTGTTGTTCTTTGGACTCAAGTTTTGGTTCGGTAACTTGTAGAATATTGAGGTGATTTGTCAAGTTTGATCGTTTCGACTTGCGAATGTGTGGTAATGATTTTGTTAAAGTTATGTACACGTTTGAGGTATGTGTTTATCACTTTCTATACTTTAGAATATTCATGATACTTAGACTTTTTATAATTTTTATGCCATTCATTATTTTGTATACTTGTTCATTTATGAATCACTTTAGTTCCCACCCTTTTTGTGAGGTAGCTTTCCATTGTTCACATATGCTGGAGGCCACAATTCTTGTTTTAACTGGATTTTGTTATGCTTAATCTTTTGTTTTGTGTTGATTATATGAATGCAAGAAAGTGATCAAGGCATTTTTTGTTCCATTTTGAGCATAACTACCTAGCCAAATAGTCAATTCACCTTGTGAGTGTGTGATCATTAGTAACCCCTTTGAGTTTTTTGTCGATATCCATGTTGTATTTGCTAAATACTTGTCTATGAGTGTTTAGTTTCCCTTTTTGTATGTATATTGATTCCTTGTTTTCTTGAACCCTTAACTATGATTTATAGTTAAATTTTTACCTTGCCTTAGAAAGTAGGGAGTATTCACATTATGATGATGGTTGAATTCAAGTTGAGGAGAGGAATGCTTATGTGCTTATGTTGTGATTGCTATGAGGTTGAAAAAGAAAAGAAAAAGAAAAGAAGAAAAAAAGTGAAATAGAGAAGTGATAGAAAAAGAAAGGAAAAAAATAGAAAAACTTTGAAAAAGAAAAACAAAAAGAGTATGGAATAATGTTTTATTGAATAAGTGATGTGTCTTGGTTTAAAATTTGGGATAAATAAGAAGTTTGATTGAAATTATATTGTTTGAAACTTTGTGGAAGTAATTACTCCCTTAGGTTTAGGAAATTTTTTGTTTTGATTAGATTTAGGACTTATTACTTGTTTGTTAACCAAGTCACATTATAACCTTGAAAATCTTTTGAGATTCTTGCTTTTATATTTTTAATGTAAGTTTTTGGGTGAATGCATAATTTAGTCTATTGTTTGCAAGATTGTTGAATGAGTAAAAATACCTCATTTTTGTGTGTTTTTCATCTACCGATGATTGTGCTTGCTAGGTGTGATTCATTTATGAACTAGTATTGTTTTAGAGTGTTTGAGATATTCTTTGTATTTAGTATTTGTTTTATGTTTATGTTATAGTCGTAGTTTAGTGGTAAATGTTTACTTTGTGTGTACTATTTTTCATTTGAACCACTTCACTTGTTTTCCGTTTTCAAAACTTGTTGATTCGTGATTCTTTCATTTATCATTCTCTGTTCTTTATTTTATTTGACTTTGTTTTAGGATAAACAATAGTTCAAGTTGGGGAGAGTTTGATAAGTGCAAATTGTAGCTATTTTTGTATATACTTTTTGTTGCACTTATCGACTTTTTGTTGTTAATATCGTTGAATAAACTCGACTTTTGTATCAATACATTTAGTTTGTATTTATTTGTATTTTTGTGTACATAGGGTATCGTTTGATGTTTTTCCATTCATTTTGTAGGTATTGATGTGTATTTGGAGCATGAGCAATAAAGAGTCGAAGACACGGTTTTAAACGCGCGATTTTGAGCAACTCGTCAATGAATAAGGCTCAAAATAAAATATAAAAAATAATAAATTTGGTTTATATTTTATCATTTTTAGAAAGAGCATTGAATAAACTTTCCAACGCTTCAAACCGGGCGCGGATCAGAGTTACGGTTCAAAAGTTATGGCCGAAACAGTGTAGAATATTGTGTTGATTTTTCAACCTTGTGTCATCCGTCACCAGACGAAACTTTTGACCGTTGGGTGATGCTAGGCGAGCTATAGCATGGGAAAAACACTGTTTTGATCGCTGGACGATGCTTTTTGGTCGCCGGGTGATGCTGGACAGTTAGAAATACGTATTTAGGTGTAAAAATACATTTTTTTGGGTATGGTTTTGAGTATTTTTGATCCCAAATCCATCAACCTTCATTTTTGGATAGGATTATCTTAGAAAACAACATTGAAGCTTGCATACAGATGATTTGGGGTGGATTTCCCATCAATCGACACTATCAAACCAAGAGATTTATGATTCATTTCTCTTCCTCTTTGTGTATTCTTTATGTGTTGAGTTTGTACATGTATTTACTCTGAACTTATGTATATTTGTCGCCCATGGCGTTATATTAAACTTGATTTATAAATCTGTCGATTGTTATCCTGGATTTTTGCTTTGTGCTAGGGATTTGAGTTGTTATATACATATACTGCTTAGATTCTTATCTAGGATGATTATCTGTTAGTTTCTGAACTCTAGAGATAGATTTAGAGTTGACATCTACTTGGGTATCATAGCTTAATGCCTCTGTGGTTGTGTTGTACTGAAAGATCGTCAGTGTGATTACATAATTGCCTTCTATGTTGTTAAGGAGGTAGAGAGATCATTTCCTTGGTGATACAGTCGGTCTCTCTATTTGGGTTAGAAATGACTTAGATTGTGAGTGATACGTAGTGACATTGATGAGTATTGTTAGGTTGAATGTAATTGGTCGATAGATTTAAGTCTGTGATGAGTAGATTATTTCCAGGCTTGATAAGTTCTTCCTTAGTTTTTACTTTTGTTTACATTTATTTTCTATTGATAACATTTTCTTTACAAACCCATTTATCCTCAAACTCATTAACAAATGATTTGTCGAACGACAATTGAATAACCAATCTTTGTGGATACGATAAATTCCCGGATAAATATTTCTAAAAACTTTTGTTGCTTGCCGCTACACTGCACCAACAACTAGCCTTCGCAAAGTTCGTTTGTTGATGATAGAGGCATTTTCTGGATATTCTTACTTTTCAAGATACCTCTTGATGTCGTAGAACCAAGGCTTGTCATCCGGTCCTTCTTCAATAGCGAGGCAGTGTGCAGGCTCTTCAAAATGTCTGATAGTGATGCACGACTTATGGTTGGGCCAGGTTGCTTTAAACATGGCTGACAAGGTTGTTAGAGCATCTGCCATTTGATTTTCTTCTCGTGAGATGTGGTTGAAAGTAATCTCAGTGAATTTTGCGGCTAACTTCAAGACATGATCCCGATATAGAATCAAGTTGGGGTGTTTAGTATCTCACCTTTGACTTGGTATATGACTAACACAGAGTCTCCGAATCCTTTAAGATATTTAATCCTCATATCAATAGCTCAAATCTGAATAACAAAATGATGACAGAACTTTGTGAAGAATTCAAGATTGTCCATCACAATTCGTCTCCTTACAGGCCAAAGATGAATGGGGTTGTTGAAGCTGCTAATAAAAATATCAAGAAGATCATCCAGAAAATGGTTGTTACCTATAAAGATTGGCATGAGATGCTCCCTTTCTCTTTGCGTGGATATCGTACATCCGTCCGTACTTCAACAGGGGCAACCCCGTTCTCTCTTGTGTATGGTATGGAAGTAGTGCTCTCCGTTGAGGTTAAAATTCCTTCTTTACGTGTGATAATGGAAACCAAGTTGTCAGAGGATGAATGGGTCCATAACAGGTTTGACGAATTGAATTTGATAGAAGAAAAAAGAATGACAGCCTTGTGTCATGGTCAGTTATACCAGAAGAGAATGAAGAAAGCTTTTGATAAGAAGGTCAAGCCTTGTGAATTCAGAGAAGGTGACCTCGTGCTCAGGAAGATCATGTCTTTTAACGCTGATTCTAGGGGAAAGTGGACTCCCAATTTTGAAGGCCCATATGTTGTCAAGAAAGCGTTCTCTGGCGGTGCGTTGATTCTTGAAACTATGGATGGAGAGGAGTTCTCATGTCCTATGAATGTTGATGTAGTGAAGAAATACTTCGCCTAAAGAAATAAAAGAACAACTCACTAAGTCGAAAACCCGAAAGGCCGGTTGTAGCAACTGGTTTTTAAATCAGAGCCGCCACTATTAGTTTTTATCCTAGGGAAGGGAATCAAATAGAAAACCCGAATTCGCAGACAGAGATAGGTTTCAGACTTCTCTAGACGAAAGGAAGGTGTTAGACACCTTTCATCTACCTTGTTCACAAGGATACTAGGTTTTAGGTTTGAGTTGGGGTAAACAGGGTTTTAAATATTATTAAGGGAAAAGAGTTTTAATTTTTAATAGGGGAACTCGCTACGATTTTTGATCGTATGCCTACGTATCCTCTTATGAGGAATCAGAGACCCAATTCGTAGTTCGTATGGGGTTGGTGTTTTTTTAGGGGTCGCAAACGTACTTTGAATCACCTCGTACTTGGCCGGGAATAGTGACTCCGAAGATTTTGACTAAATGCGCGGTAAGTCAAAATCTGTTTGAAACCCTTTGCAAAAACACTTGATTAGCTTAGTTTATTGCGAAAACTAGTTTGTTGTTTGTTGTGTATTCTTTAATCATGTTAATTGCAAAAAAAATCTTGTTAATGCATGATTAAAAATATTTTAATGTAATATATAAAAAATAATATATGCAATTTTGATATAAAAATGATTTGGATGATAATATAGTAATATTTAAATAGTAAATACAATATATTAGTATTAATAATTAATAATAAGAATAATAATATTTACATAAAAAAATTTATAATAATAATATATACAAAAATAAGAAATAAATAATATTTGCATCTAATATAAAAATAAGAAAATAAAATTAATAGCTAATAATTAAAAAATAATAATAATGAGTAAATAAAATTAAAATATAATAATTATAATAAAAATGTAGGAAATAGTTAATTACCAGGGGGTGCAGTATTAGTTATGTAAGTAAAATATGGGGTGTGTAATTAGGAATCTGGCTAGGCCCATTAACAGCTCAGAACAGGGGGGGGGGGTGAATTGGTTTGAGATTTAGTAAAATAATGAAAGGGGGTGTAAAAATAATGGGTTGGGCGCAATATGCAGCTTAGAGGAGGTCCGGTCGGTTTGGTGCGTGAGGGAGTACGATGCTTATCATACAGACTTGGCCTATGGCCGTCTGATAGAGATCGCGCAGATAAAATTGAGGGAGCATGATTATTATGATGTACGCGTGTGTATGAGATTGAAACAGAATATAACTTATGTTTTTCATTTTTGTTAATCATTTTCATAAAAAACTCATTCTTTCTCTCGCCCCTTTCCTTTTCTCTATCCTTCTCTAACCCTAATGCTCATCTCCGGTGGTGCCGCTAACCCCTAGCTCCATCCCCAACCTAAACCAACCAAACCCCAACCCAACAATCAAAACAAAGAACACGAAAAGCTAAGTTACCCTCTGCGATTTTCTGTTCTGAATCTTTGAGCCTTTGAGTTCCAGCGATGATCTTTTCCTCTTCTTTGTTTGTTGCAGGTTCCGGCGTGGCTCTGGAGATGGAGAGGCGATGATGAGAGATTGAAGAGGGTGGTGATGGGGTGAAGACAATGATGGAAGATTGTACGATGGCGGCGGTGACTATGTGATTAAGGTTTCAGATATTGAAACCCTAATCACCCTCCTCGTCCGATCTTTATCAACAAAAGGTTCTTCTTTTTTCCTGTATTTCTTCAACCTTCTTGTTTATGCCCTCCCCCGGATTCAAGCTTTCACGTTTTCTTCTTCTTACAGTAATCGACCCCCCCCCCCCTTCTGTATCGAACCCTTTTTGTCCTCTTTTTCTCTGTTAATTTTGATTATTATATATAGGCTTTTTTTAGTTTAGGGATTTTAGAATTAGAGAAGAATTAGGGATTCTGAACAATTAGGAATTTTGATTGTTTGTTAATTGATTCATTTTCTGAAATTGATTTGATTCGGATCCTGTAATTTAGAGATTGATTTTGTAATATCTGGATTTACTATAAATATAAAATGAGATTTTGTTATGACTGTAATGGAGATTTGATTTGGTTTAGTTAGAAATTATTTGATTTTGTTTTATGATCTGTACAGTAAGTGTAAATTGCAAGCATTGCACTAAATTTGGGTTAATTGAAACATTGTATGTTATTAGACATTGGGCCAGCAACGCATTTTTCTATCAAGCAGTATTTACAGCAAAAGCTTTTTAAATTCAATTGGGCCTGAGCATTATCCAACAATACATTTTTTTAATTATAGCAAAAAAAGCTTTTTTTTTTCAATTGGGCCTAAATGGCCTTTTTCCCAAAACAAACAAATTTAAGAAGTCAATTTTATCAATAATAAAAAAACGTTTTAGTTTTTTTCCTTTTAAATATACATTATTTATTTATTTAAAATAATAGTAACAAATATTTCCTTTATATACCCCATTTTAATTTTTTAAAAAAATAATAACCTGTTTTCTTTTAAATAATAAGGCTTAATGGGCCTCTAATTTGATGATCACACCCCCTATTCTCTGTTTAACACCACATACGCTTAAATGGGCTTAACTATACTCAAATTCAACCTCTCCTAATAACAACTTTTGAATGGGCTGACTTTAATTTAATTTAACTTCAAACAACTTAAACTTAAGGACTCAATAGTTTAATAACTTAGTAATTATTAATTTTGAAACGAATTTCCATTTTCGAATCTCATGGGCCGTAGGCCAACATGCTCCGCGAATAAGTTTATGGGTCTTTCTGATTCAAAAAGCCCCACCTTCTTGAATTAAAATACACCCCTTAATCGTCTTGGATAGAGATGGGCCATCAAATACTGTTGTACCATCTTTAATTAAATATTTCTTTATTTCAATCTCGAAAAATAAAATCATCGAGGTAGGACAAATTTGGGGTACGACACCGGTCTAGGCAAAAATAAGAGACATAAACAGAATAGATCCTTCCTGCTAGGTTAAAAACCCGCAAGGGCAACCTAGGCAAAGTTAGGGATTTCTTGGCAAGCAACTGCGTCAGACAAGTCTTGATCATTGAAGCAACAATCTTCTTGGATCCTCACCACACTTATACAAAAGTCGTTGCTCAGGAATTCAAAGTTTTTAGGGAGAATATTGGTCATTGTATTTCAATGTATCTTTTCTAATGTATTACCATTTTCCAAACTTTGTAATCATCTATGGAGTCTCGCCATTCATAGACTGCCATTCCATTAATAAAGTTTGAGATTTTATCCAATTCTTTGCAAGTCTTATTTTATTCTGCTTGCAAAGACTCCATTTATTATTGATAGTAATTTTCAAAACAAAATGATTAAATAACAAAATTGTTTTTTGAAAAGAATTTATAAATTACTTTTTACTTTAGATTTTGTGACTCAAGAAAAACAAAAGTGGTGATCCCAAAGATGGACAAACTTTGAAATTTTGAAAGTTTTTTTTCCCCGGGAAGGTTCTCTCAGGTCACTTTTACTGGTATGCGTATGATCTTTGTGTGTTTCTCAGATAGTTGGAGATGATACCAATTGACGTATGGTGCAATGTTGGGCTTGTGATCCCATTTTCCCCAGTCAAGTCTTGGTTCATTTTGATTTCAGGTTTGCATGGTCTGAAGCCACTATCCCAGATTCCCTAGTAAGGTATTCGCTCATATGACGAAAGTCCCTTCTCCCTTTGTATGCTGAGGTAGAATCATTTGCAAAACGTCGCCCTTTTAAAGTGTTGGCATTATTGTTGTTGTTTATTTCCCAGGAAATTAGACAAGGGCAATATCTTTTCTAAGAAGTGTTGAATTAGTTGTGAACCTTTTGGGTTTTCTCCCGCCAAGTGCTGGGTTTGATTTAAAATCCCCATAATTTTGAATTTTTGTTGTATTGTTTAAACTTCTTAGATCCCCAAATGAGGCCGAGATGATGCTTTTCTCTGAAGGTTGTTATCCCTACGAAGTTTCATAATTTCTCCCCAAAGAAGTTTGTGTGGCCATTACTCTTGATATTGAAGAGTGTATTTGGGCTTCCCTCGACATTATGTTATGGTTCTCCCCAATGAAGTTAGCACGAGACCCCCAGTGTTGTCTGTCTGTTTTGTTGGCATATATGTGATAACATTTGTACATTCATACATACATCATGCATAGATGAATTTAACCATTCATTGCTCATTTGCAGTTATTGATGTTTTTGTTGGCATATTGCCCAATTTTGCAGAGTCATGTTACTCCCTCTCCAATAGAGTGTCAACCTTAAGCAGAAAATGTATATCCTTTCCATTTCCCCACTGAGTTACCCCTCGTGGAAGAATTTTGTTTTATCCTTCCTATTCCGCTCGTTATTTGGATGGAATGTGATCCCCTTTTGAGTTTATTTCTCATTAGGTGCTGCTTTGGTTGATTGTGTCACTCCGATTTTTGTCTAGATTGAATCTATGTTCCTCGATAACTTTTTTATTCTGATCTCTGCAAGCTTTGAGCCCTGATTTCAGAATGTGCATTTATTTTGCACGAGAAGATTATATCTCCTCGGCAAGAATATATTGACATTTCCCCAAGAAGTCATTATTACAATTCCCTCTCATAATAGCAATTGGAAGGTATCTTTATTTGAGCAACTTGTACTTCCCCAGCAAGTCTGTTAGCTCCCAGAGAAGATTCATGATTTGTTACTCCAATGAATGGTAGTCTCATCATTATGGGATATAGTTTGTTGTTGAGATTTTGTTACTCCAATGAATGGTAGTCTCTTCATTATGGGAGATAGTTCGTTGTTGAGATTTGTTACTCCAATAAATAGTAGTCTCGTCATTATGGGAGATAGTTCTTTGTTGAGATTTGTTACTCCAATGAATGGTAGTCTCGTCATTATGGGAGATGGTTCTTTGTTGAGATTTTCTTACTCCAATGAATGGTATTCTCGTCATTATGGGAGATAGTTCGTTGTTGAGATTTTTTACTCCAATGAATGGTAGTCTTGTCATTATGGGAGATAGTTTGTTGTTGATATTTTATTACTCCAATGAATGGTAGTCTCGTCATTATGGGAGATAGTTCATTGTTGAGATTTTATTACTCCGATAAATGGTAGTCTCGTTATTATGGGAGATAGTTCGTTGTTGAGATTTTGTTACTCCAATGAATGGTAGTCTCATCATTATGGGAAATAGTTCATTTTTGTTATTTTGTTACTCCGATGAATGGTAGTCTCGTTATTATGGGAGACAGTTCATTGTTAAGATTGTGTTACTCCAATGAATGGTAGTATCGTCATTATGGGAAATGGTTCATTGTTGAGATTTTTTACTCCAATGAATGGTAGTCTCGTCATTATGGGAGATAGTTCATTGTTGAGATTTGTTACTACGATGAATGGTAGTCTCGTCATTATGGGAGATAGTTCGTCGTTGAGATTCACTTTGACCTGAAGAAGTTTGTTTGTTTCCAGTCATAAGTACTGATGCTGGTCACTTATGGCTTACCGTAATATTGACGTGTGTTGGTATCATCCTACCACTTCTTTCCCCCTTATGGGTCGAGATTAACTTTTTTTCTATCTTCTTAATGAATGAAAAGTTTGCGGTTATCTATCGATCACTATTATCCTTTATTTTCTCTCCTCAACGTTAGAGTTGATGTTACTTTTGTTAGAACATAGTTTGATTCTACAACCCTTAGTTAGAGTTTTCATGATAACTGTGATCAGTGGGAATGAGAATTGACTGTTTTGGAATGTTGGTTCGCGTTTGCGTTTGTTTTTGCAAAATGTCGCGGTAAGCAAGAGTCGCCACCGTCTTTTATTTTATCCAACAAGGAAAGGACAAAAGCACAGAAAAATTCCTTTTTGAGATATTTCTCGGGTTCGGGAGGTAGATTATAGAAAGGGAAGGCGTTAGCACCCTTTCTATCCGTGTTTATCCACGGGCTCTTAGGTACTTGCTCATTATGTTTTCAAAAGTTTGCTTTTCTTTGTGTTTGTGGGTTTGAAAAGAGTTTTTGTTTGAAAGGAGTGTAAGTGCGAAAAGTTTTGTTTTGTTTTAAAAGGAGCAAGTACTTAAGAACATCTACCTACTCAAAAAGGAATTAGTCTGTACAAGTGTCCTTTAGACAATGCTATGCCACTATTGAGGAGTAGGTAGCACCGTCGTTGGAGTTTTAAGGGTCAATTCGATTAAGGGACGTGTGGTCACTAAAGCAATGTTAGGATGCCTTAGCGGTAACCCTAATGTCTTAGATCATTTTATCCGAGGCAACCGTTTTGAGGCAACTTTGATCTTTGGACAAGAGGGCGACCTCTAAAACTTCCTATACTCAATGACCACGTTCGAGGCAACCAAGTGAGGTGTACCCTAAGAGTGGCATGTGCGAGTGTATTGTTTTTCAATTATATTATCTTTGTACATGTTAATGGTGAGCTACGGTTGGTTTTAGGTTAAAGGTTAATCTTGTCATGCATTGCCTATTATTCAAACATCTAACAGTTAATGGTTGCGGAAATTGAATTGCGGAAAATAAATCTAAGCTATTACAAGGCGTCGGGTATTTACATCGCCAAAGACAAACCCTTTAAAATTAAATTGCGAAAAATAAATAAATAAAGTCCTAAGTTAAAAACTATTACATTCCCGAAGCAGTTACAAAATATGGATCAAAGATAATTCGCGCGCGAGAAAATTAAATCGGGGTGTCCTAGGGTTTTGACCCTTTTTATTAAATAAAGCATATTTTTTTGTTATTTTTTGAATTAAAAGTTGGTCTAAATTAATAATTGAATTAATTAATTAAATGAAAATATTTTTGGGTTTTATTTTAATTAAGGAAATAAAATAAGAATGATTAAAAAGTTAATAAAAATCCTAATTCTATATTAATTTTAATTTAATGCAAAAGATATTAAAATTGTACCTAATTAAAAACTAAATTAATTGGTTAAAATTTATTTACAAAAAGAATGAAATAAAAATATTATTTTTATTTTTTGGGTTTCTGATTTTTTTTATGAAAAAGAATGTTCATTGGTTAATTAATTAATTAAGATAATAATAATAATAATAAAATAAATAAATAAGGAAAAGAAATAAAATGTAAAAAAGAAATACTCAGGGGGTGCTGGGCCCAAAAAAGAGGTGATTCTAGCAAATTCCATGGCCCAAAACGTCCAGCCTTGTTTGACTTTTGTGGTTTGCTATGCATGCATTGACCTGAGACCATGGTGGTCCTTCATTCATGACCAACAGATTTGGCCTGAAGGCCATCTGGCACGTTGATTCTTGAGGTGCATGGTGGTCTTCATACCTGGAAATTCATTGGAATATCTGCAAGAAAATAATAATAAGCATTTTGGGGGACCTGGGATTCGAACCCAGGTCCCAAGGGGTTTTGCAATTGCACGCTCACCAACCAACCATCTTGTTCATTCGTTATTGGAATAGAAAACAAATAATATATTCAAAACAAATAATTATGCCATGCAAAAAATAAAAACGCGCTAATGATTCAAACGAACCAATGGACGCAAGCCGCGTTATCGTCTTCCTCAAACACCCTGGTTATTTACCTGCAGGTTTTTATCCGCAGGAAGATTCGTAGGGCATCTCAAAAACCCTCTCCAGGCCATGTAAACGAAACCCAAGAGTACCAATGCACTCGTCTCTTCCTCCTGGTCATCCCTGTAACCATTATTTGGCCCAATTTTCCCTGTAATTCAAATGCCTAAAAACAACACAATAAAACCCTAGGTTCGGGTACATGATTATAGGCCATGAAAACGAAATTAAATGATGCAGACTTGTTAGAAATTTGATAAGGATCAAGATTATGTCAATAGTTTATCAAAAGGATGCAAGAATGAATGGTTTCGATTTCATGTTCAAAGCCGTTTTCAAGAACACTTACAGAGCTTTTCAGATAGCTTCAGGCCTTGGCTTTGGTTTCTAAAGCTTCAAGAGGTTGCTGGCAAGAGAGCTACGTTGTGATTTTGGATTGAGTTGGCCTCCAATGTTGATTTCGATTTTCACTTTTTCAAGCTTTTTCTCAAAATTCTTCTGGCCATTTCAGCAGTGTTTTGTGCGTCTTCTTGGTCTGCCTCTCTTGTGTGCATATAATAGAATGAATTTAGGTCAAAACATGGGCCATAATCCAAGTGCATTCAAGGTTTTAAGATTTGATATGATCACCATTATCAAGTTTCCAAATATAGGCCAAATCTGATTTTTTATGCATGAAAAGCCATGATACGAATTTGATTTGATTCATGATGATAATTGAAAGTTTTACCAATCACAAAGATATGATTTCATCAATTTTTAGATTTTATTTGATTTAATATTGATTAAAAATGAATTAAATCAATAAAAATTAAATAAAATAGAAAAATAAATGAATGGTCATGAAACCAAGTATGGGACACGTGTGTGGCATGACAAGACCATATCAAGTGGAAAAAAGTGGGCCCTTTTATCAAAAATTGGAGTTTTGAGGATAGTTGACTTTTGGCAAATTTGGAAAAATGCCCAACTTCAACAATGCATAACTTCCTCAATTTTGAACTTTTGGAGGTGTTCTTGGACTTTTTAGAAACCTTGAGATGTCCTATAATTAACACTTTTGGTTTCATCGCATTTTGATGTTACATGCTCAAGTTATAAGCTTTGAAAAAAAATGTGTTTTTGTTGACTTTCAAAAATGACCTATAATGTCCAAATTTGTAACTTTTTGTGAGTGCATTTCTTGATCTTGGGATGTGAAGATGGGTTGTAGGAAATTGCATCATCTTCAAAATGAGATTTTGATGGGTCATTTCTCATAAAGTATGAGAAGGTTATGCTTGGTCAAAGTTGAGTTGACTTTTCCTACAAAAACCCTAATTTAGCAACTTTTGAATCTTGATGAATCTTGAGCAATCCTTGATGAATCATGATCAACCCTTGATCAAATGATGAATTATCCTTAAAAATGAGAATGTTGACAAAAAATCTTGAGGTTTGACTGTATTTGGGACACAGTTGACTTTTGCCCTAGCACAATCGATTTTTGGGCCTCTTGAGCAATTGACTGACCAAACTTCCACTGCAAGGCTTGAAATTTGACATGGGTGAACTTAAGAACATATTAAGACATTGGGAAGAACTTTAGGCCATTTGGATGTAAGGACCTTGATGCAACACAAAACCCTAATTTTGACTTGTCTGCCTTAGGAGGTGATTTGACTGTCCAACCCTTGAGCCATTTTGAACAACTTGAAGATTATTCTTGACATATCTTGAGAAATTTTGGGGTACAACATTTGCCCCTGTTCAATTTTCTTAAACCTGAGGATATAGATTGGCTTTTGAGCCTTTCGTGATCTGAAGGTGGAAGATAATTGAACATGATGACACAAAAATATGTGATATTTCTGGCTTGATATACACCAAATATTTCTCATACTTTAGTTTGAATTAAATTATTTTATAAGTATTATGCAGGTATTTTTCTATTTTTGCAGATGTGCACTGAGCCGAACACTTTTGAAGAAATGAAGAAAAAAGGGTGCAAAAAGTAGTAAAAGAGCCTAAGGAGAAGAAAACAGCCCAAAAGCCCATTACACATGTAAGCACGTGGCCCACAAGCAACCAAGCCCTGACGACCGTCAAGGGGACGTGACGAACGTCACGCTCCATGAAGACCAAGTGACGATAGTCACTTGCGTGTGACGAACGTCACAGCCTATCACCCCACTTTCTCCTCATCCAACAGACAGAAACACGTTCAAGGATTAATCCAACGAGTTCCTACATTCTCTCACCCACTCAGTCAAGAGAGCAATGAACGTGACAATTAAATGGCCTATTATTTCTCAAGGAAGAAAAGTGAATTGTTCCTACATTTTCAAGAGCAACGAATCAAGCAAGCACTATAAATAGAGCCTGAGACCACAGTAGAAAGGGTTCTTCTTTTTGGGCGAGAAAGTTTAGAGATTTTATTAAGAAAATATTATTTTCAGCAGAATATTATTTTCAGCATTATTTCTTTTCAGCATTATTTTCTTTTCCCAGTTATTTCTTTCCAGCACTATTCTTTCAGCATTATTTTCTTCTGTACGGTTAAATATATTCTCCGATCGAAGCAAAGCCTACAATTTGTGCAGGAGTGCTTCTGTCTTCAGAGTTATTACCAGCTTTATGTTTACAAATTCTTATTGCTTATTAATTAATATAATTATGTTTATTTGTGTTTGTCCTTTAAATTATTCTGCGATTTGGTTTAATATTATGTCAAGCTAGAAATCTTATACCGGTATGTAAAGTCAATCAACCGAGGGAACGAGTAACTTAGTCGGACTATTTTTACTACGAAAATTTCTTTTCTGGCCTAAGTTACTATTTTTCAAATCATTAAATTGTTTTGTTACGGAAGTAAAAAACAGATAGAGGTTAGGGTCAACAAAGCGGAAGTTTGAGATCTTTTAACTGGACAGTAGTAATTAGGCATTGGCTTAAAATACAGTGGAAGCACTTTAAAGTTAATTAAGATTTTGTTGTTTCCAAAAAGTGTTTTTAACTCCTGCGGGATGGAGGAAGCGTACGTTAGGACTTAACTGCATAGCCTAGATCAACAAAACGACAGTGTGAGACGAGGGTTTTTAAACTAGATAGGTTTTACTGAAAACTGTTTTGAAAATATAAAGACACCCGACAGGTCGCTAGTTCCCGAGGTGAGACTGTTGCATACTGGTAATTAAGCTCATTGATTACTAAAATACAACTTAATTTAGCGATTAGTTTCCCTACAACCCAAATCAAATATTCATTAGCTTTAGATTTACATAGTAACAATAGAAAACGGTAGATCGATTCATCAGTGTCTGTGGTTCGATATCTTTTAAAAACTACTCGACAAGACTGTGCACTTGCAGTCCGAATCATTGGATACATAAGTACAAATCCCACGATCAAGTTTTTGGCGCCGTTGCCGGGGACTGATTTAGGTCGATATCGCTACTCTTTTGTTTCGTAATAGAGACTAGAGCAAAAATTTCTCTCTTTCTTCTCTATTTCTTTTCTTATCTTCTCTAATTTTGTATACCAAACACTCATTCGCAAGACGAGCCGTTATACATACAAATCAATGATATCGAGCGTTATCTCAGACTTAGACGCCACATTCAAGAGTACCATCTCTTGCATAACACTCAACCTCGTCAATCACTCGAACCGCCCATTTCTCCACCAACCGAAGAAATGGATGCAAATCCTGCTCCGCGCCCACTCAAATCCTATGCCATACCCTCACAAGATGAACCACATAACAACATTGCTGCCCCTCCGATCGAGGCTAACAACTTTGAACTGAAACCCTCTTTGTTATCCGTTGTGCAACAAAACCAGTTCTCTGGTGGGTCGATGGAAGACCCTAATCTTCATCTATCAATATTTCTACAGTACGCAGATACAATCAAGAACAATGGGGTCAGTCAAGAAGCAATAAGACTTCGTCTCTTCCCTTTCTCTCTAAGAGACAGAGCAAGAGCTTGGCTCCAATCTCTACCCGCAAACTCAGTCACTACATGGGACGATCTGAAGAAAGTTTTTCTTACGAGATATTTTCCACCAAGCAAAACAGCTATGCTAAGATCTCAGATAAGCGATTTTAGACAAAAGGAGAACGAATCCCTTTTCGATGCTTGGGAAAGATACAAAGATCTGATGAGACTATGCCCACATCATGGCCTGGAAGAATGGTTGATTATCCACACCTTCTATAATGGTCTCCTCTACAATACAAGATTAACAATAGACGCTGCCGCAGGTGGTGCACTTATGGACAAATCCTACACTGCTGCCTACGCTCTAATTGAAAGTATGGCCCAAAACCACTATCAGTGGGGAAGTGAAAGAGGACACGCAGATAAAGGTACTACAGAGAAAGCACCGACAAAAGGAGGAATGTATGAGATAAGCGACCTAGACAGTGTCCATGCTAAGGTAGATGCCCTCACCCTAAAGATTGATAATTTGACCGCAATACCTCCAGCCACCGTGGCTGCTATAACTCCCAATTGCGAAATATGCGGAGTACCTGGACATCTAGTCACAGAATGTAACATCTTGGCAGGAACTCCAGCTGACCAAGTGAATTATGCTCAAGGAAACCCTTACTCAAATACGTACAACCCTGGATGGAAAAATCACCCAAATTTCTCATATAAAAACCCCAATGCGTTGTATGCTCCAAACCAAGCACCTGCCGTACCACCTGGATATCATAAAACTCCTGCAAATGCTCCTAGTGCACCTAGAAAATCAAACTTAGAACTGATGATGGAGAACTTCATAGCTACTCAAGCGCAAACAAATAAAGACGTCCAAAATCAAAACATACACACTAATGAGCAGATAAAACAATTAACAAACAAAATAGATGCTTTGGCCACCCACAATAAAATGTTAGAAACCCAAATATCTCAAGTGGCTCAACAACAAGCACCTACAGCCGCACCGGCTGAGACATTTCCCGGTCAACCACAACCTAACCCAAAGGGGCATGCTCATGCCATCATATTAAGGAGTGGAACCAAGTTAGATGGACCGCCTGACCCAAGACTATCAAATCAAAGTATGTATCAAAAGGATGAAACGTCAACTGAGAAGGAGAATCAACCAGAGAAACCAGAGGTAGACGAAGAAGATAAAGGAGGAGAGGCCAAAGAAAAAGAAAAACCTTATGTGCCTCCACCGCCTTATAAACCCCAAATCCCTTTTCCTGGTAGATTAGACAAACCCAAGAATGTAGGGCAATTTAAAAAATTCGTAGAACTTCTGAAACAACTCAATATAACAATTCCTTTCACATAAGCTATAACTCAAATGCCCTCCTATGCCAAATTCCTAAAGGAAATCTTATCTAACAAGAAAAAGCTAGAAGATAACGAAACGGTAACGCTTACAGCAGAATGTAGCGCGATTATCCAGAACAAGATGCCTCCTAAGCTGAAAGACCCCGGAAGTTTCTCTATACCATGCCATATAGGTAAGTTTGTCATAGACAAAGCCCTATGTGATCTAGGCGCTAGTATTAGCGTTATGCCTTTATCCATATGCAACAAAATGGAAATGGGTGAACTAAGACCGACAAAGATGTCAGTTCAATTAGCGGATCGCTCCGTCAAATACCCAGTAGGAATCTTAGAAAATGTTCCCGTACGAATAGGTCAATTCTACATCCCTACAGATTTCATAATCATGGATATAAGAGAAGATGAAAGCACACCTATCATCTTAGGAAGACCATTCTTAGCCACAACTGGAGCTATCATAGATGTAAAAAAGGGCAAACTAACCTTTAAAGTAGGTGAAGAGAAAGTCGAATTTATTCTAACACAATTATTACAATTGCCCGCCATAGATGACACATGTTATCTGGTGGACATCATGGACGAATGCGTAAGAGAAATTGAATGGGAACCAATACCTTGTTTCGAAACCATGAAGATTCCCTCACCTCTTATATTTGAAGATAATGAATGGTGTCTTGAATACCGAGACGATAATCTGAGTGAATGCTTAGCTCTGACACCCGATCACATGCCTTGTCCAAGAAAATCGGCATTGGATCTTAAGCCATTACCTAAGACCTTCAAATATGAATTCCTTGACACCGAGTTAAAGCGACCTGTAATTGTCAACGCGGACTTAGGACAACAAGAAACAGACAAATTATTACAAGTCTTAAGAAAATATCCCTCCGCCTTAGGATACAACATTACAGATCTCAAAGGAATAAGCCCTTCCATATGCATGCATCGTATTATGCTGGAGAACGACTGAAAATATTCTAGAGAACATCAACGAAGAATTAACCCAATATGGAGCACCGTAGTTAAAGATGAAGTTAAAAAACTTTTGAACGCTGGAATCATATACCCCATCTCTGATAGTCAATGGGTAAGCCCAGTCCACTGTGTACCAAAGAAAGGTGGTATAACGGTAACAACAAACAAAGCAGGCGAAGCTGTAGCGGAACGAACTATAAGTGGAGCTAGAATGTATATTGACTATAGGAAGCTAAACAAGGCCACTCGAAAAGACCATTTCCCTCTACCATTCATTGATCAAATGCTTGAACGATTAGCTAAGCACTCACATTACTGTTATCTAGACGGTTACTCCGGATTCTTTCAAATCCCTATTCACCCCGATGACCAAGAGAAAACAACATTCACATGTCCTTATGGAACTTTCGCCTACCGACGAATGCCGTTTGGATTATGCAATGCTCCCGCCACGTTTCAGAGATGCATGATGGCAATCTTTGCTGATTTCATAGACAACATTATGAAGGTCTTTATGGACGACTTCTCTGTATGTGGAGAGAGTTTTGAAGATTGTCTGGTGAATTTGGAGAAAGTTTTGGAGAGATGCGTAAAAGTTAACCTCGTTCTGAATTGGGAAAAGTGCCACTTTATGGTCAAACAAGGAATCGTACTAGGACACGTTGTGTCCGAAAAGGGGATTGAAGTCAATAAAGCTAAGATCGAAGTCATAGAAAACTTGCAACCCCCTGAAACAGTGAGAGAAATACGCAGTTTCTTAGGACACGCCGGTTTCTACCGACGATTCATCAAAGATTTCTCGCAAATATCAAAACCTCTAACCACCCTCCTTATGAAAGACGTTGAATTTGATTTTGATGACAAATGCCTAAAAGCATTTAACCAACTAAAAACAGCTCTTGTATCCGCACCAATCAGGCAACCACCCGATTGGAGACTTCCATTTGAAATCATGTGTGATGCAAGTGATTACGCCGTAGGTGCAGTCCTGGGACAAAGAAGAGATAAGAAGCTTCATGCGATATATATGCTAGTAGAACCTTGGACCCTGCACAGATGAATTATGCAACAACGGAAAAAGAACTTTTAGCCGTAGTCTTCGCACTAGACAAATTTCGCTCCTACCTCATAGGCGTAAAAATAATCATCTATACAGACCACGCAACTATTAGATATCTCTTAACCAAGCAAGACTCAAAGCCGAGACTTTTGAGATGGATTATGCTTCTACAAGAGTTCGATTTGGAAATTAAAGACAAAAAAGGTACCGAAAACATAGTAGCCGACCATTTATCTCGAATGGAATAGCTGACACCAGAAGAAGTACCTATTAACGATGACTTTCCGTATGAACGTCTGTTGGCTCAGACGGACTTAGGAGACGCCAGAAAAGAACCGCCTGAATCAAATCCAAATCAACTTCTCTTAGGACTTGACACACAAGCTGCTAACAACGATTCACGAGAAAGCCAAGACCAAATAAACAATGCTATACAAGAAGCCGTGGTCTCTATCCAAACCATACCATGGTATGCGGACATAGCAAATTACTTAGCTGCAAAAATCCTACCCCCTGATATGACTTATCAACAGAAGAAGAAATTCTTTCATGATTTGAAACATTACTTTTGGGATGAACCTTTACTATTCAAGAGGAGTGCAGACGGTATTTTCCGAAGATGCGTCCCGGAAAACAAAATAGAAAGCATTATTTCTCATTGTCATGATGCCCCTTACAGAGGTCATGCAAACACATCAAAGACATGTGCCAAAATTTTGCAGTATGGCTTCTACTGGCCAAATTTGTGGAAAGATGTGCACATAGACATCCTAAACCGCAACCGATGCCAACACACTGGAAATATATCCAGACGCGATGAGATGCCTCATACCGGCATCCTACAAGTGCAAGTCTTTGATGTATGGGGAATCGACTTCATGGGACCATTTCCATCCTCATTCGGAAACAAATATATACTCGTGGCTGTAGATTACATTTCAAAATGGATTGAAGCAATAGCTTCTCCAACAAACGATACTAGAGTCGTGATTAAAATCTTCAAAACCATTATATTCCCAAGGTTTGGTGTACCCAAACAAGTTATAAGCGACGGTGGCTCCCACTTCATATCACGAATCTTTGATAAACTCCTAACCAAATATGGGGTGAGGCACCGCGTCGTAACACCATACCACCCCCAAACAAGCGGACAGGTGGAAGTCTCAAATCGAGAAATAAAACAAATACTGGAAAAAACTGTTGCCACTTCAAGAAAGGATTGGTCAGCTAAGTTACCCGACGCATTATGGGCCTACATGACGACATTCAAGACACCGATAGGTACACCACCCTTTAAATTCATATATGGAAAATCATGCCACCTGCCAGTGGAAATTGAACATAAAGCTTACTGGGAAATTAAAACTTTAAACCTAAGCTACACTGCAACAGGAGAGAAAAGGATCCTCGACATAAATGAATTAGAAGAACTAATATTAGATGCATATGAAAATGCAAGGATCTACAAAGAAAGGACGAAAAAATGGCATGACAAACGTATCTCAAGGAAAGAATTTAATGAAGGAGATGTAGTACTCCTATTCAACTCTCGTCTGAAACTGTTCCCTGGAAAACTCCGTTCACGATGGTCTGGACCATTCGAAGTAACCAAAGTTTTCCCCAGTGGTGCCATAGAAATCAAAGGAAAATCCATGAATCCATTCTTAGGAAACGGCCAACGCCTAAAGCATTATTACAACGTCGAAAATAAGGATTACACCGCGAGCTTAACGCTATTAGAGCTACCGCACCAATTTGAAAACTAATTCACGTCTAACAACAAATGTCAAGCTAACGACATTAAACAAGCGCTGTGTGGGAGGCAACCCACAATTTTTTATTTTTTATTATTATTTATTATCTCTCAAATATCTTTACCTTTTATTTTCATTTCTGCATTCTGATTTTTACTTTCCGATTTTTTTTCCTTTTCTTTCTTTCTCCCACAACATATTTTACTTATTTTTCATTTTTCTTTTCCAAATTTTAGTACCGATTCACAGGAACCTACAAGCTAAATATAATGGATACTATCATTTTTGCCTCGGAGACTCAGCAGAGACGATATGAGATTCTGGCTCAGCGCCAGATGAGTATGACCACGTATGTGCATGATCCCACCTTGACAGCCTTAGGAATCAGGGAAAGTGTCTACTTCATGTTAAACCAGATAGGATGGGAGGGGTTCCTAGCCCATAAACACCCTACACACCAACGCCTGACCTTGGAGTTCTTGATCTCACTCATCTATAAACCCACACAAGGCTTAGGGCGTAGTAGAGGTCAGATGTCCTTTAGATTGTTCGGTTTCACCCACCAGTTTACAGTTTGCAGTCTAGCTCAGCTGCTAGGATTCCCTAGCTCTTTAGACGCCCACATGGAAACCCAGGCGGATGAGTACCTCAACTTTGAGCTTAATCACTTTTGGAGAGACATAGCGGGCCAATATCCCGAGGACCCCGACCACCTTGATGCCACCGAGATTCATAACCCTGCTATTAGGTATTTCCATCACATTTTAGCTTTCACATTTTTTGGAAAACCTATTAATCAACTCTCGGTTTCTAGGGATGAGTTGTTCATCATTTACTGTGCTTTTCAGACCAGACCAGTCACTGGCGCATCATTTATGATCGCCAACATGTCAGCTATAGCTCAGTGTACCCATGGCCCCATCTGTGTCGGCGGGCTAGTCACTATGATAGCCGAGGCCCTATCCCTATGTTCATCTCTGTCGCGCCTTACACCGTACGCCAGATATTATACCATGGACATCCCTTTTTGCTTTAACATTTCTTTGATTGGTAACCTCAGCCCACCTCACTTTCAGCTGCTTGTCCAACGTAACCCTGTCTATTGCTTCAAATTGCCTAGCCCCGAGCATACCAGTGTCTATACCAAGACAAATTGGATATATCCCCTAGAGAAGACAGCCGAACACGACCCTGAGAGGGAGGAGAGAGACCCATCTACACCCACAGGTTACCACGATTATACACCTTTGGATTATCCTACACTACCCCTTGTTTCTACAGCTAATGACATACCCATGCCTGATCATGCACATACGATCAAGACTCTGTAGACAGATGTTACCACACTCCGAGGAGAGCTCGACACTGTTAAAGAAAATGTCAGCACACTTCGGTGTGACTTCTTTCATTTCATGGACGTCGTCACGGAGCAGTTTGACCATATTTATCAACATCTGCACGCTTCTGCACCACCTCCCGGAGGCCCTCATGCTTGATAGTTTTTCTGTACCGCCCCAGTGAGGACACTGTTTGTTCTTAGTATGGGGGGGGGGGGGGGGGAGTTCATTGTTTTTCATTATTATTATTCTCAAACTCATTATGGTTTTAATTATTTTCGAATAATATGTTACTTTTCGGTCCTAAAATTTTATTCATATCCATTTTATTTATTTTTATTTACAAAGTATGCATTCATTTTTTGCAATTTCCGTTATTATTTTCATTTGTTCTTAATTTCTATTATTATTATCATCAGTTTTTTATTTTATTTTTGTTACCATCTTTATTTGCTTCTTATTTACCATATCATTTTTCCAACTATACAATATGCTACTAATCCCTTGCAATACACTTCTCAAAATTGAAATTAATTAATTAATTTAGTGGAGCACGAATTCAAAGAAGTCAAAGCGACCAACATCACCTCACCCTGACGAACATCAGTATGCATGTGACGAATGTCGGGGAGTGTCTTTGACTCTGACGAGCGTCAGGAAGCGTGTGACGAACGTCAGGCAATGTCCCCCATGCTTTTCAATTCCGTGACCGTTGATAGCATTGATGCGCGAAAAATTTGTATTAAAATTCCACCACCCCATTTACTCTACTTACCCATAACCTCCCAAATTTAAAAATTCTCCCATAAACACCATTAAATTTCTTACTCCACAAAACCATCTATATAAACCCTCCCCTTCCATCCTTAGTTTCATCACTACCACTCCCTTTCCATCTCTCTACCACATATACATTTTTTTCTATCAAGTTCAACAATCATGGCCAACCAACCCGAACCCGACATGCGACATCTTGTGCTCCGACAAGGAGAAGCCGGTGAGCTTCAAAAAGAGAGGTACATAAAATTCCATCACCGAGGGCTAACATCCACACGGTTCGTCGACAACACTTGCTTGCAAGAATTAGGCTTGCAACCTCATATGGAAGGCTTGCTGAATAAAGATGGCCTAAGATTTATTAGCACGATGAACACACCAACTTACGAAGCTCTCACGTTGAAATTCTTGAGTTCCTACGCATATCACACTCGAGAAGATGCAGACACACACCTGACGGGAGCCGCTCATTTTCGGATGTTCAACCGAGAGTACCAACTCAACCATGAAATTTTGAGCGACATATTTCATTTTCCCCGAGGGAATAATATGCAATACCGCATACCCCCAGAATTGGATTGGAATGGAAGTGCATACGCACTATGGGAGAGAATAACCGGTGAACCAAATGTCACACCCGAAGCACGGTACGCCTCTCACATCCACAACCCGAACATCCGCTTCTTACACCGTGTTATGGCAAACACAATATTCGGAAGGGCAAACAACAACAAGGTAAACACTAAAGAATTATATGCTCTCCACTATACCTTTTCGCAAAACATCCGTCTTAATCCAGTCACTTTAATGATGGCCCATATTCAAAACGTCGTTGCAAGAGAAGGGACCGCACCTTTTTGCATCGGAGGCATCGTCACCGCCATCGCAGTTCACTTGAACTGGGGGAAAGGATCCAACTCCTACCTCCGCTGCCAGCAGTTTTTATGGACATTGATAACTGTAGAGATGGCCGCCTGATTAAAGTACGAGAAGCTGGAGGATACTATCTCATGGTTGAGAATTCAAGAGTTTGTAGTATGATCATGCCAAATCATAATCGTACTTACTTGGGTAATCCGGATAACTGGCTTTACAACCTTAACGCCCCTGAACCCGGAGAAAATGTGCAAGGAAATCAAGGTCAGGCTAACAACGTTGCCGCTGACAAAATCGAAGAAGAATTAGAGCAGCAAGAGCCCCAACCACAACAAGCCAACAATCCCGCCACCATCGATGCAATATATGCCGCAATAATGCAACAAAACCAGTTGTCCACTCAACGCCACCAGAGCCTCGAGACACGGAAAATCAAGATGATGGCTCTCATGCAACAAATGCAGAGAGACCAAAATGACTACGCTCTCAGGCACAATCAAAGTATGCTGGAATTCACCACAGGAATAACGACAGATATGCGAGCCTTAACACTCCGTGTTGACGACTTGCATAATATCATATCCCAAAGAGATGGCGGCGAATCTTCCAGACATGGCGGGCAAGCAAGTCGAAGAGCAAGGACACGTGGCCGATACCAAAGACAAGAGGAGGAAGAATGATTATGTTGTTATCTTTCCCCTTTCCCGCTTCTATCAATACATTGAGGACAATGTATGATTCAAGTATGGGGGAGGAAGTATTTTCCTTTTTCTAGTAATTTTTATTTTTTGTAATTTCCCTTCTGTTATCTTAAATTCAATAATTTTTTTTTCAAGTCATCTATTGCAGCAATTTGTGTTGTTCTTTTAGACTCCCCTTTCTTTTTTTGAGCCCATAAAATTTTTTTTCTCACTCGACAAGTAAATAGACTGCAAAATCTTTAATCATCAGGAATTGGGGCGAGATTAAGCGAAATTTCTACCGTTTAGACACTCTACAACCCCAGAGTATGATAGATAAGTTCAAGTACCCGTTGTTTCCAACACCCTGAGTTTAGTCTTTATAGTAACCTTGAGTAGTTTATATTAGCAGTCAGCATCGTCTTAAGCACAAACTACGCAGGAAGTCGATGAATATATGTGGATGATAGAATATTTCAGCAAAATGTTGCAAGGAAACACACTGATTAAATTGGACGATCCTCACCCGATCGCCTAATCCAAAGGATGTAAACCTTACAAAGTAACATGAAAATTCATTTGATGGATGGTTCAGGAGCATCTGGTACTGAACTCGGTAGGGCAGATTACGGTCTGATCCCCCACATCCAACATTTGAATTAAAGGTTACCACATTAATGTGCCAGAAACCTCTAAAAGTTTAAAAGGATCATAACCACTAACCGACTGTTGTTTACCTGGGGATTTGGTAAACAACCGCTGATCCTCCAAATGGTTACTTATTTGGTTACTCGCAGGATCGATCAGATTGATCCTATGGACATAGGTTGATTTTGAAGTTTAATTAATGTGGATAAGGCTTTAAGTAAATTGTTTAAAGTAAATTGCATAAAGGAAAGGCTTGGTAAAATAAACAAGGCTTGAATGTAAAGGTTCGACAGGAATTTTAAAGGGGAAAAGAATGTAAAATACTGGAAAAGTAAATGACTTGAATTGATTAAATTGGTGTTTCACACATACATTTCTCAACAATTCGTTCGCTCACACTGGGTACTTGAATCTAAATGAGTGACTATGTATCTATTGTGAACACCCGCGAGAAACTACACGTCTACTCCTATTTATACAAAAACATTCCAAGTAACCGTCGGGCAGTTACACTGCTTCGAGATCAAGCCACTTGTCACGTTCTCCCTGTTCGACGCTCCAGATCCTTGCACGTTAGCACGTAGTAACTGCTGGAAACCGTTTTCCCTCCAAAGCTTTGAATTTCAAACTGCTCCACTCTGGACCATCGAACACGTTCGTCAAGAGACGTCTTCGACGAAAACTCCTTCGACGTCGAAGGCAATCAGCCTTCTTCCTTGGAAGAAATCTTCTAAGTATTTTTGCCATCTTTCGACAGGCACTTCGACAGGCTTAGCCAGTCGAAAGCATTCTTCAGCTTTTAATGGCTGTCATCAATCAAAACAAAGGTGTCGAATTTAGGAGCCAACAAATTGCCCCCCAAGAATGCCTTATTTCGACTCTGAAAGAAAAAGGCATTCTTTGAAAACGCCATTCGACACCTGTTTTTCCACGCTTAGTCACAAGTTAACTTGTGCACTTTTTGTTGCTTTTTACCAACTATTGGCAATCCCAAGAAACCATCATTGATTTGATCCTAGGACGTCACTGTCAGTACGGCGTGCAGAACCAAAACATCACTTCATAATTTGTCATTATGACAAATTCAAAAAACGAGGACGCACGCCGCGTCTCTCTGTTTCTGCAGAAACGGCCAAAACAACAGGATGCTGCCACGCGTCCCACTACTTCCTACAGCATTAAATGACATTTAATGTCCTCGTTATTGGGAATTTCTCCCACTACTATAAATAGTAGTGAATATCCCATTGTGGGACTTTTCACGCAAACCATCTCTCAAACTCCCTTGCTTTCTTGCAAACTTGTTCTCTTTGCAGAAAAACTCTTCCTTTTCCAACTTCATCTTCATCCTCAACAATGGCTTCTGCTTCAACTGCCCCCAAGACTAGCGCACCAACTGAACAACTTGCTAAACCCAAGGTCTTTGTAACTGCTCCGGTAGTGAACGCTACAGGGAAACGAAGGGTCCCTGAACCATCTGACATCTCTGTTCGTGATGCTTACTCGCGTCACTTGATGATTCCGGTTGGATACTCCAACCAAATCTTCGCAATGTCTGGACCCATGAACCCCAGCATCTCTGAAGCTCTGAAGATCAAGAGCTACTTTCCCATCGTCGAGAAACTCAAGCCAGTAGCCTGTGCTAAGAAGGACGCAGAAGACAACGAAGACCCTACACACGAGAAGATTGACCTTCGTTTCTTCAACAGAAGTGTTAGAGTCTTCAGGTCCTGCCCTAATCTCACCCAGGACTATGTTGCTTGGCTAACAAAGCTGGAAAAACATCAAACCCCAGTCTGGAAGGAAATGGGAATCTTTGACCTAATAATGCTGTCGAAGACAGGCTTAAACTACTCCCCAGAGATGCTTATAGCTTCGCTGTTGTTCTGGGATAACTCTCACTTCACCTTTCACCTTCCATGTGGGATGTTAACCCCCACACTCTTCGACGTAGCAGCCATCACTGGCCTTCAACCAACCGGAGATTACTTCGACCCGGAAGAGATGTCGGAGGACCAAATTGGCTTTTCTGAGACGAAGCCAACATTCACTACCTTTATCAACCATTATCACGACCAGTCGACAGACGCAGTGTCCGACGTTGAACACATAGCGTTTCTAGCCTTATGGCTAACTCGCTTCGTGTTCTGTTCGAAGTCTCTGCAAGTGACCAAAAAGATGGTCACTCTGGCCACCCAACTGCATCACCGCCAGAACATCTGTTTGGCAGAACTAATTCTGGCCAGTCTTTATGACTCCATCAGCAATGGGGTTACTCTCTTGAAACATGTCGAAGATAGGAACAGTTTGCTACTCGCTGGGCCTTTCTGGCTACTTCAACTGTGGCTTAACGCCACTTTCGAGTCTTTCATACCCAAGAAGACTCAGATAAATGAACAAGCCCCAGCGATAGCTAATAGACGTATCGAAGGAATTAGGCTGGCTCTACTGACACCTGTAGAAGATGGGCTAGAGTTCCAACAAACCTTCACTAACTTCGTGCTGATGTTCGCTCGAAGGAAGGAATTTGTTTCGACTATGGCTCCATTTGCACAACGAAAGGTGGGGCCAGCATGGTTTACGAGGCCACATCCCAAGGAGTCGAGTGGTCCCAATGTTGATGAGCACACTATACTTTGGGAGGCGTTCCTGACACCCAGGATCATGCCTCTTCGATTTAAGAGTTCTAAGACTCATCTGAGTCTGCTTGCTTATCAACCAAATCTGGTATCTCGCCAGTTTGGTATCATCCAAACCCTGCCTTCTCCCATTTTCCCAAGAGAGAAGTCAATGTTGTACTTCTGCAACGATTATACAGAAGAAGCTGCTACCAAGCATATCGGAAGGTATGCTGGTCGAACAATCCTCTCGCTGTTCAACTACCAGCTTAACTTCCTTTGCTCACCATCTTTTGAAGAGTGGTGGAGAAGCTATTACGCTGAGTACTTCTTCGACGAGAAGGACTTCATATCAGAGTTGCAGAAGTCTTTTGTCCTTGTGTTGGACAAAGTAAAGAAATGTAAGTTCATACTCTCACATTACTTTTTATCTTTCTCTTCGACTGTTAGCCTGTTAACTTTCCTTTTCGCTTCCAGTTGTTCGAAAACCCTTGGCCAAGAAGGCTACAGGAGGCCCACAAGGAGGGGTCCCTTCGACGAAACCTCCACCGCCGGCGAAGACTATAGCGCCGGCGAAGACAACAGGCAACCAACAGGGGGAAGGCTCTTCGAGGAGGCCTCCTGCATTGGTAACCAGATTTTCTTCATTTTTCTTCTGGCTTTCGATTTTTTATTTTCGACGTAATTATTCAATCGAATTCCTATTGGTTTTATAGGCCCCTTCGCCCAAGAAAAGGACAGCATTGGTGATCGAATCGGGGAGTGATGACGAAAGTGATTCCCCTCCCTCTCCCTTAAAGAGGCGAAGGTTAACGAAGGACGCTTCTGTTCCTACTCCAACTCCTGAAGGTCGAACCGTCAGAATAAAGGTTGGTGTGAGAAAGCCTAGGCCACCTGCGGTGGTCATCGAAGAACCAACTGAGGAGGAACTGAACGCTCTAGTTACTCAGCCTGTCGAAAGTGATAATTCCAGCCCTGGGGCTGAAGTCAATCCACAGGTAATCTATTGGACCCTTCTTATAACTTAGGCATAGATACCAGTATTTGATTATGTCTCTTTCGACATCTGAAGATTTGTCTTCTTCCTCTTTTTCAGGAAACTACTGGAAGTTCCCCACCAAGGACTTCAGAAACTCTGGAATCTGCTGACCTTAGCAGGCCTCAGGTGCAAGATTTGGGCAATGACGAAGCCCACACTGAGCATGAGGCCAATGCTGAAACAGTGGAGAAGACAACTGAAGAACCTATGGCGGAGGAAACACAGCCAGAAACGGTTCCTGTGGTGGTCTTGTCGTCAGAAGAGAATCCTGAAGGAAGAGACCAAGGCAATGGCGAAGAGAATCAAGATGCTGTTGACGAAGAGCATCAAGGTGGTACTGGCGAAGACCACCAGGGGGACGCTAGCGAAGAGCCACAAAATGACGCTGGCGAAGGACCCCAAGGTGAGGTTAATGAAGAACCACGAGTCGACGCTATTACCGCCTCAGTTCAAGTCGAAGAGCAACCAAACAAGGCACTCAGCAATCAACAGCCTCCAGTCCAAGATAATACTGTGGCGAGGGTCACCTCCTCAAAGCATAGGTCGAAAGAAGATTTGGAAATCTTGAAACAAACTGACCCTGTCAGCTACCTCAATGCAATCGTCGAGAGTAAGAGTTCTTCTGACACTAGTCAGGAAATTCCTACTCTGTCAGGGAAATCTACTGAGACTTCTCCTCTTGATGATGCGTTGGCGAAGGTCAAGGCCCAGTTCTTCAAGAGAGATTTAATGAAGGCTTTAGAGGGGGACCCCACTGCTCCATCTTGCTTGAAAGAGGTTTTGAATGCTGTTGATTTCGATGCTGTAGCCCCAGAAATCTCAGACTTAATCATGGAATTACATTCTATGATTGACCAAGTCTCAGCGGATTACCGGCGCCAACGAACTTTTAACAGTCAGCTCGAAACGCTGCATGGCAAGAGCTTATCTGCGTGGACTGCTGTCTCAAGTTCGACTTCTCGAATTGCCGAGTTGTCGAAACAGAAAGCGTCTGCACAGGAAAGGTTCGATGCTATTGAGCGAGAGAATATCTCCTTCCGAGCACAAATTGCAGAGATAGAGGCGAAGATAAACGCCAACACTGTGCTCCAGGAGGAAATTCTTTCGACCATCCCAGACGCTGAGAGCCAGACTGAGATCAAGCAAGGCCTGGAGTTCGCTGAGAGGGCCCAAAGCCTCGACGCTCAAATTGCCAAACTGGAGCAAGAAAAATCTTGGTGCAAGAAGAGGTTGGATTTGCAGCATGCTAAGTATCTTCGACTCAAGAATTCTCTTTCTTTTTGATTCTCTTTTGTAACCACCTTCTGTAATCGCTTTCGACAACAATTGCCATTTTGGCAGAAATTAATAAAATTTCCATTTTGGCATTTTTATGGTTAATTTGGTTTATTATTTTATTTTTATCTCTTGAAGTATAGGCTTGTATTTTTTCAAATACTTACCATTTACTCTCAAGAGCCTTTTATCACCACTTATCTCTTCGACCTCATAGGCTCCACCAGAGAAAGTTTGGATAACTCTGAAGGGTCCCTCCCATTTGGGTGACCATTTCCCCATGCTTCGATCCCGTCGATCCATGGGAAGAATTACCTTCCAAACTAAATCTTCAGGCAAGAATACCTTAGGTTTTACCTTTCTATTATAAGAGTCTTCGACTCTTTTCTTCTGAAGCCTGAGTAAGTCGAGAGCATGTAATCTCTCTTCGTCTAAATCCACCAATTCATCTAACATCATGTTCCAATAAACCTCAGAAGGAATATCATAATGCCTCTGAACTCTTGCAGATTGAAGACAAATTTCTGCTGGCAATACTGCATCATGGCCAAAAGTTAGCCTATATGGTGTTGTACCAGTGGCTTCTTTTGGGGACGTTCGACAAGCTTCTGCTGGCAATACTGCATCATGGCCAAAAGTTAGCCTATATGGTGTTGTACCAGTGGCTTCTTTTGGGGACGTTCGACAAGCCCATAAAATCTGGTCTAACGTCTTATGCCAATTCTTTGGTTTCTTCCCAACATGTTTCTTTATCAAGCCAATTACCACTTTGTTAGCTGCTTCGACTTGACCATTCGCCTGTGCATAGTAAGGCGTGGATGTTAGGAGTTTGAAACCTGTTTCCTGAGCAAATTCCTGCATCTTTCGACCAGTGAAAACTGAACCTTGGTCAGTTGTTATTGTCTCAGGGATTCCATACCTAAATATAATGTTCTTTTGAATAAATTCAATGACATTTTCTTGGTCTACATTGACTAAAGGGACAGCTTCGATCCACTTAGTAAAATAATCAATGCCTACCAATATGTATTTCTGACTCTTTGATGATGCTGGTCGAATCTCTCCAATAAGATCCAACGCCCATCCTCGAAAGGGCCAAGGCTTCACTATCGAGTGAAGTTCGCTTGCTGGTACATGCTGGATGCCTGTATGAACTTGACACTCTTGGCAACCTTTGGCGAACTCAACACAATCTTTCAGCATAGTGGGCCAATATAGTCCTTGTCGAAACAACAACCATTTCATCTTATGGCCTGCTTGGTGAGCCCCACATGCCCCAGCATGTGTAGTCGAAAGGGCTATGTATGCTTCAGTTTCACTTAAACATTTCAGCAACACCCCTTCAGGCGTCTTCTTGAATAACTCATTACCCATGAGTACAAAACTCAACGCCCTGTATTTTGTTTTTCGTTCTGTCGGAGCTCCTGGATTTTGAAGATAGTCCACAATGGGTTTCCTCCAATCCTGGTCTGACAAATTATCAATGAACGAAATCTCGAAGTTTGAGTGATCAGCATATCCTAACCTTGTTGATTCCAAGTCTGTTGGTGATAGACAAGTTGCTCTTATCTTCTCTCGAACTTCGATTGCTCTTTGTAATCTCGTTTTTGAAATTTTATACCCAGATGCAATCTGTGCCAAGTCATTGGCTATCTGATTTTCGACTCTGGGTATGTGTCGAATATTGACACTTTCAAATTGTTTCAATAAACGATTTGCTATCACAAAGTACATAATGAGATTCTCTCTTATGCATTTATACTCCTTTGTGACTTGCTTGATGACTAACTCTGAGTCTCCCATTATTTCGACTCGAGTTGCCCCCAATTCCAACAATATTTCAAGGCCAGTAATTAGAGCTTCATACTCAGCCTCGTTGTTCGAACAAGAACCTTCGATTTGGTACTTGAATGTTGTTGGAATTTTATCTGGAGAAATAAGTAAGACTCCTACTCCTGTTCCATTTTTATGGCTGGAACCATCGAAGTAGAATTTCCAAGGTTCTATCTCCACATAATTAATATCCTCGACTTGAATAGAGTGGTCGACTATGAAGTCTGCAACCACTTGTCCTTTTACTGCCTTAAGAGGCATAAAGGTCAAGGAGTATTCAGTCAATGCTAATGCCCACTTGCCAATTCGACTATGCAAGATAGGTTTCGACAACATATATTTGAAAACATCAAAATGAGACGAAACATAAACATCAACTGGTTTTATATATTGTTTGAGCTTTGTACAAGAGAAATACAGACATAGACACAATTTTTCAACTTCGCTATATCTAGTTTCTGCATCATTCAAGACTCGACTGAGATAATAAATGGGTCTTTCGACTCCATTCTCATCCTCTTGGGCTAACATACTTCCCAGAGTTTTGTCAGATGCAGCTATGTACAATCTCATACTCCTATTGCTACAAGGAGGCACCAAAATAGGTGGCTTAGTGAGGTACCCTTTGATTTTGTCGAAGGCTTCTTGTTGCTCTTGCCCCCATTCGAACCCCTCCTTATTCAGTCGAAGTAAGGGTGAAAAGGCCTGAGCTTTCCCACTTAGGTTAGATATAAACCTTCTCAAGAAATTTATCTTGCCTAAGAGGGATTGCAATTCCTTCTTATTCGATGGCGCTTTCGCTTCCAAAATTGCCTTCGTCTTGTTCTGATTGATTTCGATTCCTTTCTTGTGGACAACGAAACCCAAGAAATCTCCAGCTTTTACACAGAACGCACACTTCAAAGGGTTCATCTTCAGACCATGTTCTCTCATTCTTTCGAATGATTGTCGAAGGTGGTCAATGTGACTCTTCCTGGAAACAGATTTTATAACAATATCATCAATATAAACTTGCATAAAAGTGTTAATAAAATCATGGAAGATAGTATTCATTGCTCGCTGGTACGTTGCCCCAGCGTTCTTTAGGCCAAAAGGCATCACGACCCATTCGTAAGTGCCTAAGGCCCCAGGGCATCGAAAGGCTGTTTTCGACACATCCTCTTCAGCAATGAATATTTGATTATATCCTGAATAACCATCGAGCATACTCAGGTATTCGTAGCCAGCGGCAGAATCGACTAGCATTTCCGCCACAGGCATAGGATATTCATCTTTGGGGGTGGCAGCATTCAGATCTCTGAAGTCTATGCACACCCTTAATGTGCCATTTTTCTTAATTACTGGCACAATATTTGCAATCCATTCGACATACCTTGTAACACGGATGAATTTGCATTTCAGAAGTCTTTCGACCTCCGTTTTGATCTTCGACAAAATTTCTGGAGCGAAGCGTCTTGGATTTTGCTTGATTGGCTTCTTTCCAGGTTTGATTGGCAACTGAAGTTCTACCAATCCTCTGTCGAGACCAGGCATTTCGTCATAATCCCATGCAAAACAGTCTTTAAACTCTTTCAGCAATTGGATTACTTCCAACCTAAGTTCTGGATCAATTTTGGCGCTGATGTAAGTTGGCCTATTCTCTGATCCTTCGCCTAAGTTGATTTCTTCTAAAGGGTCTTGTGCTAACATCTTAATGTTGTTCGCCAAGGGATCCTTTTCGAAGCCCAAAGGCTCATCGTCATAGATCGCGTCGAGCCTCTGTTCCTGCATTTCGTCTGGCATGATATCAGGAGGTCTTGGATCGAAATCCTTTCCTGGGCCAACAGCAGATAATTGTTGATCATTGGCCTGTGTGGCCATGTACTTTACTTCGGCTTCGAGAGCCGTTATCATCTTGGTTTCAGCCACATAGGCCGAAATTCGCTTCAGAGATTGTGACTCAGTCATTATCACTGAATTCACTTCCCCAACCAGTTGGTTGGATACCAGTTAACCCACTGAATTCTATGTGGGACACGTCCTCTCTGTCCCATTAGAAACCATGCTCAGGATGCAGGTATAGGGAACAAAAGGTGTTTGGCGCTGGCGCCATGTCGAAGTCAGGAGCTGGACACGGCCCTATGTGAGCCAAGTTTTTGTCGAAATCTGTTACACCCAAGTGGTTTACTTCGCCAAGGTAGTAACTCTGATCAGCCTCTATGTTTTCGACCAACCCATCTGGGCGCCATAGAAGCAGTCTTTGATGCATCGATGAAGGCACAGCACCTACACCATGTATCCACTCACGGCCTAACAAAAGGTTGTAGTTAGGTTTGGCCGAAATGACCATGAACATTGTTGGTCGAAGGATCGACCCAACTTTTATGTCGAGCTGGATCACTCCCATGGTGGTCCCAATGCCTCCCTCATAGTTGGACAGGACCATATTGTGAGGTTTTATTTCTTCATCCCTTTTGCCAATCTTTATTAGCACAGAATGAGGGATAATATTGATAGTGGCCCCACAGTCGACCAATATCTTGTTCACAGTGGTCTCTTCGAGCTTGGCCCTTATGAACAAAGGTTTGAGGTGATTCTTCATCGCCTCTGTGGGTGGCTCGAAGAAGCCATTTTGTTCCTCTGTAGTGCCATTGTCCATGACAAAATAGCACACTGGCCTGTGTCTGGCCATTTCTTGTTCCATCTCCCAGTCACTGGTTTCGACTTCTACTTGTCGATTGAATTCCCTGGGTAGCATTGAAACAACGTTCACCATTATATCTAGAGTATCGTCGGACTCAGCATCATCTTCGTCTTCGACTTCGCTCTGGTTAGGCCAAACTAGCCTGTTGGTAACTGGTTCTCTCTCGAGAGGCTTTCTTTGTTTCCTTTGAGGCACATTCGAACTAGTTTCAGCTTTAGGTTCGTTGGTAGCCTCCCTTTCAGCTTTTCGCCTTCTTTGATACCTCCTCCATTGGGACCTCGACATAGGATTTTTTCCCTTGTAGTTGCTGGACACTTGAGCAACCTTGGGTGCAGCAACTTGAGGATCTTTCTTCTGGATTAAAGAGGAACCTCTTGGCACTTCGAAAGAATGCCATTTCTCTTCACTTGGCCTTTTCCGGCCAGATGTTTTGTACCAAGTGTCTACTGGTACATTTGTTGGAGGACTAAAAGTCAAAGGCCTCTTGTCTTGATTAGAACCCCTTCTGGGATCATGTCGAAGGTTAGAATTCTCCCTTCTCTTGTTCGCTGCTCTCACGCCTTGTATGTGTTCAGCAGCTTTTTTATCAAAGATAGAACTGCATCTTGGACACAGCATAACCTCTGATTTCTTCTTCTGGCATCTTTGTAAAAAATCTGCCAAGTTTTCGTTTTCCTTAGGGAAAGTCGTTTTATTTGCTTGCTCTTGCCTTATGGCTTCTTCTGAAGTTTTAGGGTCAGAAAGTTCAACCATGTTGATATTCATTGTATCCTTAGTAGCAAGAGTTAGTTGTTTCATTTGTGTCTCCCGATTCTCCGTCTGGCCTTGTACAGTGGCCAATTGGGAACTGGGCTTTGGTCCAGTTTTCTGTGCTTCAGTAGTCTTCGACTTTGGGTCTTCGACCGCTTTCTGGACAGCCTCAATTGTCTTCCTGGATAAGTTTCCAGAAAAACTGCCAAAGATTGGCATGTTGATGTGGTCCTTAGAGACTTCGACCATGTTAATGCCTGGCTTCTTCGACTGGATCTTGGTAGCCTCTATCATGTTCACCTCAGAGGGTTCTGCATAGTGGGCTTCAGCCTTCATTGGATTGGAGTCGACAGCCATGGGGGATTTGTCAGCAAACTTTAATCTCCCTTCCTCAATAGCGTCTTGCACAAGATTCCTGAAAAGAAAACATTGAGAAGTTTTATGGCCCAGAAAATTATGATATTTGCAAAAACCCCTCTTCTTTCTTTGATCAAGAGGAGGCACTTTTACCCCAGGGGGTACTATCATTTGGCCATCTTTAACTAGCAAGTCGAATATTTCATCACATTTTGTGATGTCAAAACTATAAGTCTTTTTTGGGAACCTATCGTTGGTCTTGTCTGGACCAATGGGATTTTTCCCATTTGAGGGGACTAATTGTTTACAAGAGTATGGAGGCCCTTGTTTTAGTTCTGCTAAGTCGACTTCTCCTTCTTCGACAGCTAAAGTATCGTCGAAGGATTCTAGATCTTCGTCATCCATCTCAACGTACGCTATTCTTTCTCTCTTGTGAGTTTTTGTTGCCTTAGCCTTTTCAGCTTTAAGGCGTTCGACTTGTCGAACTCTATCGGCCAGTTGGGCCATGTCTCTTAGGTACTGGGTATCTAGCTTCTTCCTAATAGAATAATCTAAACCACCTGCGGCCATTTCGACCAGCTCATGTTCTGGCACTTGTGTGAAACATCTCGCCTTAAGCAACCTAAACCTATTCAGATATTCGTCTATAGGTTCAGTGAAACGTCTCTTCACACTCGCCAGTTCTTTCAGGCTTATCTTGGTTTGCCCCATATAGAATTGTTCATGGAACAATCTTTCCAACTGGGTCCAATGGTGGATCGAATTGGGGGGTAGAGTTGTGAACCAAGTAAAAGCGTTCTTGGTTAAGGAACTTGGGAAGTATTTGATTCTTAGGTTTTCATTATTTGAAATGTCTCCTGCTTCGATCAAATACCTAGCCACATGTTCGACAGTAGATTCTGTCGTGTCCCCAGAGAACTTAGTAAATTTGGGGACTTTGGTTCTAGGGGGTAAGTCAGTTTGTAACACATATTCTGACAAAGGAGAAGTAAAGTTGGGCCTTCGAAAGCCCATGTTCATCCCATTCTGATTCATGATCCTTTCGATCATGATTGCCAGATTGTTTTCCAACCCCATGTTTTGGTGTTGGATATGCTGAACCACTTCGTCAGCATTTTGGTTTCTGTTAACTAACCTTACCTCTGGGGCTATTACCCTAGGTTCTTCGACAGGCTGTTCGACAGGCTGTTGAACCTGGTTAATGGTGGTTTCTTCCTCTACAAATATCCCCTGATTTCCTCTTATCTGGGCCCTTTGGGGCTGTCGAATAGGTGGGGGTACTCCAAAGAAGTCAGCCAAACGCGTCATTTGCGCTGTAACTTGCTGATTCGACTGAGTAGTATTTTGTATTAGAGGATTTAGCACTGTACTCAAAGTTTGTGCCAACATTTGCACCATATCATGGTTGCTTTCGTCCATCTGTTGCCTCAAGACTGCTGTCGAGGCATTTGTAAGGCCATGGGCTACTTGGGACGTTCCTCCTAAGAGTTGGGTCCTATTTCTATTCGCCATGCCTACTCCAGAGCCTTGGAGTGGCGAAGTGGCACTCACGAAAGGGTCTGAATAAGTGGACGCAGCATTCGTCAGGCTTGCCAATTCAGAAGTTGGCATACCATAGAATGGAATAAATCCTGGGGGAACCACTGGCCTTGGGCCAGTATTTCCCCTTGGAGGGGGGGTTCCCAAAGGCATTCTGGGGCCTGTTAACGAAGTTATTGGCCCCGTGGTTGTGACTGACACTGCTGGCATCGAACCAACATTCGTCGCTTCACTAACGGTCATATTAACCGTTGCTCCCACACTTGGTGGTGGAATTTCATTATTGTTTGGCGGATTCGCCATCTCTTCCCTTCTTCTGGCAGTATTATTATCGTTGGTGTATATTCTACCACTCCTCAATAACATACAACTCGAAAAGATGAGATTTTTCAACAATCAACACACAGTCCCACTGGGCGTGCCAATTTGTTTACCTGGGGATTTGGTAAACAACCGCTGATCCTCCAAATGGTTACTTATTTGGTTACTCGCAGGATCGATCAGATTGATCCTATGGACATAGGTTGATTTTGAAGTTTAATTAATGTGGATAAGGCTTTAAGTAAATTGTTTAAAGTAAATTGCATAAAGGAAAGGCTTGGTAAAATAAACAAGGCTTGAATGTAAAGGTTCGACAGGAATTTTAAAGGGGAAAAGCATGTAAAATACTGGAAAAGTAAATGACTTGAATTGATTAAATTGGTGTTTCACACATACATTTCTCAACAATTCGTTCGCTCACACTGGGTACTTGAATCTAAATGAGTGACTATGTATCTATTGTGAACACCCGCGAGAAACTACACGTCTACTCCTATTTATACAAAAACATTCCAAGTAACCGTCGGGCAGTTACACTGCTTCGAGATCAAGCCACTTGTCACGTTCTCCCTGTTCGACGCTCCAGATCCTTGCACGTTAGCACGTAGTAACTGCTGGAAACCGTTTTCCCTCCAAAGCTTTGAATTTCAAACTGCTCCACTCTGGACCATCGAACACGTTCGTCAAGAGACGTCTTCGACGAAAACTCCTTCGACGTCGAAGGCAATCAGCCTTCTTCCTTGGAAGAAATCTTCTAAGTATTTTTGCCATCTTTCGACAGGCACTTCGACAGGCTTAGCCAGTCGAAAGCATTCTTCAGCTTTTAATGGCTGTCATCAATCAAAACAAAGGTGTCGAATTTAGGAGCCAACAACTGTTCTGCTATGTGCGTGTGAAGATAAAGGGCTTAATGTGATTGCGCTAGAATGAAAAGGGCAAAACAAGATAAATACTCGAGGTAGGCTATGATAGGACCTGTAACTAGTTTACGTAAAATGGGATTGTCTAGCGTCGCCGACGTAGTTATGGAGCACGAATCAAACCACCGATTTTCTGACAAAAACACAATGCAGCTATATATTAGTCGATCCAAGTCATAACCATGTTTAGAAAAACATCGTACTTAGCATTTGCTTGAGGACAAGCAAAGTTTAAGTATGGGGGAGTTTGATGACACAAAAATATGTGATATTTCTGGCTTGATATACACCAAATATTTCTCATACTTTAGTTTGAATTAAATTATTTTATAAGTATTATGCAGGTATTTTTCTATTTTTGCAGATGTGCACTGAGCCGAACACTTTTGAAGAAATGAAGAAAAAAGGGTGCAAAAAGTAGTAAAAGAGCCTAAGGAGAAGAAAACAGCCCAAAAGCCCATTACACATGTGAGCACGTGGCCCACAAGCAACCAAGCCCTGACGACCGTCAAGGGGACGTGACGAACGTCACGCTCCATGAAGACCAAGTGACGATAGTCACTTGCGTGTGACGAACGTCACAGCCTATCACCCCACTTTCTCCTCATCCAACGGACAGAAACACGTTCAAGGATTAATCCAACGAGTTCCTACATTCTCTCACCCACTCAGTCAAGAGAGCAACGAACGTGACAATTAAATGGTCTATTATTTCTCAAGGAAGAAAAGTGAATTGTTCCTACATTTTCAAGAGCAACGAATCAAGCAAGCACTATAAATAGAGCCTGAGACCACAGTAGAAAGGGTTCTTCTTTTTGGGCGAGAAAGTTTAGAGATTTTATTAAGAAGATATTATTTTCAGCAGAATATTATTTTCAGCATTATTTCTTTTCAGCATTATTTTCTTTTCCCAGTTATTTCTTTCCAGCACTATTCTTTCAGCATTATTTTCTTCTGTACGGTTAAATATATTCTCCGATCGAAGCAAAGCCTACAATTTGTGTAGGAGTGCTTCTGTCTTCAGAGTTATTACCAGCTTTATGTTTACAAATTCTTATTGCTTATTAATTAATATAATTATGTTTATTTGTGTTTGTCCTTTAAATTATTCTGCGATTTGGTTTAATATTATGTCAAGCTAGAAATCTTATACCGGTATGTAAAGTCAATCAACCGAGGGAACGAGTAACTTAGTCGGACTATTTTTACTACGAAAATTTCTTTTCTGGCCTAAGTTACTATTTTTCAAATCATTAAATTGTTTTGTTACGGAAGTAAAAAACAGATAGAGGTTAGGGTCAACAAAGCGGAAGTTTGAGATCTTTTAACTGGACAGTAGTAATTAGGCATTGGCTTAAAATACAACGGAAGCACTTTAAAGTTAATTAAGATTTTGTTTTTTCCAAAAAGTGTTTTTAACTCCTGCGGGATGGCGGAAGCGTACGTTAGGACTTAACTGCATAGCCTAGATCAACAAAACGACAGTGTGAGACGAGGGTTTTTAAACTAGATAGGTTTTACTGAAAACTGTTTTGAAAATATAAAGACGCCCGATAGGTCGCTAGTTCCCGAGGTGAGACTGTTGCATACTGGTAATTAAGCTCATTGATTATTAAAATACAACTTAATTTAGCGATTAGTTTCCCTACAACCCAAATCAAATATTCATTAGCTTTAGATTTACATAGTAACAATAGAAAACGGTAGATCGATTCATCAGTCTCTGTGGTTTGATATCTTTTAAAACTACTCGACAAGATTGTGCACTTGCAGTCCGAATCATTGGATACATAAGTATAAATCCCACGATCAGAACACTATAGTGCCCAAAAATTTGCACTCACATGGTTTAGTATCAACATTTGTGATGTCGGGAATGGGCTTACAGATGCCATTTGGATATTGTTGGTAGGAGGATGGGCTTACAGATGCCATCTGCAAGAGTGTCGATCGCATAAGAGATTCCTTAGCGAGAAATTGCATACATGTGGTTGTAAAAGATTCCACCGGGGAAGTCTAAACTTTGTTGAGATTTAGGAATCTGGCTTGTACTTCAACTGAGAGAATGCCTCGGCTGAGTCTTAAGAACCTGTCCATAATTCAATTGGGGGGAAACATCTTCATCAAGATCTAGGAACTGTCTCGTGCTCAACGTAGTATACCGCTGAGGTTATAGAACTTGTCCACACTATGACGGAGGAAAACATCAAGATCTAGGAACTGACTCGTGCTCAATAGAGTATACCGTTGAGGTTATAGTACTCGTCCACACTATGACGTAGGGAAACATCTTCATCAAGATCTAGGAATTGTCTCGTGCTCAATGGAGTATACCGTTGAGGTTATAGAATTTGTCCACACTATGACGTAGGGAAACATCTTCATCAATATCTAGGAACTGTCTCGTGCTCAACGGAGTATACCGTTGAGGTTATAGAACCTGTCCATACTATGACAGAGGAAAACATCAAGATCTAGGAACTGACTCGTGCTCAATGGAGTATACCGTTGAGGTTATAGTACTTGTCCACACTATGACATAGGGAAACATCTTCATCAAGATCTAGGAATTGTCTCGTGCTTAATGGAGTATACCATTGAGGTTATAGAACTTGTCCACACTATGACGGAGGAAAACATCAAGATCTAGGAACTGACTCGTTCTCCACGGAGTATACCGTCGAGGTTATAGTACTCATCCATACTATGACATAGGCAAACATCTTCATCAAGATCTAGGAACTGTCTCGTGCTCAATGGAGTATACCGTTGAGGTTATAGAACTTGTCCACACTATGACGGAGGAAAACATCAAGATCTAGGAACTGACTCGTGCTCAATGGAGTATACCGTTGAGGTTATATTACTCGTCCACACTATGACATAGGGAAACTGTCGAGATTGAGAACCTTATCTGAAATTCAACCAAGGATAATTCAATTGAGATTTAAGAACTGGTCAGGTCTTCGACTAAGCTGAGAACTTTAACTGTATCTTTCCTGAAAGGTAAAGGTCAGTCATATGCAATGCATGATATGGATCAGGCAATGATGTTCTCAAAATAAATGAGATTGTATTCATGATGCGTATATGCATGTATCATGATGTATGGAAATGTGATGTTTTAGCTGGGGAAAAATAAATCCCAGAGCTGCTGAAGAATAAAGCTGAGTTCTTCATTTCCGCTGGGGATGATGAACGAAGATGATAAACCTGTAGGAGAGAAGAACTCCGTTGGGGGAATAAACTGATGAAGAGATTACTCCGAGGGTATTTACTCTGTGGGGAAGAGACGTTCTGCTGAAGATTTTAACGATAACTCCGCTGGGGATTCTGTTGATAAGCTCTGTTGGGGATTTTAATGATGAACTCCGCTGGGGATAGAAAGAACTTCGTTGGGGATGATCTTTCAGTTGCAACTTGCTGAGGATAACCCAGTTAGACTATTATGAGGATAACCTTCTGAATTTGGATGGGGAGATTTATTTGTGCTCTGCAAGGGATAAGCTTCCAGAATCTACTGGGTAAGATGATTCAACTCTGGCGGGGAAGCCTTTTTTAGACTGCGCTGGGGAAATGGCTCCACTGGGGTATCTTGTATTCCGCCGGAGAACATTCTTATACTTCATTGAGGAATGTTAAGACTGCCGGGGGTATTCTTATACTTGTTGGGGAATGTCTTTATACTCCACTGAGGACTATTAAGACCTTCTGGGGATACCAAACCTTTTCAGGGCTGATGGTAGATTAATTCTTCTTGGGGAGAGTGTTGTTGATTCGTTCATAGTTGCAAGTCTCAGTGGGGAGAGCTACCGTTACTGTTTTACTCTGCAGGGAGTGATGGTATCTTGGTCATATTCTTCAGCTGAACCTACCTTGGTACCTTGGTGGACAAAGTAACTACACAGTTTGGACATTTCTTATGCCCCTGTTTCTGATATTACCCGTAATTCGTCCTTTGTTTCACATGTAAATATTTATGAGCAGCAATTAATGTCAAATGCATATATCAAAAATGAACATTGGACGTTCTTTGCAAAACAAAACAGATAAAGGAAAAAACAATTTGAAATTTGTCTGAAAATGAATTTGTATTGATTTTGAAGTTTGGCCTGTAAATAGGCATTTTTGTACAAGAGGCTGATGTCCTAGTAAGAGGATGCCGCCAAACAAATAGAATTTATACAATTTGTGAAAAGAAAACAAAACAGCTATGTGAATAGTCCCACTGGGCTCCAACTCTGCTATTGCCTTTATATCTTCAAGCATCTCATCACTTTGCTGCTTAGTTGAAGATGAATCTGATTGATTGGTGTCGTCCGAGCCTGATAGTTGATACAGAAGTCTGGATGCGAGGTGATCTAATGAGACATAGTGTTACGCTTTAATCCCTAACTTTTGCCTGGATCGCCCTTTCGGGTTTTCAGTCCACCGGGATACCCTTTTTGCCCAAGCTGCCTTTTCAGGTTTTCGACTTGCCGGGTGTACAAATTTTTCATTTTCATCCCTTATTTTTGCTCGACCCCTTTTGGTTCGCCGGTAAGCCCTTATTTTTGCCTAGGCCAGTCAACCTAGCAGGTCTTTGATTATGCGTAGTATCTTTTCACTTTGTCTGCATTGATGGGGTGAGGAAGGTCGTCACCATCCATGGTGGTTAGAATCATCGCTCCTCCTGAGAAAATGTTCTTAACCACAAATGGCCCTTCGTAAGTAGGGGTCCATTTGCCCCTGGGATCACCTTGAGGTAATATAATGCGCTTGATTACCAGGTCCCCAACTTGATACTCTTGTCGTCTGACTTTCTTGTTAAATGCCTTGATCATCCGTTTTTGGTACGTCTGACCATGACAAATAGCAGTAAGTCTCTTTTTGTCAATTAGATTCAATTGATCAAGTCGGGTCTGAATCCAGTCATCTTCACTCAAACCTGCATCCTTCATGATCCAAAGAGAGGGCATCTGAACTTCGATGGGCAAGACTGCCTCCATGCCGTAAACCAAGGAATAGGGTGTTGCCCCTATTGACGTCCGTGCTGAGGTACGGTACCCGTGAAGAGCAAATGGTAACATCTCGTGCCAGTCTTTATATGTCACTGTCATCTTCTGCACAATTTTCTTAATGTTCTTATTTGCCGCTTCGACAACCCCATTCATCTTCGGCTGGTAGGGAGAAGAGTTATGACGCTGGATCTTGAATTGCTCGCAGAGCTCAGTGATCATTTTGTTATTAAGATTGGTACTATTGTCCGTAATGATCCTCTCTGGTACACCGTATCGACAGACCAGGTTATGCCGAATGAACCATGCCACGACGTTCTTGGTTACCATAGCAAAGGAAGCTGCTTCAACCCACTTCGTAAAGTAATCAATCGCCACCAGGATGAAATGATGCCCGTTGGATGCCGTATGTCTGATCTCGCCAATCATATCAATGCCCCACATTGGAAAAGGCCAAGGTGCTGTCAAAACATTCAAAGGAACAGGAGGTATGTGCACCTTATCAGCATAGACTTGGCACTTGTGACATGTCCGAGAATGCTTATAACAATCAGCTTCCATCGTGGACCAGTAGTACCCTTCCCGGAGTATTTTCTTTGCCGTGGTGTGTCCACTGGAATGAGTCCCGAAAGTACCTTCATGTAGATCTGCCATGATCCTTTCTGCTTCATTCTTATCCACACAACATAGTAAGGTCGAATCATGGTTACGTTTGTAAAGAATGCCATTGCTGATGAAGAACTTGGCTGCAAACCTCCTCAGAAACTTCTTGTCATTAACAGATGCACCCTCGGGGTACTCCTGAGCTTCAAGATACCTCTTCACCTCATGATACCAGGGCTTTTCTGTTACCTCTTCAGTCTCAATATCACAACAATGCGCAGGTTCGTCCAATATTTCAATGATGATCCGGGGAGTCTCGTTGTCCCAATTGACTTTGAACATAGAAGACATCGTAGCTAGCGCGTCCGCCAACTGATTCTCCTCTCTTGGGAAGTGTTCAAAGGTTATCTCCTCGAAATGGGGAAGCAACGTCAATACATACTCCTTGTAAGGAATAAGATTAGGGTGTTTCGTATCCCACTCGCCCTTGATCTGAATGATCACGAGAGCGGAATCTCCGAAGACACTTAGAAACTTAATCCTTAGGTCAATTGCAGCTCGAAGACCCATGATGCATGCTTCATACTCCGCCATGTTGTTGGTGCAGTTGAAACACAGTCGGGCGGTGAACGGAGTATGGGAGCCTTTAGGAGATATGATCATGGTGCTAATGCCATTACCTAAAGCGTTCGAAGCTCCATCAAAATACATAGACCATCGGGATACTTCCTCAGGTCCTTCATCCGGTCCAGGCGTCTCACAATCAGTCACTACCATGATATTCTTGTCCAGAAATTCAAAGTTCATAGACTGGTAATCATCCACTGCCTGATGTGCCAAATGGTCTGCCAATACACTTCCCTTAATTGCTTTTTGAGTCGTATATTGGATGTCATACTCAGTTAAGATCATTTTCCATCTTGCTATTCTTCTGGACAAGGCAGGCTTTTCGAAGATATACTTGATTGGATCCATCTTTGATATCAACAGAGTAGTGTGAGTCAGCATATACTGTCTCAGCCGGCGAGCAGCCCATGCCAAAGCGCAACAAGTTTTCTCAAGCAGTGAGTATCGGGTCTCACAGTCGGTAAACTTTTTGCTAAGGTAATAAATAGCATGCTCTTTTCGGCCAGACTCATCATGCTGCCCCAGCACACACCCCATTAAGTTGTCAAGTACTGTCAAGTATAAGATCAGGGGCCTCCCTTCAACTGGTGGCATCAGAATGGGTGGCTCTTGGAGATACTCTTTGATTCTTTCGAAAGCGGCCTGACATTCATCATTCCAGCGTACCACTTGATATTTCTTCAGTAGTTTGAAGATTGGCTCACAAGTAGCAGTTAGGTGCGAGATGAATCAGGCAATATAGTTTAGTCGTCCTAGAAAGCCTCTGACCTCCTTCTCTGTCTTGGGAGCTGGCATCTCTTGTATGGCTTTCACTTTGGCAGGGTCCACTTGAATACCTTTGTCGCTCATGACGAAACCCAGTAGCTTACCAAACCTTACCCCGAAGGTGCACTTGTTCGGGTTTAATCTCAGCTTGTACAACTTCAACCTGTCAAACAGCTTCTGTAGATGGTCAAGGTGTTCCTCCTCAGTCTGGGACCTCGCAATCATATCTTCGACGTATACTTCAATCTCATGATGGATCATGTCATGAAACAAAGAAACCATGGCACGCTGATATGTTGCCCCAATATTCTTCAATCCAAAAGGCATGACTTTGTAACAAAAGGTGCCCCACTGAGTAACAAAGGTTGTCTTCTCCATGTCTTCGGAAGCCATCTTTATCTGATTATAACCGGAGAAACCATCCATAAAGGAGAACACCTTGTGCTGAGCAGTATTGTCAACCAGAACGTCGATGTGAGGTAGAGGGAAGTCATCCTTGGGGCTTGCACTGTTCAAATCCCTGTAGTCAAAACACATTTGAACCTTACCATCCTTCTTCGGCACAGGAACCACATTGGCGACCCACTGAGGGTAAGAAGTAACTGCTAGAAAACCGTCGTCAAACTGTTTCATAACTTCAGCCTTGATTTTCTCGGACATCTTTGGGCGCATACGGCAAACCTTCTGTTTTACCGGAGGGCAGTCTTCCTTGGTAGGCAGGCGATGAACCATAATGTCAGTATCCAACCCAAGCATATCTTCGTAAGACCAGGCAAAGATCTCAACATAGTCATGCAGCATCTGAATCAACCGTTGCTTCACACTAAGCTCCAAATTTGCATCGATCTTGACTTCCTTCTTGTCTGTTTCAGTACCCAGATTCACCATTTCCACTGGCTCTTCGTGTGGCTGAATGGCCCTCTCTTCCTGGAGCAGTAGTCTTGCAAGTTCACCAGGTACTTCACAACCATCTTCACCTTCGTCTTCGGCTAAGTTTATCGGATTTTCGAAGTCATAAATGGCAGTAGCAGAGTCGTTACCAGTGAGATCCAGAGTGGATTGAGACTTGTATATGTGAGTGTGTGTAAAATAGCTGTTTTGTAATATATAATAAAGAAAAACAAGGAGCGCAAAATTTGAAATGAAAGAAATGTCCAATGCTTTTATTAATGATATATGAAAATGGCACACAAAAGCCCTCACAAATGAAGCCACGGTGCCCCGGGTAAGACACTGGGCCATAAAGTTTCAAAACATTGTCTGTTACAAATTCAAAACAAAGAGTTCATTACTGGGTAACAAATGTAATAGGATGAAGTCCTTTGCTGTCCAGTTGTTTGGTCCACCGTCGGCCGTAGGATAGATCCAACTGTCGAATTCAGACTCCTCCACATCATCTTCAATGGCATTTACTCCAGAGTTGCTGATGAACACGAGAGGTCTTCCAATTCTTGCACTTCGAACAGCCCTTTGAGCTTCTGCAGTGAAACCCAAACCAAAATTGTTAGTCTTCTGAGTAAAATCAGGGAGTCGACGCCAATTTGCATACTCACCCTTCTTAATAACAGCCCAAGCATCCTTTAAGGAAGCCATATTCATAGGAGAATCTTCAACCACAGTCTCAACTGATGCCAGTGTCTGAGGAACCTCTTCAAAATGCTAAAATGGGGTCTCAATGAACTCCCCATCCATCTCTATGTATCTGAACGAGTTGAGGTGGCTGACCATGTACTCTTCTTCCCCCTGAACTATCACAATCTTCCCTCTGACCGGGTACTTCAGCTTCTGGTGGAGCGTTGAGGTTACGGCTCCAGCTTTGTGGATCCATGGGCGACCCAGCAAACAAGAATAGGATGGCTGAATGTCCATCACGTAGAATGTAGAATTGAAGACCTGAGAACCAACTTTAATTGGAATATCAACCTCACCATGCACCATCCTTTTAGACCCGTCAAAGGCCCTGGCAATGATGTTACTTGACTTTAGCTCCAACCCTTTGCAATCCAACCGATCTAGAGCTTTCTTGGGCAAGACGTTCAACGAGGAACCAGTGTCAACCAATACATGTGCAAGAGTAGTGCCCCTGCATTCAATGGAGACATGCAGGGAATCGTTATGGTTCTTCCCTTTAGCAGTCAAATCAGCGTCAGAGAAACCCAAACCATTATCAGCAGTTAAATTGGCCACACAATCGGTAAACTGATCAGCTGATGTCTCTTATGGCACGTGGGCAGTCTTCAGGAAGGTAATCAGAGCCTTGGCATGGGCCTATGAACACAACAATAGTGACAACATAGAAATCTTGGATGGGGTTTGCCCCAGTTGCTCAACTACGTTGTAATCACTCTTCTTAATAATCTTCAGAATCTCTTCCATCTCCTGTTTGGAAGCTTCAACAGTAATAGTCTTCGGTGCCTCCGTCTGGGCAGGCATATCAGTGGTGATCCCTTTGCCCTGAGCGTTAGATGACTCGGCGACATGGGTAGGACTAGGAACTTGATCAGGAATGGAAGTAGGTACACTTGCAGGTGTAATGACAACAGGTCTTCGGACAGCTGGTGGAGCAATATCCGGTGAGAAAAGTCTACCACTGCGGGTGACCTTAGCAGGTCCAGTAATGTTACTGATGCCGGTATCAGCATCCAACTCTTGCTTAACTCCAAGAACATAAGCATCTGCCCCATAGTTCCAAGGGACAACTTTGTCAGAGGTGTAGGGGATGGGCCCCAGAACAGTTATAATCACATGCGCGATCTTCGGAACAGATGTAATTCTAACAGGCTTCCTCGAGGGAGCCTTGGAAGAATTGTCGAAAATGGTAATGATGGCAACTTCTTCAGAATGAACGGATGGAACAACAGTCTTTTCAAACATGATCTCTTTGCTATCCATCAGGTTTTGGATACCTGACTTCAGAGATGGGCAACCAGCAGGTAAAACAGAACACATATGGCAACCTTCGCCACAGCCTGGAAATAAACCGGCTAGTAACAGGTTCTTCTTGACAGTCATCAGAGGGGTAACAATATCATCCACAGAAACGACAAACAAGTCTTCCTCTACAGCATTCACTCCATGCTTGGGCATGGGAGCAGTCACAACATTAGGCCTCTCGGGCGCCTCAAACTCAATCTCCTTTGCATCAATTAGGTCTTGCACCCTGTTCCTCAAAACCCAACAATCATCTGTATTATGCCCCAGGCTATCAGAGTGAAAAGCGCAGCGGGCATTAGGGTTGTACTTTTGTGATGTGGTACTTGGATTCTTTGGAGCTTCTTTTAGAGTCACCAGATTGGTCTTTAGCAACTGTGGCAGAATCTGAGACAAAGTCACGCTGAGACGAGTGAATTGCCTTCGGGGTCTCTCGTCCTTTTGTTGATTGTGATGCTGAGGAGCACTAGCAGGTTTTGAAATAACAATCGCATTGATAGCTTGGTGGTGTTCAGGTCTATTCTGTCTTCTTGAACTGTAGACAGCACTAGACTCTTTCTTAAACGGTTTCTTCTTGGTGCTCAATGAGGCACCCTTCTGTATCTTCCCATCCTTAATACCAGCTTCAATCCTCTCACCAGTCAAAATAAGATCTATAAACCCAGCTGAAGAGCTTCCAATCAGGTGGTTAAAGAATGGACCAGACAGGGTCCCCAAAAACATGTCAACAAGTTCACGATCAGCCAAAGGTGGTTGCACCCTTCCGGCAAGGTCTCTCCACTTATGCGCATACTCTTTAAATCCTTCACCCGTTCCTATTGACATACCCTGGCGTTGGGTACGCGTAGGAGCGAGGTAGGAGTTGTACTGATACTGCCTATAGAATGCAGTAGCCAAATCTTCCCAGCTGCGGACACTGGCTTCGTCCAACTGATAGAACCACTCAAGATGAGTCCCTGAGAGATTGTCTTGAAAGAAATGGATCCACAAATTCTTATCAGCAGTGTAAGGTTGGATCTTCCTCACATATGACCGGAGGTGCAGCTTCGGACAGGAAACTCCGTCATACTTGGCAAAGGCAGGTGCCTTGAATTTATGGGGAATCACCACCCCAGAGGATAGACCCAGATCTCCGAAGTCCAGTCTGGTCACTTTCTGTATCTCCATAGCACTCAAACGGTCTTCCAGTTGTTTATACTTATCCTCAGCAGGAGGATAATGTTCTTCATCATAGTCCGTCTCATTGTCGGAGACCATAGGGCTAGGAGCCCTCCTTTCTTGTGGACTATCCTTCCCTCCAGATGAGGTGGTCAAATCAACTTCATTCTGCAACCCGTTTCCAAACCTGCGTCTAGTATTGAACAGGATGGTCCTCTTCTTCTTCTTCTTTTTATCCTTCAGAATCCAGGTCTTCAGGTCCTGCTGACCCTTGGCTAGATTCATGAACAGCTCTTGAAATTGGGCATTATGGGCCTGGAGGGCCTTGATAGCTTGCCCAGTGGAAGGTTCAGCAGACATGATGATTGCTAAAATAAACAGCGAAGAAGATAAGAGACCTGTAATGGGTACCTGTTTATGAAGTGCATGGGATGAAATGCGTATGATTTATGATTTCAAAGACAATCGGGATTCAAATTTGTAAACCATAAAGGAAACACACTTTATTAGATTTAAACTTCAAAATTTAAATTGTTCAACAAATTGCCCTTAGGCATTACAAGAATGGAAATACTGAAGGTAAATAAAAACTGTAAAAGAAATCATCAACGGTCCATCAATGCTCCCATGGTCTCTTCTTCTCAGTGCGGACATAATCATTCAGGATCCGCTCGTTCTCCAGTTGCCTAGTCAGCTTCTGGATATTCTGCTCCTGTTCATTGAACCTCTCCCGATAAGAATCCCGTTCATTCCTCAATTGCATCCAATACCTCTTCAGTGCCCCAATATCAGTGGGCATATAAGGGTGGAGAATAGTTGGAAGAACCCCCTCTTCATCAGCAACTTCAAGGGTAACAGGCCTGACAGCTTCATATGGCATACCTAGCTTCTGGGCACGGATGCGGACCCATCTGAGATATGGCTCCATTGGCAGGGAAGTCTTTGGTCCCAACTCATGTGGGTCAGATTGGTGAACTCTGTCCTAAGCCCTTATGAATCTACGACGCAGCTCGTCGCTATCTCCCTGAAAATCAATGATGATATGAGGCATCAACATCTCATGAGGCCCTTCTCTTCTGGATCTTCCAAACTGATGGAGAGCTAAGCATGGGTTGTAATAAATCCCTCCATGGGTTTCGATCAATGGAACATTAGGATACTCTCCACAGCAATCAATGATAGTCACCTCATCCATTCCTTTGAGAGTCCAGATAATGCCATTATTGGAAAGAGACATCACCCTATAAGCCCAGCCCATTCCTTCTTTGTTCTTCAGTACAGACTTAGGGAGGTGCGAAATAAACCACCTCGACAATAAAGGAGCACATCACATCAAAGTTCCCCGCTTTCGGGCATTACGAGCATATAGCTGATGAAGGATATCACCCAAGAGAGTGGGTACCAGATTCTGAGAGATGAAGATCTTGATGGCATTAATATCAACAAAAGTGTCAGGGTTCGGAAACAATACCATACCATAAATCAAGAGAGCCAGAATTTCCTCGTACGCCTTGAAGTCTAAGCTGTCCCAGAAGTAATTAGCTTTGTCAACCAAAAACTTAGCCAGAAAACCCTTAGCTCCACTTCTAGTCTCCCAGTTAGCCATTACCTCCTCTTTGGTCAAGTGAAGGGCTGCAACAATCTCTTCAGGCCTGAGGGTCTTTTCCCAACCAGTAAATGGAGTCTGCTCCAGGACAGAGATACCAAGCAGCTCAGAGAACTCTTCTAGGGTAGGAACTAGCTGGAAGTCCTGGAAAGTAAAACAATGGTACAACGGATCATAGAATTTGACCAAAACACTCATCATTTGTTCGTCCAATTTTGAGGTGACCAAACCGAGAAGAGAACCATGCCTTCTGATGAAGGAAGTAGTGTCTAGAATCCTGACAACCAAATCTTTAAGCAGGGTAGGTACTTGGACAAAGTTGACCCGGATAGTATTCCTACGCATGGGAATCATGATGACCTACAAAACAGAGCAAAGATGAAACCCTCTTGCCTTTGAAATAGGTTAGTCCTTATGCAAAATGTATACAATGTTATGATGTCATGATGTCATGATAAAGGCACACCACAAGTATCCACAAAAAGCAAACATGGTAAAGGCACACAAGTCACACTGAGAGCCCTTAGATTTCAAGCTGGCATGAAGCTTAGGTACTACCCTCTTTCAGTTCAGTTGGTTAAGACCTGTTCTAAAAAATAGTAACCGGGTTCTAGAGGATCTCAATATCATTGACTACCCTCAATCGGTCATAATTCCAATTTAGCAACCTTTTCTTGCGGCCAGAATCATCGCGAGAGTTTAGTCTCAATGAGTGTAGCATACTGCTATTGTTCTATGGCCAAGTTGGTCAATTTAAGGTTCTAAGGTCAGTTGGTGCTTAATGACTCCTTAGAAGACCCATATTCTCCTCGTTCCAACACAAGGGATATCGGTATAGACCAAGGTGCCACAACAACGTAGCTACTGCTTCATCCGTATCAGTCTACGCTGTACAGATCCCTCACAGTTTATTGCTACTTACCTAAAGGGTATCCCCATATCCGGGTTAGGATCTGTAGAACTCCGATACAAGCCCACAAAATTAAAGCATACAAAGCATACAATTGAAAAAATAGTGATCTAATCCTAAGTTACACCTCACTTATAAAAAATCCCCAGCAGAGTCGCCAGTTCTGTGATCGATGGGAATGAGAATTGACTGTTTTGGAATGCTGGTTCGCGTTTGCGTTTGTTTTTGCAAAATGTCGCGGTAAGCAAGAGTCGCCACCGTCTTTTATTTTATCCAACAAGGAAAGGACAAAAGCACAGAAAAATTCCTTTTTGAGATATTTCTCGGGTTCGGGAGGTAGATTATAGAAAGGGAAGGTGTTAGCACCCTTTCTATCTGTGTTTATCCACGGGCTCTTAGGTACTTGCTCATTGTGTTTTCAAAAGTTTGCTTTTCTTTGTGTTTGTGGGTTTGAAAAGAGTTTTTGTTTGAAAGGAGTGTAAGTGCGAAAAGTTTTGTTTTGTTTTAAAAGGAGCAAGTACTTAAGAACATCTACCTACTCAAAAAGGAATTAGTCTGTACAAGTGTCCTTTAGATAATGCTATGCCACTATTGAGGAGTAGGTAGCACCGTCGTTGGAGTTTTAAGGGTCAATTCGATTAAGGGACGTGTGGTCACTAAAGCAATGTTAGGATGCCTTAGCGGTAACCCTAATGTCTTAGATCATTTTATCCGAGACAACCGTTTCGCGGCAACTTTGATCTTTGGACAAGAGGGCGACCTCTAAAACTTCCTATACTCAATGACCACGTTCGAGGCAACCAAGTGAGGTGTACCTTAAGAGTGGCATGTGCGAGTGTATTGTTTTTCAGTTATATTATCTTTGTACATGTTAATGGTGAGCTACGGTTGATTTTAGGTTAAAGGTTAATCTTGTCATGCATTGCCTATTATTCAAACATCTAACAGTTAATGGTTGCGGAAATTGAATTACGAAAAATAAATCTAAGCTATTACAAGGCGTCGGGTATTTACATCGCCAAAGACAAACCCTTTAAAATTAAATTGCGAAAAATAAATAAAAGCGATAAATAAATAAATAAAGTCCTAAGTTAAAAACTATTACATTCCCGAAGAAATTACAAAATATGGATCAAAGATAATTCGCGCGCGAGAAAATTAAATCGGGATGTCCTAGGGTTTTGACCCTTTTTATTAAATAAAGCATATTTTTTTGTTATTTTTTGAATTAAAAGTTAGTCTAAATTAATAATTGAATTAATTAATTAAATGAAAATATTTTTAGGTTTTATTTTAATTAAGGAAATAAAATAATAATGATTAAAAAGTTAATAAAAATCCTAATTCTATATTAATTTTAATTTAATGCAAAAGATATTAAAATTGTACCTAATTAAAAACTAAATTAATTGGTTAAAATTTATTTACAAAAAGAATGAAATAAAAATATTATTTTTATTTTTTGGGTTTCTGATTTTTTTTATGAAAAAGAATGTTCATTGGTTAATTAATTAATTAAGATAATAATAATAATAATAAAATAAATAAATAAGGAAAAGAAATAAAATGTAAAAAAGAAATACTCAGGGGGTGCTGGGCCCAAAAAAGAGGTGATTCTAGAAAATTCCATGGCCCAAAACGTCCAGCCTTGTTTGACTTTTGTGGTTTGCTATGCATGCATTGACTTGAGACCATGGTGGTCCTTCATTCATGACCAACAGATTTGGCCTGAAGGCCATCTGGCACGTTGATTCTTGAGGTGCATGGTGGTCTTCATACCTGGAAATTCATTGGAATATCTGCAAGAAAATAATAATAAGCATTTTGGGGGACCTGGGATTCGAACCAAGGTCCCAAGGGGTTTTGCAATAGCACGCTCACCAACCAACCAGCTTGTTCATTCGTTATTGGAATAGAAAACAAATAATATATTCAAAACAAATAATTATGCCCTGCAAAAAATAAAAACGCGCTAATGATTCAAACGAACCAATGGACGCAAGCCACGTTATCGTCTTCCTCAAACACCCTGGTTATTTACTTGCGGATTTTTATCCGCAGGAAGATTCGTAGGGCATCTCAAAAACCCTCTCCAGGCCATGTAAACGAAACCTAAGAGTACCAATGCACTCGTCTCTTCCTCCTGGTCATCCCTGTAACCATTATTTGGCCCAATTTTCCCTGTAATTCAAATGCCTAAAAACAACACAATAAAACCCTAGGTTCGGGTACATGATTATAGGCCATGAAAACAAAATTAAATGATGCAGACTTGTTAGAAATTTGATAAGGATCAAGATTATGTCAATAGTTTATCAAAAGGATGCAAGAATGAATGGTTTCGATTTCATGTTCAGAGCCGTTTTCAAGAACACCTACAGAGCTTTTCAGATAGCTTCAGGCCTTGGCTTTGGTTGCTAAAGCTTCAGGAGGTTGCTGGCAAGAGAGCTACGTTGTGATTTTAGATTGAGTTGGCCTCCAATGTTGATTTCGATTTTCACTTTTTCAAGCTTTTTCTCAAAATTCTTCTGGCCGTTTCAGCAGTGTTTTGTGCGTCTTCTTGGTCTGCCTCTCTTGTGTGCATATAATAGAATGAATTTAGGTAAAAACATGGGCCATAATCCAAGTGCATTCAAGGTTTTGAGATTTGATATGATCACCATTATCAAGTTTCCAAATATAGGCCAAATCTGATTTTTTATGCATGAAAAGCCATGGTACGAATTTGATTTGATTCATGATGATAATTGAAAGTTGTACCAATCACAAAGATATGATTTCATCAATTTTTAGATTTTATTTGATTTAATATTGATTAAAAATGAATTAAATCAATAAAAATTAAATAAAATAGAAAAATAAATGTATGGCCATGAAACCAAGTATGGGACACATGTGTGGCATGATAAGACCATATCAAGTGGAAAAAAGTGGGCCCTTTTGTCAAAAATTGGAGTTTTGGGATAGTTGACTTTTGGCAAATTTGGAAAAATGCCCAACTTCAACAATTCATAACTTCCTCATTTTTGAACTTTTGGAGGTGTTCTTAGACTTTTTATAAACCTTGAGATGTCCTCTAATCAAAACTTTTGGTTTCATCTCATTTTGATGTTCCATGCTCAAGTTATAAGCTTTGTAAAAAAGGTGTTTTTGTTGACTTTCAAAAATGACCTATAATGTCCAAATTAGTAACTTTTTGTGAGTGAATTTCTTGATCTTGGGGTGTGAATATGGGTTGTAGGAAATTGCATCATATTCAAAATGAGCTTTGGATGGGTCATTTCTCATAAAGTATGAGAAAGTTATGCTTGGTCAAAGTTGAGTTGACTTTTCCTACAAAAACCCTAATTTAGCAACTTTTGAATCTTGATGAATCTTGAGAAATCCTTGATAAATCATGATCATCCCTTGATAAAATGATGAATTATCCTTCAAAATGAGAATGTTGACAAAAAATATTGAGGTTTGACTGTATTTGGGACACAATTGACTTTTGCCCTAGCACAGTCGATTTTTGGGCCTCTTGAGCAATTGACTGACCAAACTTCCTCTGCAAGGCTTGAAATTTGACATGGGTGAACTTAAGAACATATTAAGACATTGGGAAGCACTTGAGGCCATTTGGATGTAAGGACCTTGATGCAACACAAAACCCTAATTTTGACATGACTGCCTTAGGAGGTGATTTGACTGTCCAATCCTTGAGCCATTTTGAACAACTTAAAGATTATTCTTGACATGTCTTGAGAAATATGGGTGGGCAAATTTTGGGGTACAACAATAACAAATACAAAGAACAAATATGCACCCTAAAAATTATGTTATTGTGTATGCAGAAGTTCTGACCAAAGCAGCATCAGAAGTTAAGCCATAAGAGCTACACGCTGAAGCAATCTGAACATGCGCTGAAGATTGATGACCAGAACCTGTGCTTAAGTAAAGTAAACTCTGATTCTGAACAAGAACATAATAATCCAAGTCATCAATATTCTAAACCGTCAGCAACAGGCAAGGATGTAAGATTCTGAAGCGTTACTGATCATTCAACACAACATCAATTACAACGGCTTCTTTCAGATAGGATCTTCTCCAAATGGAAACTGAGTTAATGTCATTTAACACGCTTGATGATCAACGTAAATTCATTTCCTATATAAACAAGCTCAGTGTTCAAATCGTTCACGATTTCCAAGACTATTCACGTGATCTCAAAAAGCTACAAGCATTATTCATCATCTTTTCAAGCTCTAATTTTGTGTAAATTATCACAGTTGTGATAATAGTTTTTGTAAAGAAAAACAACAACACACATTCTTGTATCTTTGTTTTAAAACAGTGTTCCTTAAGATTAACCAGATTGTGGTTGTACTCAAGAAGACTTTAATAGTTGTTAAAGTAGTGATTGTAATCCTTTTGTGATTAGTGAGTTAAGACCTCGTTGGAGAGAGGCGAAATCACCTTGACGGGTGGACTGGAGTAGTTTGAGATCAAACGAACAAGGATAAAAATACTATGTTATTGCGCTTTTGATTTCAAGTTTTCAATTCAACCCCCCCTTCTTGTGTTTTTCACTTCTTCAATTGGCATCAGAGCGCCTAGTTCTGAGCTTAAACACTTAACCGTGTCAGTACAAGATCCAAGCTTCAGAAAAACACTATGGTGGGACCAAGCCAAAACATCAGCAATGACTACCATGAAGACAAGGACAGATTCAATGGAAAACCTCCAGTCTTTGATGGAGAAAACTTTGACTACTGGAAAGACAGAATTGAGAGTTTCTTTCTGGCTCATGATGTTGATCTGTGGGACATGGTGAATGATGGATACACACACCCAGTGGATGGAAGTGGTCAGAGGATAGACAGAAAAATGATGTCTGACCAGCAAAAGCGTGATTTCAGAAACACCACAATGCCAGAACAATACTCCTAGCGCTATCTCATACTCAGAATATGAGAAAATCTCAAACAGAGAGACTGCCAAGAACATGTTTGACTCTCTGAGAATGACGCATGAAGGCAACATGCAAGTCAAAGAAACCAAGGCCCTTGTGCTTATTCAGAAGTATAAGGCATTCAAGATGGAAGATAGTGAATCCATAGAAGCCATGTTTTCAAGATTCCAAATAATTGTTGCTGGACTGAAGGTTCTTGAAAAAGGGTACTCTACTACTGATCATGTTAAGAAGATCATCAAAAGCTTTCCCAATCAATGGAGGGCAATGGTCAAAGCACTTAAGCTAGCCAAATATCTCAACAAAATATCTCTGGAGGAACTTGTCAGCTCCCTCAGAAGTCACGAGATAGAGCTAGAAGAAGATGAGCATCAAAAGCAAGGTAAGGCACTAGCTTTAAAATCTAACAGAAAATCTGACTCTAAGGTTTTGCAGGCTGTGGAAGAAACTTCTGATGGATCCTCATCAGAAGAAGATGAATTGTCTCTCCTCTCCAGAAGGGTGAACCAACTGTGGAACCAGAGACAAAGGAAATTCAGAAATCCTAGAAGATCAAAGAATCATAATGAATCCTCCTCCAGATACAGAAAGTCTGAGTCTTCCTCTGGACACAGAAGATCTGAAGGTTCTTCAGAATACAGAAAGCCAAATAACAAGGACATCATCTGTTATGAGTGTAATGAGAAAGAGCACTATAAAAGTGACTGCCCAAGGCTTCAGAAGGAGAAGCCCAAAAAGAAGTTCTTCATGGAAAAGAAGAAAATCCTCATGGCTACATGGGATGATTTTGACACCTCTGAAGCTGACTCAGAATCAGATGATGAAAGAGAAAACATAGCTCTCATGGAAAACGTGTCAGAAGACAGTGAAGCTTCTGGTTCAGACTTAGAATCAGATACTGAAAAGGTATTTCCTGACTTTACCATTAATTTTACTAAGGCTGAACTTGCAGACAATCTAAATGAAATTCTGGAAAGGTATCAGCAAATCAGAGTCAAATTCAAGAACCTGAAAAGGGATCTTGCTTCTGACTCTGAAAAGTCTGAGAGTCTCAGATTAGAGAATTCTGAGTTAAAAGAAAAAATTTCAAAATTAAAAAATGATTTGCAAAACTCTCAGAAGGAAACAATCTTAGAGACTCCAAGTAATGCTGATGAGATCATCAAAGAGTATGATCACAGCTTTCAGAAGTTTCTAGCTAAAAACATAGATAGAAGCAAGATGGTTTCAATGATCTATGGAGTTAGCAGAAATGGCAGAAAAGGGATAAGATATCAAGGTAAGGTATCTACACCTAAAAAGGCCATGGACTTAGTCATAAAATGCACACCACTCAAATCACACTTTATATATGGGCACACACATGACATAAAATACACAAGTAGTGATTATTCTGTCAAACCAAAATTCAATCAGAATTTTGGTAAAACTAACAAACCAGGACCCAAGAAGATGTGGGTACCTAAGGATAAAATTATATATGTAGCAAATATCTTTAGCAGCAAGGCTAAAACACCAGTCATGGTACCTGGACTCTGGCTGCTCGCGACACATGACGGGAAGAAGGCATATGTTCCAAAGCCTGGAACTTAAGCCTGGAGGCTACGTGGGCTTTGGAGGCAACCAAAGAGGAAAGATCATTGGCTCTGGAACAATAGGTAATGGAAATCTTCCCTCTATAAATAATGTATTATTAGTTGATGGATTAATGCATAACCTGTTATCCATAAGTCAATTAAGTGATAACGGTTATGATATAATCTTTAATCAAAATTCATGCAAAGTTGTTAGTCATAAAGATGAGACTATCCTATTTAATGGAAAGAGGAAAAACAACATTTATAAAATAAAACTTTCTGAACTAAAGAGTCATAATGTAAAATGCATACTTTCTGTTAACAACGAGCAATGGGTCTGGCACAGAAGATTGGGGTTTGTTAGTATGATAAGAATATCTCAGATTAACAAACTCAATCTGGTCAGAGGACTTCCTAATTTGAAGTTCAGCTCAGATGCTTTGTGTGAAGCATGTCAGAAAGGCAAATTTGCAAAACCTGCTTTCAAATCCAAAAATGTTGTTTCCACCTTAAGCCATTAGAACTTCTGCACATTGACTTATTTGGACCAGTAAAAATTGCGTCTGTCAGTGGCAAGAAGTATGGGTTAGTAATCGTAGATGACTATAGCAGATGGACATGGGTAAAGTTCTTAAGACACAAGGACGAGTCACACTCTGTGTTTGTTACCTTCTGCAACCAAGTTCATAATGAAAAGGATCTTAGAATTGTCAAAGTCAGAAGTGATCATGGTGGGGAATTTGAAAATAAAAATTTTGAATTATTTTTTAATGAAAAAGTCATCTTGCATGACTTCTCTTGTCCTAGAACTCCCCAACAAAATGGAGTTGTAGAACGAAAGAACAGAACATTGCAAGAAATGGCTAGAACCATGATCAATGAGACTAACATTTCTAAGATCTTCTGGGCAGAGGAAATCAACACAGCATGTTACATTCAGAATAGAATATCCATAAGACCTATTCTAGAAAAGACTACATATGAATTATGGAAGAACAGAAAGCCCAACATTTCTTATTTTCATCCATTTGGATGCACTTGCTTTATTCTGAATACAAAAAATTATCTGAACAAGTTTGACTCTAAAGCACAAAAGTGTATTATGTTAGGATACTCTGAACGCTCAAGAGGGTACAAAGTATACAATACAGAAACACTGATTGTTGAAGAGTCAATCAATGTTAGGTTTGATGATAAGCTTGACTCTCAAAAGTCAAAGCAGAATGAACTCCTTGCAGGTATGGAAGTTGAACTCATAGGTACTGAAGACAACTCGTCAGAAGTTCTCAACAGAGACGCTCCCACAACATCAGAAAGAGTTATTGCAAGCAATCCAGCACCTTCAGTTGATCAACTTCAGAAAAGGCTATCCAGAAGCAGCATTGCTCACCCAGAAGATAAAATACTGGGAAAGAAGGATGATCCAATCAGAACAAGATCAACTTTCAGAAACTCTGAAGAATCCCTCATAGGACTGGTCTCTCTGATTGAACCAACAACTATTGATGAAGCGCTTCTGGATAATGATTGGACTCTGGCAATGCAGGAGGAACTGAATCAATTCACCAGAAATGACGTATGGGATTTGGTTCCCAAATCAAAAGGATTCAACGTCATTGGAACAAAGTGGGTGTTCAGAAACAAACTGAACGAGCAAGGATAAGTCATCAGAAATAAAGCATGACAGGTAGCACAAGGTTATAGTCAGCAAGAGGGGATAGACTATACAGAAACCTTTTCTCCAGTCGCCAGGTTAGAATCTATCAGACTTTTAATATCATTTGCTGTAAACAAAGGCATCACTCTATATCAGATGGATGTCAAGAGTGCATTCTTAAATGGCTATATAGATGAAGAGGTATATGTGCACCAACCCCCTGGGTTTGAGAATTCCAAACACCCAGAATATGTTTTCAAACTAAAGAAGTCACTCTATGGTCTGAAACAAGCTCTCTGAGCTTGGTATGAAAGACTAAGTAACTTCCAGTTAGAAAAGGAATTCACCAGAGGGAAAGTGGACACAACCTTGTTCTGTAAGACAATTAAGAATGACATTTTAGTATGTCATATTTATGTTGATGACATCATCTTTGGATCCACTAAACCCTCTCTGGGAAGAGAGTTTGCTAAATGTATGCAGGCAGAGTTTGAGATGAGCTTAATGGGGGAACTCAAATTCTTTTTGGGCATTCAGATAAACCAAACTCCAGAAGGAACTTACATTCATTAGAGCAAATATGTCACAGAACTTCTGAAGAAATTTGATCTCTCAGAATGTAAGCCCTCGAGGATTCCAATGCACCCCACGTGCATTCTGGAAAAGGAAGAGGTAAGTAAAAAGGTAGAACATAAGGTCTACAGAGGTATGATTGGTTCTCTCCTCTATCTGACAACTTCAAAGCCTGGCATTTTATTTAGTGTTTGCTTATGTGCTAGATTCCAATCAGATCCTAGAGAATCTCACTTAACAGCTGTTAAGCGAATTTTCAAGTATCTAAAAAGTACTACTAATTTGGGTTTGTTTTATAGAAAATCAAATAATTACAACTTAGTAGGATATTGTGACGCTGACTTCGCTGGAGACAGAGTAGAGCGTAAAAGCACTTCTGGAAGCTGCCAGTTTCTGGGAGAAAATCTGATCTCATAGACCAGCAAGAGACAGTCCACAATAGCACTATCAACAGCAGAAGCTGAATACATAGTTGCTGCTGGATGTAGCACGCAAATGCTCTGGATGAAAAGTCAACTTGAAGACTTCAACATATTTGAGAGTAACATTCCTATCCTCTGTAACAATACTTCTGCTATTTATCTTAGTAAGAATCCAATTTTGCATTCTAGGGCTAAGCATATAGAAGTAAAACATCATTTTATTAGAGACTATATTCAGAAAGGGATTCTTAGCTTAAAATTTATTGACACAGACCATCAATGGGCTGATGTCTTTACAAAACCACTCTCTGAAGATAGGTTTAACTTTATTCTGAAACATCTCAGCATGAAGCTATGCCCAGAATAAAATGTTTTATTTACATATCTTAACCTTCAGAACTTTATTATTTTATGTGAATAACTGAACAACCTGTCTTCAGAGTTTAGAAGTACGAATTGCATCAGAATCTATCCATGAAGATCTGAACGTTTCATTTCAAGGATAGAAGCGTGCAGTTCACATCATCAAACAATTGTCATCCTTTCATCAGCTACTTTCTGAGGCTGAACATGCGTTCAATTTCTGAAAGGTCAAAGGCGTTGATTGGGAGCATTGAGACACTTGTCAAGGGTAACCTTTCAGTATCTTTCTAAATCCCCAAATTTCAGGTGTCATTAATGCATATAATCATGACTAATTATTTCTTTTTCTTACTACTTACGTTTTCAAGAAACCTATTTAAACTCAAAATTTACTTTTTACATTAATTCTCTTTTACTCTCATCAATATTTTCTATCGTTTCAAGTTCCTGCTTTCAAAAACCCCTTTAATCTTCCTCAAAATCCCCTGTGAACAATGGCTTCTTCAAGTCTCAAAAATGTCAGTGCTCATGAATCTGCTTCAATGGAATAGTATGAAGAACCCCACAAAACGCTCCTCACTCCTATTGATAATATGGAAGTTCTCTCTGAACTGATTATTGACTTTGAGAGCTTGCAAGAAAATGGCTTCAATCTGTATGAAGACGTTACTGCTCAAGGATGGAACAGGTACTTTGACCGTCTATTGGGGCCAACCTTTCCCATTCTTGTCAAGGAATTCTGGATACACGCTTCTTCTTCAAATCACTAGGTTACGTCTTATGTCACGGGGAAGAAAATTGTTATTACAGAAGATCTTATTGCAAAGCTTCTTGGATACAATGGTGGTGGTGTCAGATGCATTGACATGGCTGAGAGATGCTCTGACCTAAGCTCTATTGCAAGGGAAATTTTTACTCATGGACTACCCTCTAGTAAAATCAGAGATTTGAAGGATCACCACAAAATTTGGGCCAGAATCATTCTGGGGTGTATCAACCGTAGGAAGACCACAAGCTCTCTTGATTATATCAACATTGATTAACAATTTCTGATCTATTTCATTGCTAAGAGGACAAAGGTAAATCTTCCACACTTGTTGTTTAACCATCTCAGAACAAGTGTGAAGGAAACAAGAGAAGTTGAAAGGACCAAGAGGGATTTAATTCCCTTAGGAAGGCTGATATCAGATATTCTAACAGAGAATAGGCTGATAGAACATCTGACGGAGGCTCAGGAAATCAGCACATTGGAAGCAACCGTTGGGAAGCCCCTGAATGCTAAAAATCTGAAGAAAATGAAAATCATTGAGAATATCAAGAAGGAACCAATTGTTACTTCTCATGCAACCATCACTTCAAGAAGGATACCTCTGGATGATTTTCCTCTATTTTCTGAGATTGACTCCAAGCCAGAAATAATAGTCAGATATCTTGACGCGTGCAAGAAAGATGGAACTGCCCCAGAAATCAACATTCAGGATTTGCACAAGGATGCTCCAGAGGTTGCTTTAAATAAGACCAAGAAGAGGAAAGCAGCAGGAGAAGGACCCTCTCAGAGGACACCAAAAGCTGCCAAAAAGAAAGGAATGCATGAATGGATAAATTCTTTGAAGCATGCTAGTCAAGAGATGACTAATCCTGCTGCTTCTGATTATATGTGGACAAGATTCAGAAATTGGCTTAGCTCTGAAACGCTGAAGCTGAAGGAACAGAGTTATGAAAAGGTTCAGCAGAACTTTAGTGATAAGCTGAAGGCTTTTCAAGACCAAGTTCTGAGCCAATTGTTCAAGAAAGATATCCTCTCGTTGGATAATGCTCCTTGGAAAGAGCATCATCCTTCAGATGAAGCTGAACCAGAATCAGAAAGTCTCTCTCTGACTACTGCTCCAGAAGACATGATTACAGCAGAAGAAATGGCTCACTCAAAAAAAGCTGGAGAATGCTCTGAGCAACGTCCAACTCCTGAAGAAACTCCAGCTCCTTCCTTAGTCATGCAAACTCTGGAAGATTTAAAGAAAGAAAATACGCTAATCCATGCAAGGTTGGATAAGCAGGAGGATACACACAAAGAGATTAAAAGTATTCTGGGTAAACAGGAAGAAACTACAAAGGAAATCAGAGGCATTTTGGGCCAGCAAGAAGAGTCTAATACTCAGATCAAGAGCTTGTTGGAAGCGTTGTTCACACGTCTTCCCCCTCCTTCTTAGATTTCTTTTTTTTTTAAAATTGTTTATCTGTAACTTTTAATTTTTACCTCTTTTGTTCTGGAACTTGTCATTGCATCATGTTTTTAATATAATTCATCTATTTTGGTTCTGATTATATTTCCTTTTTGATAACTGACAAAAAGGGGGAGAAAGTAAGATATTTTCAATAATGGTTTACCGAGACAAAAGTCTCAAACATTCTGAATTACTTAACCTCTACCTTCTGAAAAGTTTGAATAGGTACAAATTCTGATGGGAGATGCAGCTAAAAATCTGATGAGAAGGAACTTAAGGGAAATAATCAACTCAGGGGGAGTTTCTCTTAAACCTTTTGTTCTTTATTTTTAATTGAAAATTCTAGTTTTTGTCATCATCAAAAAGGGGGAGATTGTTAGAACATAGTTTGATTCTACAATCCTTAGTTAGAGTTTTGATGATAACAAATACAAAGAACAAATATGCACCCTAAAAATTATGTTATTGTGTATGCAAAAGTTCTTACCAAAGCAACATCATAAGTTAAGCCATAAGAGCTACACACTGAAGCAATCAGAACATGCGCTGAAGATTGATGACCAGAACCTGCGCTTAAGTAAAGTAAACTCTGATTCTGAACAAGAACATAATAATCCAAGTCATCAATATTCTAAAGCGTCAGCAGCAGGCAAGGATGTAAGATTCTGAAGCGTTACTGATCATTCAAGACAACATCAATTATAATGGCTTCTTTCAGACAAGATTTTCTCCAAATGGAAACGGAGTTAATGTCATTTAACACGCTTGATGATCAACATAAATTCATTGCCTATATAAACAAGCTCAGTGTTCAAATCGTTCACGATTTGCCAAGACTATTCACGTGATCTCAAAAAGCTGCAAGCATTATTCATCATCTTTTCAAGCTCTAATTTTGTGTAAATTATCACAGTTGTGATAACAGTTTTTGTAACGAAAAACAACAACACACATTCTTGTATCTTTGTTTTAAAACAGTGTTCCTTGAGATTAACCGGATTGTGGTTGTACTCAAGAAGACTTTAACAGTTGTTAAAGTAGTGATTGTAATCCTTTTGTGATTAGTGAATTAAGACCTCGTTGGAGAGAGGCGAAATCACCTTGACGGGTGGACTAGAGTAGTTTGAGATCAAACGAACCAGGATAAAAATACCGTGTCATTGCACTTTTGATTTCAAGTTTTCAATGCAACCCCCCTTCTTGTGTTTTTCACTTCTTCAACTTTGTCTCCTCCTTGGGCTTTACCCTAATAGAGTCGAGTCTTATGTTCACCAGTGATTTATTTTCCTGGTCTAATTTTCTTTTAATTTTTATTTTCTGTTTCCCCAGTGGTGTCCCGTGTCACCTTTGGATCTGTTTGTTTGCATGCCTAATCATAAGCATTGCATGGCATCTTAGGGCTAAAAAAGGGCTTGTTTTGTATTTAAGTATCTTCCATCGCGTCAACGCGTAGATTTTAACCTTTGTATCTCCAGATATAAGACACTTAAATAAGGGAAGTTGTTGTACCCCAACTTTTCCCCCTAAGATTCCTCTATCATCTCATATCAAATCAATCACAACAAGATCACACTAGGGTTTGGTTCTTCTCCCTATCTTTAGGCTTGCTCATAAGGAATCACCAAGCACCTTGATTTTTATATTATGATCATAGTTGTTTGGTATTGATTAAATTTTAAATAACAAATGCAATGAATGTTTGCTCTAATTGATGATGTTGTAGGTGAAAGCACAACACATTTCATCAGGTTGATCTATAGGTTCATGAGTTTATTTCCATGCCTTCTTCAAAAAAAAATTAATTAAGATTCAAGCTTCATCAATGAAGATACTTTGAAGTTATGTCATGAAAAGGTCTACTATGATTCATCATGCCTCAATTTGTCAAAGAAAATCAAAAGATGCAAAAGTTGATTGAAGAAGTTTGACCTAATTGGACAAGTTCTTGATTTCATGATCACAAGTGCATAACTCTCTCAATTCTCAATATTTGGAGGTGATTATTGTTGCTATGGGTTCTTATTATCACCCACAACAAATTATATTCACATTGAAAGAGTTATTGTGCAAAAAAGTTTGCCAAACTTGAAAGGGGTTTCCAAGTCATTTTGATGCTCTAGGAGCTAGGGTTTGGAACTTCTAAGGGCTATAACTTGCTCATCTTTTGAGATTTTTGAGTAATTCCAAAGACATTCTTCTGTTTAAAGGGCTGTAAACTAATCAATTCAAAATTTTCAAGAAGATTTTATGTGGAAGATGCCTAATGATGAAGAAAGATTACAAGTCCTCTAGATAGGCCATCAAATTCCCTTATGTGACTTCAAAAAGTCATAACTTGATCAATTTTTATCTCCTTGATCCCATTCTTTTTCCAAAATTATCTTAAGGATGTGAAATTCAACTCTTATTTTATGTGAAAAGCTTAAAAATGGAGGGAAGATGCCCTAAGAATGCAAGAGATTATAGGTCATTTCATGGATTTTCACCAACTTCACAAAGTTATAACTTTCTCAATTCTTGGATTTTTTTAAGTGGTTAAAATCTCAAATTTTCATTAAATAGATCTACTTCATGCCATATTTTTTGGTCAAAAGCAAATTTTTAGTGGAAGACCATGTTTGGATGCAAAACATTATAGGATATTTTTTTGAGAAAAACTTAGAATTTTTCTAAGTATAAAAAGTCAACATATTTTTCTCAACTTTGACTCATCACAACTTTTAGCTCAAGCATCCATTTGATTACATTATTTGAACATTATAAATATTGTAGCCTTATCTTTTAATTGCTTCAAGAATTATGCCCTAAGACCCCTTGAGCTATGAACCCCATGGATTCAAAGTTGGTACCTTGAAACTGAAGTTTCCTCCAAAGTCAGAATTTGAAATCCATAATCTAGCTTCTAATCACCAAACTTCTACGTAATTTTACTTCTAATCATGTTTAAAAATCTTCTAGAAGTGATTAGCACCTTGAAACACAAGTTTTGGTTGAGTTTTGAGCAAAATAGAAGTCACACTTTTCATGCTTGCAACTTCACACGATTTCCCTCCAAACTTCATCATTCCACACGCTTGAGCATCCCATTTTCTTCCCTATAAATAGAGGGTTATATATCACTCATTTTCTATAGCATAGACAGTCAGAATCACCCTTCCCAACTCTTTCCTTAACCCATATTTCTGCAACTTTGAATTTGGTTTTACAGCCTTCCTCAATCCATTTTGTTTGTCAATTCTTCATCCTTGAACTTCACTGAAGCTAACAGAAGAAGAACCAAGCCCTAAAGCATCCTAAATCGTGCTATCCAAGTTAAGTTTCAGAGCCTTGAATTTGAACTTCAATAGGTAGATTCCTTCGTCAATTCTCTCAAAATTAGTTACCACAATGAAGCTCTCATCATTCTGATACTAGTCGCAACATTTTTTTTTCAACTGGAATTTAGTTCTGATCATGAATTTTCAAATCCTTATTTAACTTTTTTCTTCTGGCTTTCTTAAATCGACTGAGCTACATCTTATATAAATTTTTCGCGAGGGTACATTTTTCTTCGTCTTGATGAGACGAAGAGAATGACATTAGTCTGAACCTCTAATTTTACAGTTTCAGGAACCTGATTTTAAGGTTGGATGGAGGTTGAAGACGACCATGCTGGTGTCTTCAACCAATGAGAATTTGCCACGCATTTTTTTAATCTGTTTTAAATAGTTGATCCAGTGGTTTATTCAATAATGACCATGATATGCACAGCGCGTCAAATCCCTTGGATTTGATTATTAACGCGTTTTGACATTGATCCAATGGTCCACATGTTTTTGGTTTATTTTTTTCTTCTGATTTTTATTTTTTAATTGATTTAAACTTCAAAAATTCATAAAAAATTCATTTATGACTCAAAAAATCTGAAAAAAAATCTTAAAAATACTTTGAATTATTTCTGACTTTGTGAATATTTTTTCATATTTTAATTTTAATGTTTGATATTTTTCCTGATTTTTTGTATTGTTTTCCTTATTTTAATTATTTTAAAAATACTTCTTGGCATTTTAAAATTCTAAAAAAAAAATTTATCAAGATCATTTTCTTTATTTTTGACTTTCTGAAATTTTTCTAGAATTTTATTTTGATTTTTATTATTTTTGATCTTTTTTCACTTGAGTGATTTTTAATTAGTTAAAAAATACTTTTCTGTTTTAAAAAATTATCAAAAAATTTATAAAAATATTTGAGATCACTTCTGACTTTTCTATGGTCTCTTTTAATTTTTCTTTGATGCTTTGAACATAGTTTGCTATTTTACCTTTTATTTTCATTTTAAAAAACAATTTAAAGATCATTTTCTTTTTTATTTTTGTTTATTAATTACAATTTATTTTTTTGAATATATTTTGACCATGTGATTTTTGATCATGAGCTTCATTAACATCATTGGATCTTAGCTGTTGAGTATAACTCCACCAAAATGGATGAATGGTTTTAATGATAGTTTGATTAAAATCTTTAATTCAAATATTTTCCCTCCCTCTTCATATTATCCCTCTCTTACTTGTATTATATGTTATTAGAGGATGATTTACGTATCATCTCTCTAAACATATGGTACATATATTTCTATTTACCAGACTCAAAATAGGTGCGACTTCTATATAAGTCCACTTACGATTGCTTAGCATAACGCTAAATTTTGTCTCGATTCGAGAAATGATTATTTGTGGCCCAAACCTATGTTTGCAAGCCCAAGCATGCTTAATTTGAAACCCTTGATCCAATAACCTTGAGGTTCATTTTTAGGAGACTTTGGTCATATCTATCATCTAATGAATCTTCATAAGTTTTAGAACTAAGTGAATCATTTAAGCATTGCTGATCATTTATTGTTGCCTTTAGATTTTGAAATGAATGATATACTTGACAAAAAGCAAATGAAACTTGTTGTTGAGAGGCTTTGATTTTATCAATCTTCTAATGGGTTTTCAAATGCAAGTTTCAAGATGGTCATTCAACTAACCTCTAATTTCAAACAATTGACTTTATTTTATGCTTTTACTTTATACTTTTTACTTTAAGCACATTTATTTTATCATTTTCATTTCATGATAGTTTCATATTTGCTCACTTGAGCATTTATCTTTGTGTCATTTTTATTTTTCTCACTTGAGATTTTCATTTTCTTTTAGAAGATACCTAATAACCAACTTGAACAAAAAAAAGCTTTAATGTTACTTGGACTATTTGGTTACTATCCTTGGCATTTTGGAGTTATGGACTTCTTGGACTTAGGATTAGAGACCTTGACCTACCTTGAGACCTTGTGACTTCTATTGCAATATTGTATGGAGTTCTTGGAGTTTACCCCAAGATATTGGGTTATTTGTTTTCTTTGTGTGCAGGTTATTCTGATTATATGCTTTGTCTATGATTGGGGATTCATCTGTATACAACCGTTACTCTGCCCAATTTTTATGAAGACTTAGTGCCTTTGAAGCTTGGTTTTCTTAAGAGGTTTATTATCCTTGCTTGTTTGGTTTCAATCCAAAGGACGGGAATTCTACATTGACTCATTGTGTCAAGTGTTGGCTTCTTGTTGGTTAGATGGTTCTTTTCCCTAGCTTTTACCTTACTCTCTAGGATAGTCCCTTCATCTCTTCCCATCTTCTTTAATTTCAAAAATCTTCTCCCTCCTTTCAAAAATCTTCTCCCTCCTTTCAAAAACTCTTATTTTCTAACTTGGACTGCTTTCACAATAAACTTGGACTTAGGTCCATGCATTTTCAAAATATATTTTTAATCAAACTTTAACCAACTTAATGATACTTTGACTTTTTTTGTGAGAAGACTAAAAGTTAATCAATTTCATTCAAACTATTTTTCCACCTTGGCTTTTTACCTTAAAGAGTTTCTCAAAAGATTAGACTCTTGTCAACCTTTATAGTGATGCGAACTACTATACTTCTATGATATATAGTAAAGTGGACATTTTCCACTTGGGTGTTAAGCGAGGCTTTGTTGATTTTAAAATCCAAGCCATATCCTCAACTTTGAGATGATGCAAATTCTCCTTTCTCATAATCATGGGTAATAAGTGTGTTCTTCCACTTGGATACGACAATGATGTCTCATCTCCTAAAATTAACCAACACACTTCTGTTTTAAATTTTTTAAAGGTGAACTATGAGTACCCTGATCCCCTATTGCATGGAAGGTGGTACGTAGGCACTAAAGATTCGCAACCGCGACGGGTGCAAAAATTGTAAAAAATATTTCTTCTCTCCTCCCCCCAATCTGTTTTTTTTGTATACACATTTATATCCAAAATACACAAATTTTCAAAGAGGTTCCTGCAGAGTACCATAGATGTTTAGGGTGCTAATACCTTCCCTTTGTATAACCAACCCCTGAACTTATATTCTCTCCCCCTTTTTGGGTTATTCACTATTTTCCCATTCCTTTGGAAACAATAAAGGGTGGTGGCGATTTTTATTTTATCTGTGTGAGTTAAGTCAATCCAATGGCTTAGTCTCAATATTTCTACCGCTACAACTTACTTTTCAGACTTTCCTTTTCAAATGCTTCGCGTTATTTTTGAATCTATTGGTCTTTCGATTCGATTATGCACTGCATTTGTCTTTTCTCTTCCTTCTCCCTTTGAGCCTACTTCAGTGCTTTCTTCAGATCATCTACCTGTTCTAAAGACACAATAGGAGCGACTGGGTCCTCTTGCTTGTATTCGGGATCTATATCAAAAGGAAGCTTGATAATTTACACCTTGTTCAGAACCCATTGAGTGTAAGGCTCTTTTTCTACAACATTCTTATTTTAAGCTTTTCTTTTGTTAACCCTACTCCAAGCCCGAATAATTTTGTTGAGCAACTCTTGGTCATTTCTACCCATGTCATGAATGATCAATTGCTGGAGTTGTTCATCTGAAGGCTTGTCTTCCAAAGGATACCCTAGTTTCCATAGGGCCAAGGTAGGATTGTAACTGATGCAGCCCTGTGACCCGATTAATGGAACATTAGGGAAATCCCTACAACTGTAGACAATATCACCAATATCCAACTTTCTGACATACCATAACACAGAGCTAGTAGTGACAGACCTTAACTTCCGAGGCTATTAATACCTCGTCAAATTTGGAATCAAGTAATCTTCCTTGTAAAGCGAGTCATGAACCAGGATTATAGAAATGGAATGCAGTAATTTAGGGTACCTCTTTTCTTTTCATACCGTGTATAAATGGTGTAGTAGATATAAGCAAGCAGAGCTGGAGTGGGATCTGTATTAAAAGTCTTTGTACCCTAAAACACACTGATGACCGCAGGGTTAATATAGTCTATGGTGCGTGGAAATAAGACAACACCAAATATAAGCATCCCCAGACAGTCGACACAAGATTCTCGTTCTTTTTTATTTTCCAGATAACACCTCTTAATTCCTCGCACTTATCCTTCTTTTTTATAGTTAAGGGAAAACTCAGGATAAGGGATTTTTAAACCTTCGGTCAGTATTTTGATGTCGACAGTTTGCCTGATGCCCATATAAGCCTTCTCTTTGGAGAAGTTAAGAATTCAGTCCAATTCTTTTAATGTCGGAGCCAACTGAAAATCTTGAAATGTGAAACATCTCAATGGAGGATCATAAAACTGTACTAGAGCAGAAATAACGTCCAACTGTACTTCGACTTTGGTTAAATCCAATATATCCCCATAGCGATGAGTAAATGTTTTCAGAGCCCTTTCAGATGATATTTCCCTTATAGCTTTGATTTGGGTCACATCTGGTTTGGTAGCATTGATACAAAGGAGTTGCTTTCCTTTAGTATTCATTTCCAAACACTCACAAAAAACCTTTTATTATATATATATATATATATATATATATATATATATATATATATATATATATATATATATATATATATATATATATTTACCCTTTGAATAAGACAAACAATAGCAAACGATGGATGATGAACATATGAAATGTAAAAATGTATGAATGTATGAGTATAAGGATAAATGACGAGATTTGATGAATAGTACCCCTTAGAAGGTAGGCTTTTAGCTTGGTTTTATGGATATCCTACCCTCCCCATAAGGTGGTTTCCTTAAGGGTATCATGAATAACACTAGAGGGAAAGGCACAGGGGCCTCCCTTAAGTGGAGTCTCTTTGCAGACCGAAACTTTCGTCTCTAGGTCGTGAGAGGTCTCATCATGAGATTTTAGTTTGAGGTTTATACAAAGAGCCATAGGAATAATTCCAAAGTCCTACCCCTCAAGAGTATGTCTCTTGAGACGTATTTTTTTACGGAATTCCACCGACTATAGGCTAAATCGTCACATAAACTCGTAGGGATGATGTATCCCCTTGGCTAATAGACGAATCTTCTTTCTAAGGGTTTTTTTGAAAATATATTTTTACAAAAAATTAAATCCCATCATGAATTAATAAATATAATGAATAATAAAAACAAAAAATAAGCGAGAAATAAATAAATAAACAAATATGAAGGAATAAAACCCAAAAAGATAAAATCCCTAAAACCTAAAGGAGAGGCTTCTGAACCTAGGGTTGAGTCCCCAGCAGAGTCGCCAACTATTGCACTTGGTTTTAAATTCAGAGTTCCCACCCTTAATTTTTATCCTAAGGAAGGGAATATAAAGGATAACCCTAAAATAGTCAGAGATTCTAGATTGTTGACTCGGTTCTAGACGAGGGGAAGGTGTTAGGCACCCCTAATCTCTCTTTTTCACAAGGATACTAGGGTTAGAAGCGCGATTTTGGGAAATAGGGTTTTAATTTTTTATTAGGGGAACTCACCACGATTTTAATCGTATGCCCATGTATTCTCTTTAAGAGGAATCAGATTCCTATTTCGTAGTTCGCAGTTGGTTTGTGTTTTTTATGAATTACGACAAATATTTAAATTTCCCGTGCGCTTAGCCTAGGTGTGTGAATAGCGGAGATATTTAGACAAAACACACAGTCGAACTAAATATTATCGTAATCTTTTTGAAGTTTGGTTGTTGCAAAAAATAATTTATTGTTGGTTGGGATATTTTTTAGAATTTTAATTGTGAAAATACCTTTAATTAAATGCATGATTAAAATAAATAATTTAGTGCAAAAATATATTTTGAATGAATTTGAAAAATAACAAATTTATATGATAATGAATATAATATTAGATATATAGTGTAATTACAAAAATATATAATATTTATTATAACTAAATAAATAAAAATATAAAATATAAGAAATTATAAAAATGAAATAAATAAAATAAAATAAAATTAGGAACACAGGGGGGTGCAAAACTTATAAGGGTAATAAAACGTTGGGGTTCTAATAGAAAGAGCCTGAATTCAGATTTTGAATTCAGGCCCAAAAGGCCAGGGGGTGCGTTTTTGAGTTGATACAGCAAAATGGGGGGTACGTAAATCAACAGGGCCCAAGTCTACATTTTGGAATGGGCCCATTAAGGCAAGGTATGTGTTTTTTTGTAAATGTTAGCAAAAACTAAAAATGGAGGGTGTGTTAGCAATGGGCCAGGCCCAGTAGAGTTTGGGAGGCAGCCGTAGGTCAGCGTATAGGAGAGCACATAGTAATACAGTGGGGTGCGTATTGAGATTCATTTGATTCAAATCATGTGGGTGATGGTGAGGGTGTGTAGTAACATTCATGGGAATGCGTGTACCAAATCATGGATAGACTATATTTTATTTTTTCCTACAAACATAATTCATTTGTATCATTTGCAGCCTCCCTCTCTGTTTCGTTTCCGCCCCGTCCTCACTAATCTTCTTCTTTTCTCAACACAAACCCTAGGTATCAAAACCCTGCCCAGCGGCGATGACATACGAAACCCAAATCGAAGCATGATCAAGCCCCAAAACCCTCCCCTCAAATCATAAAAAACAAAACAAAAACTGAAGCCTAGTCTCGAGATTACCTCCATCGCAAGCTTTGTATTTTCAGTTCCTCGATCTCTCCTCTAATCCCGCTTCTTCTTTTTGTTTTACAGGTGCTGGCGGCGGTGAAGATGAATAGAACGGCGGGATAATGGGACTATAGGGTTTCAGATTTTGAAACCCTCAGTCTATACCAACGGGTTTCGTCCGATTCCTCTTCTCGGTAGCTCGACGATTTCTTCTCCTTCAGTATTCTATAAAGATTTTTTTCTTTATCTCTGTTCGCCAAAATCGTCCCCCTTGTGTAGATTTATGTTAGGTTTTTATAGGGTTTTTAGAAATTAGAATTTTAGGAAAGCAATGAATTTGTCTATAGATTAATTCTTAGAATTGAATTAGGGTTTTAGAATTAGGAAATGTTTTGAAATTTTGTCTGTAAATTAAGAGTATTGCATTTAGTTTCTGTCTTGAATTGGCTTCTGTATTAGTCAAGGATTTCGTCTATATTCTTGATTCTGTTTCGATTTAAAATTGATGAAGAAAGTTTGTTTCTGTTTGTAGCAAAGTATTTTCCAGTTAATTGCTACAGTTTGTGTTATCTTCTCTTGGGCCAAATCTGGCTTTGTTTTGTACATTGAGCATGCGTTTATTGTAATATCATTCTAAATAGAAAGGGTTTGCCTGCTTTGGGCTCTCATCTATAAATGCTTTTTTCATAAATTTAAAAATAATAAAAGGTTAATGTTGTACCCCAAAATTTGCCCTCCCATATTCTTCAAAGTTTTGCCAAACATCCTCTTCAAATGCTTCAAGATCACTCAAGGGCTACACAGTCAACCATCCTCCTAAGCCAGTCAAACTAGGGTTTTGGTTCTTGCAAGGAAGTTGAAGTTTTCAAGGGCTCAATCAAGTCCCATGTGCTCATAAACATTGTCAAGCACCTACATGTCAAGTTTCAAGGCTCACAAGGTCAAGTTGCACAGTCAAAAGTCCCATTTGCTCAACAGTCAACTGTAGGGGCAAAATGGTCATTTGGCATTCAAAAGTCAAAGTTTTTGGTCAGCATCTTATTTTGAAGCCACAATCATCATTTGATCAAGTCTTGATCATGATTTCACAAGAATGGCTCAAAAATCATCAAGGTGTCAAAAGTTTCTATTTTTGGACAACTGAAAAGTCAACTGTAACTTGACCAAGGCATAACTTTTTCATGGTTCATCTGAAAAATCCCATACAATGCTCATCTTGAAGGGGAGGACATTTCCTACAACTCCTCTTCACATTACAAGTCCAAGAAATGCTCTCACAAAAAGTTATCAATTTCAACATTATAGGTCATTTTCAAAAGTCAACAAAAAGGCACTTTAAGTCAAAGACCATAACTTGAGATTGGTAAATCAAAATGACATGGGACCAAAGACATTGGTTAGAGGACTTCAAGACCTTTCCAAAATGTCCAAGAACATGTTCATAGCTTCAAAATTGAGCAAGATATGCATTGGAGAAGATGGGACATTTTTGTGAAATGGCCAAAGTCAACTATCCTTGAAAATTCATTTTTGACAAAAGGGGCCCACTTTTTCCACTTGATTCAGCTTGGCCATGCTTCCCACGTGTCCCTCAATTTAATTCAAGATTTAAAATTAATTTTTTCATTTTTATTTAATTTTATTTGATTTAATTCATTTTAAATCTTTAAAATTCAAATAAAAATCAAAGAAATTAATGGAGGGATATATTTTGTGTTGATTAGCTTTGATACACCTTGAAATACCTTCCAAATTCGTGCAAGGCCAATTATGGGCATAAAAATTTAAATTTTCACAAATATGGCAAATGGTTCAATGTTGGTTATGGAGGAAATCAAGAATATAATTGCATAAGCTTAATGACCATAATTTTGATTGATTCTCATTCATTACTATATATACAAGCCTTCCCAACCTCATTCAAAAAAAGGGTGTGTGCAGAAACGGCCAAGAGCAAAACCAAAAATTATTCAAAAAGTGAGAGTTCTAAAACATAGTTGCGAGCATCTTCAGATCAAAACAAGCACTGTAAGTATTCCCAGGTCCCCTTATAATTTCCATATTGTTTTTTCAATTGCTTTCCTGTGCAGCATTCCAAGCGCTGAACACCATGCACCTCACCCATCCAACAAGCCAAGTGTCATTGGAGGCAGATCCAAGGGCCAAGCATAAGGAACACCATGGTCTGGAGTCAGTGCATGCATAGGCAACCAAAAAAGTCATACAGGCCTTGTTCAAATGGGCCACAATTCTCAATTCAACACCTTCAAATTCCAGCCACCCCCCCTTGGTTTTACTTCTTTTTTCATTTTGTTTTGTCATTTTCTATTATCTTAATTTCTAACCTTTTTATTTTATTATTATTAACAAATTAACATAATTAACATACTTTCATGAAAAATCAAAAAAATAGAACTAACATTATTTTTATTATTATTATTTTATTTTTGTAAATAAACAATAATTGAATTAGTTTTTAATTAGGCCATTTTAACCTTTTTTTTAATAATTAAAATAGATCTAGAATTAGGTAAAGTTAACTTTTATTTTTATTTCTCTTTTTTATTTTATTTCATAAAAAAAACATAAAAAACAAAAAAAATATTTTCTTTTAATTAATTAGTTTAATTATTTAATTAATTGCATTTAATTGACAAAAAGACAAAAAATCAATTTCTTTTCTAAAAAGGGTCAACACCCTTAAGACGTTCCCGATTATTTTATTCGCGCGCATTTACTTTATTTGATTATTATGTAATTGCCTTCAAGAATGTAATAGTTAAATAGGTTTATCGCTTTATTTAATTTCCGTACTTATTTACTAAAAAACGGGTCTTTGTAATTTTTGGCGATGTATAGACCCGCGCCTTGTAATAGCGTAGGATTTACGTTTCCGCAATTTACTTTCCGTGCCCCTTAACTGTTAACTTGCATAAAAGAATGTATGTAAATAAAAACAACCCGTAGCTCACTAATTAACCAGACAAACATTAACCGAATACAACACACAAATACACACACCACTTCTAGGGTACGCCTCACTTGTTGCCTTCGAAACGTGGTCGTCAAGTATAGGATGTCTTAGCGGTCCTTATGTCCATGATCCAGTTGCCTCGAAACAGTTGCCTCGAAACAGTTGCCTCGGAACAGTTGCCTCGAAACGGTTGCCTCGGATTAAAAAAAAAGATCAAGGACATAAGGGTAGCCTCTAAGGTGTCTTACTGTTGCTTCGGTGACCACACTGTCCCTACAATCGAATTGACCCGAACAACTCCAACGATGGTGCTACCTACCTCTCAATGGTGGGATAGCACTATCTAAAGGACTCTTACACAACTTAATTCCTTAGGGTAGGTAGATGACTCATGGATACTTGCTCTATTCAAAAACAAATCAAAAAACCTTTTCACACCGACACTTTCAAAAAGCTTTCAAAACAATTTTTCAAACACTCTTGAGGACTGATACAAGAGTTATTCAGAAATATTTCAAAGAAACTTTTTCAAACCCACTCACATTTTGAAAAGCAAACAAATTTTGAAAACATAAGAGCAAGTACCTAAGAGCCCGTGGATAACCACGGATAGAAAGGGTGCTAACACCTTCCCTTTCTATAAATCTACCTCCCGAACCGAGAAACATATCTGATAAGGAATTTTGCTGTGCTTTTGTCCTTTCCTTGTTGGAGAAAATAAAAGACGGTGGCGACTCTTGCTTCCGCGACATTTCGCGAAACCAGCTTTAAACAGTTAGTTCTAAATCCATCGATCACAGAACTGGCGACTCTGCTGGGGATACCATAAAGTGAGGTGTACCTTAGGATTAGATCACCCTATGTTTTCAATTGCATCCTTGTTTTATTTATAATTGTGGGCTTTGCATCGGAGTTTCATAGATCCTAACCCGGATCTGGGGAATACCCTTTTAGGTAGCATAAGCTGTGAGGGACCTGTCCGGCGTAGACCGACACGGGTGAAGCAGTGGCTACGTTGGTGTGGCACCTTGGTCTGTACCGATATCCCTTGTGTTGCAACGAGGAGAATATGGGTCTTCTGAGGAGTCATTAAGCACCAACCGACCTTAGAACCCTAATGTGACCCAACTTGGCCATAGAACAGTAGCAGTATGCTACACCCATTGAGGCTAAACTCTCGCGATGGTTCTGGCCGCAAGAAAAGATTGTGATGCTGGAGTTATGACCGATCGAGGGTAGTCAGTGATATTGGGATCCTCTAGAACCTGGTTACTTTTGATAGGACAGGTTTTTGAGCCCACCAACTTCAAGAGGGTAGTATCCCAAACTTCATGCTGGCCTAAACTCTAAGGGTTGTCTTGTGTGACTTTTGTGCCTTCAAACTTGACTACTTGCATACTTGTTATCTGACGCTTGAGTTTCTTGCAGGTTTTGTTTACAGTCCTTAATCTGGACTCATAACAGGGTTTACCTACATCACTCCATGCATAGCATAACATCATACCATTGCATACATCCTACATAAGGACTAACCCATTTCAAGGATCTCAAGGGTCTGTGATGCAGGTCATGATGAACCAACTGTCTAGCAAGGGGAAAAAGAAGATTTATTTTCCTCTAGCCAAGGTTGATGACTTGGGTCAGGGGCTATGACCCACTAGATATGGTGAGCCTTGACTCTTGAATAAGGGCTCTCAGCAACATGAAGGTCCTTCCATCAAGCTATCAAAATTAAAATGCTAACAATGTTTCTCTGTTTACCCCGCGAGATCCTTGAAAGCATTGCATTGCATGCATACATACATATCATTGCATTGCAGGTACCCTTTTGACAGGTCACTTACCTTCTTCGCTGTTTATTTCAGCAATGGCTTCCCAACAAGACAATCAGGATCTTTGTGCTCAAGAGACTCGGTTCAAGGCAATCCTCCTAAACCTATCCAAGGGGCAGGAAGAGCTGAGAACACTCCTCAGGGGGACTTTGGTCAGGAAAAGTCCTGAAGACGATAAGGACGAACGACTGAAACGTCTACAGGCTGAGGTGGATACAATGAGAACCCAGATGTTGGGGAAAATGGCTCTTGTCCAAGACTTATCTAAAAAACAAGGAGAGCTCAGGGTTCTCGTCAACCAACTGCTTCGGGATAACCAACTGGGGCAAACATCTAAGGTTGAAGAGCAAGCCATCATTCAACCACTTGTGGGGCAAAAAGACAAGGGAAAAGCTCCTCAGTTTGCTTCGGGGTCACAAGCCCAGCATCAACCTCACCAGCGTCAACAGGGTAGTCAACATAAGCAAAATACGTCTGGAAGACATTTCTCGGAGACTGGTGTGCCATCCTCACTAATACTGAAACGCTTGTTGGAGGTCAAGATGGTTGCTTTAAAGGATCCTTCTAAGAAGCTCAACATAACCTCCCTAAAGTACAATCCTGATGAAAGGTGTGCCTACCATTCTGACAGTCCTGGACATGACACTGACGACTGTTGGAGCCTGAGGAACAAGATCCAAGACTTGATCGACGGAAGGGTGCTGGAGTTCATGCCGGGTGGAAAAATGAAAATCTTCTGCTAAGAATCTTCCATCTGAGATGACTAGTTCAAACTAAGAAACTTTTGTTCATTCGAATGTTCAAGTTGTATTTTTCTTTGATTGTTTAAACATTTTATTCATATCAAACGTTGTTATTTCATTAATGCATTACACATGTCTGTTTTGAATCATTATATTCGCATTCGCTATATGCAAATTGTTTTCATATTTTTATGATGATCAACTCTCAATTAATAATTCTAAGCCTCTTGAGGGAGGATGACGAAAACGATACCACGATCTACAGTATGCTTTTGGACAAACCCCGCTGATGAGGTACAGGCATTGTTTCAATCCCTAAACACTGGAGTTATAAGGAAGATAATCCCTCGTCAACCCCTCTGAGCCAAAGAAGTAGGAGTTTTTCTTTTCGAAAATTAAAACCCTTAATCATAACCTGGGGCAGGGTAGTTCTCACAGTTGATCCAAGTGCATAACAAATGGCACCAAAGAGGTCCTTACAAAACAAAACAAAACAGTGATGGTTCCCCATAATCGTCAAGACAGGCAGTCGTTATCTTTCAAAACAAAAAAAAAACAAAAGCCCAATAAGTCAAAACCTATGAAGGAGGCTTACAAAACTGGGGCATCCCGCTAACTGTAATCACAAAAGAACAGTTCAGGCAAAAAATAGGGATAACGAAATCAAAAAACAAAGAGGTCCTACAGACTCTCAACAAAAAAAGAAATGACTGCCTATTCAAAATAATCTGTCAATATCCGAACCATCATTGGAACATCAGGACAAAGACTCAAACGAGATCTAAACGCACGATCAGCTGAGTTTAGGTTTGAAGAACATCACGAAGAGCGGGTGGGTACAAATATAATTTGAGCCTTTTCCTTTGTTTCTTAAACAGTGAACCAGGCCACGCTACAACCCTTAAAAGTCCTAGTTGAAGCATGGTTTATTTCGAAGGCATACTGTTACGAAAGGTATCCTGACTCCTTAAGGCTTGTTGTAAAATACTGAGTTGACATCACATTTTACAAAATTTGCTTGTTTTACTGAAAATGCATTTTCAAAAATTTCAAGACAGACATAAGTGTTGCATTCTTAATATAACATTGTTTGCATATGACTATTTTGTCTAAACAGCATAGAAGTTCGCACGACGAATGTCTAAATGAACAAAAGCACCCCCAATCAAGGGGCACGGCATGATCATTGTCCATCATCTAGGGCAGTTAGGTCAAGATTCGAAGAATCTCTCAAAAGGCCAACCAGCTTGGGGCAAATCTCCATCTGGATCACTTGGGGCATTGGACGATCAAACGAAGATCTTTTGGTGGCATGGTAACACTGCACTACTGACAGTGACAACTCCCTGCATCCTGAGAGCACAAACATAGTCGGAAAAAAAAAACACTACGCATAAGCAAAGACCCGCTAGGTTGACACACCTAGGAAAAAATAAGGGCTTCCCGGCAAACCAAAAGGGTTCGGGCAAAAATAAGGGACGAAAATGAAAAATCTGTACACCCGGCAAGTCGAAAACCTGAAAAAGGTGGCTTGGGCAAAAATGGGTATCCCGTTGGACTGAAAACCCGAAAGGGCGGTCCAGGAAAAAGTTAGGGATCAAAGCGTATGACTATGTCCTGTCTTCTCGTCACTTGCCTACCAGAAGAAGATCTGTCAAATCGGCAGTCATCAAGCGCCTCCACAGGTATCTTCTCCCACCGAAACAAGGGCAGTAATGAGTTGTCTAAGCGATCTAGTTGCTCTGTCCACCGAGGTACCAAGGTAGGTTCGGCTGAAGAATGTAACCAAGTTACCTCAACTCCCCACAGAGTAAGACCAGATTTCAGCAATACTCTCCCCGAGCAGAGTTTGGTCTCCCAATCAACCCTGAAAAGGCACAATATCCTCCAGCAAGTCAGCGATACTCTCCCCAAGCAGAGTTGGTCTACTGTCAACCTCAAGGAAGTTAGTTTATCCCCCAGAAGATCTTAATATTCCCCAGCGGAGTATACAGATCTTCCTAAGCAAGCATCCCCAGCAGTCTTAATATAAGATTGTTCCCCGGCGGAATACAGACACACCAGTGGAGCCACTTCCCCAGTACAGTTCAAAAGTCTCCCCAGGAAAGTTGAATCAATCTCCCCAGTAGAAAGCTTATCGCCAGTAGATTCTGGAAGCTTATCGCCTGCAGAGTACGAACACGTCTCCCAGACTTTATTCAAAGGTTATGCTCCACCAGAGCTTATAACTGGGTTATCCTCAGCTAAAAACCACGGAAAGATCGTCCTCGGCGAAGTTCTTCCTACCCCCCAGCGGAGTTCATCAAAGCTTCCAACATAACATATCAACGGAATTCCCAGCGGAGTTCTCATCAAAACCTCATCGAAGTATATCTTCCCCGCAGAGTAATTCCCCGCAGAGTAATCTCTCCAACAAGTTTATTCCCCAACGGAGTCATCTTCTCCTACCGGTTTATTCTTGCAACCATCATCCCTAGCGGAAACGAAGAACTCTGTTCTTCAACATCAGCCCAGGATTCAACTTCCCGGCATTCGTCAAGGATTTATTTTCCTAGACGAAAATACATTCATAAACATATCACCTTTCATACATCTTGCTTACATACACAATGCATGCACATACGCATCATATCACACAATCTCATTTCTCCCTGAGAACATCATGACATCATGCATTGCACAACTGATGTTGTGCCTTTTTCAGGAAAGAGGTCAATCCAAAGACGATTACTATCAACTGTTGCAATTTAAGATTCGATACCTGCATCTAGCCAGGGCATATCTGTGAGCGATTGATTATGGGTTCGATACCTGTATCCAGCCAGGGCATATCTACGTTAAATAGATTAAAGAGATAGCTAGGAAATACTCCAGATATGGATGCTGTTCTTTTGCTTATTCAGATTTTCTCTTCAGAGATGGCTTAGAAATGCTCCAGAGATGGACGTTATTCTGTTGCTTATTCAGAGTTACTTGTTCAGAAATAGTTCAAAGATGCTCCAGATGGACGCTATTCTGTTGCTTATTCAGGGCTTCTTTTCAGAGATAACTTAGAGATGCTCCCACCACGGATGCTGATCTATTGTTTATTCAGAGATTCCTTCTAGATATAGTTCAGATGTGACCCAGGCATGGCGACGTTCTGATACTTATTCCAGATTTCCTTTCAGAGATAGCTTGGAAATGCTCCAGATATGGATGCTGTTCTTTTGCTTATTCAAGACTCCTTCTAGATATAGTTCAGATGTGACCCAGGCATGGCGACATTCTGATACTTATTCCAGATTTCCTTTCAGAGATAGCTTGGAAATGCTCCAGATATGGATGCTGTTCTTTTTCTTATTCAAGACTCCTTCTAGATATAGTTCAGATGTGACCCAGGCATGGCGACATTCTGATACTTATTCCAGATTTCCTTTCAGAGATAGCTTGGAAATGCTCCAGATATGGATGCTGTTCTTTTGCTTATTCAAGACTCCTTCTAGATATAGTTCATATGTGACCCAGGCATGGCGACGTTCTGATACTTATTCCAGATTTCCTTTCAGAGATAGCTTGGAAATGCTCTAGATATGGATGCTGTTCTTTTGCTTATTCAAAACTCCTTCTAGATATAGTTCAGATGTGACCCAGGCATGGCGATGTTCTGATACTTATTCCAGATTTCCTTTCAGAGATAGCTTGGAAATGCTCCAGATATGGATGGTGTTCTTTTGCTTATTCAAGACTCCTTCTAGATATAGTTCAGATGTGACCCAGGCATGGCGACGTTCTGATACTTATTCCAGATTTCCTTTCAGAGATAGCTTGGAAATGTTCCAGATATGGATGTTGTTCTTTTGCTTATTCAAGACTCCTTCTAGATATAGTTCAGATGTGACCCAGGCATGGCGACGTTCTGATACTTATTCCAGATTTCCTTTCAGAGATAGCTTGGAAATGCTCCAGATATGGATGTTGTTCTTTTGCTTATTCAAGACTCCTTCTAGATATATTTCAGATGCGATCCAGACATGGCTACATTCTGATACTTATTCCAGACTCCCTTCTAGAGATAGCTTAGAAATGCTCCGGACACGGATGCTATTCTATTGCTTATTCTAGATTCCCTTCTAGAGATGGTTCGGATGCGACCCAGACATGGCGAAATTTTGATACTTATTCAGATTTCCTTTCAGATATAGCTTAGAGATACTCCTGACCCGGATGTTATTCTACTGCTTATTCAGATTTCTCTCCGGAGATGGCCTAGAGATGCTCCAGATCCGGACGCTATTCTATTCCTTATTCAGATTCAAACTTCTAAAGACAACTTAGAGACGCTCCAGCCCGGATGCTATTCTATTGTTTAGTCCAGATTCATTCAAAAGACTGTCCAGATATGATCCAGATTCGGATGACATATTGTCACTCATTCAAACACAGACTAGATATGCTCCAGACACGGAAGCCATTCTACTTCTTATTCAGATTCAACTATCCATGACACTTCCAAATGGCATCCATAAGCCCATTCCCGACAAGGTTATGTCACACCTCCAGATGGAATCTATAAGCCCATCCTCCTATCCATCATCTCTCCAAATGGCATCTGTAAGCCCATTCCCGCCATCATACTGCTGATACTCTACTATGTGAGTGCAAATTTTTGGGCACTCTAGTGTTCAATCATCTTCCACCCTCAGATCACGAAAGGCACGCACGCCAATCTACATCCTCAGGTCTAAGAAGATTGAACAGGGGCAACTGTTGTACCCCAAAATTTGCCCTCCCATATTCTTCAAAGTTTTGCCAAACATCCTCTTCAAATGCTTCAAGATCACTCAAGGGCTACACAGTCAACCATCCTCTTAAGCCAGTCAAACTAGGGTTTTGGTTCTTGCAAGGAAGTTGAAGTTTTCAAGGGCTCAATCAAGTCCCATATGCTCATAAACATTGTCAAGCACCTACATGTCAAGTTTCAAGGCTCACAAGGTCAAGTTGCACAGTCAAAAGTCCCATTTGCTCAACAGTCAACTGTAGGGGCAAAATGGTCATTTGGCATTCAAAAGTCAAAATTTTTGGTCAACATCTTATTTTGAAGCCACAATCATCATTCGATCAAGTCTTGATCATGATTTCACAAGAATGGCTCAAAAATCATCAAGGTGTCAAAAGTTTCTATTTTTGGACAGCTGAAAAGTCAACTATAACTTGACCAAGGCATAACTTTTTCATGGTTCATCAGAAAAATCCCATACAATGCTCATCTTGAAGGGGAGGACATTTCCTACAACTCCTCTTCACATTCCAAGTCCAAGAAATGCTCTCACAAAAAGTTATCAATTTCAACATTATAGGTCATTTTCAAAAGTCAACAAACAGGCACTTTAAGTCAAAGACCATAACTTGAGATTGGTAAATCAAAATGACATGGGACCAAAGACATTGGTTAGAGGACTTCAGGACCTTTCCAAAATGTCCAAGAACATGTTCATAGCTTCAAAATTGAGCAAGATATGCATTAGAGAAGTTGGGAAATTTTTGTGAAATGGCCAAAGTCAACTATCCTTGAAAATTCATTTTTGACAAAAGGGGCCCACTTTTTCCACTTGATTCAGCTTGGCCATGCTTCCCACGTGTCCCACAATTTATTTCAAGATTTAAAATTAATTTTTTCATTTTTATTTAATTTTATTTGATTTAATTCATTTTAAATCTTTAAAATTCAAATAAAAATCAAAGAAATTATGGAGGGATATATTTTGTGTTGATTAGCTTTGATACACCTTGAAATACCTTCCAAATTAGTGCAAGTCCAATTATGGGCATAAAAATTCAAATTTTCACAAATATGGCAAATGGTTCAATGTTGGTTATGGAGGAAATCAAGAACATAATTGCATAAGCTTAATGACCATAATTTTGATTGATTCTCATTCATTACTATATATACAAGCCTTCCCAACCTCATTCAAAAAAAGGGTGTGTGCAGAAACGGCCAAGAGCAAAACCAAAAATTATTCAAAAAGTGAGAGTTCTAAAACATAGTTGCGAGCATCTTCAGATCAAAACAAGCACGGTAAGTATTCCCAGGTCCCCTTATAATTTCCATATTGTTTTTTCAATTGCTTTCCTGTGCAGCATTCCAAGCGCTGAACACCATGCACCTCACCCATCCAACAAGCCAAGTGTCATTGGAGGCAGATCCAAGGGCCAAGCATAAGGAACACCATGGTCTGGAGTCAGTGCACGCGTAGGCAACCAAAAAAGTCATACATGCCTTGTTCAAATGGGCCACAATTCTCAATTCAACACCTTCAAATTCCAGCCACACCCCCCCTTGGTTTTACTTCTTTTTTCATTTTGTTTTGTCATTTTCTATTATCTTAATTTCTAACCTTTTATTTTATTATTATTAACAAATTAACATAATTAACATACTTTCATAAAAAATCAAAAAAATAGAACTAACATTATATTTATTATTATTATTTTATTTTTGTAAATAAACAATAATTGAATTAGTTTTTAATTAGGCCATTTTAACCTTTTTTTTAATAATTAAAATAGATCTAGAATTAGGTAAAGTTAACTTTTATTTTTATTTCTCTTTTTTATTTTATTTCATAAAAAAAACATAAAAAACAAAAAAAATATTTTCTTTTAATTAATTAGTTTAATTATTTAATTAATTGCATTTAATTGACAAAAAGACAAAAAATCAATTTCTTTTCTAAAAAGGGTCAACACCCTTAAGACGTTCCCGATTATTTTATTCGCGCGCATTTACTTTATTTGATTATTATGTAATTGCCTTCAAGAATGTAATAGTTAAATAGGTTTATCGCTTTATTTAATTTCCGTACTTATTTACTAAAAAACGGGTCTTTGTAATTTTTGGCGATGTATAGACCCGCGCCTTGTAATAGCGTAGGATTTACGTTTCCGCAATTTACTTTCCGCGCCCCTTAACTGTTAACTTGCATAAAAGAATGTATGTAAATAAAAACAACCCGTAGCTCACTAATTAACCAGACAAACATTAACCGAATACAACACACAAATACACACACCACTTCTAGGGTACGCCTCACTTGTTGCCTTCGAAACGTGGCCGTCAAGTATAGGATGTCTTAGCGGTCCTTATGTCCATGATCCAGTTGCCTCGAAACAGTTGCCTCGGAACAGTTGCCTCGAAACGGTTGCCTCGGATTAAAAAAAAAGATCAAGGACATAAGGGTAGCCTCTAAGGTGTCTTACTGTTGCTTCGGTGACCACACTGTCCCTACAATCGAATTGACCCGAACAACTCCAACGATGGTGCTACCTACCTCTCAATGGTGGGATAGCACTATCTAAAGGACTCTTACACAACTTAATTCCTTAGGGTAGGTAGATGACTCATGGATACTTGCTCTATTCAAAAACAAATCAAAAAACCTTTTCACACCGACACTTTCAAAAAGCTTTCAAAACAATTTTTCAAACACTCTTGAGGACTGATACAAGAGTTATTCAGAAATATTTCAAAGAAACTTTTTCAAACCCACTCACATTTTGAAAAGCAAACAAATTTTGAAAACATAAGAGCAAGTACCTAAGAGCCCGTGGATAACCACGGATAGAAAGGGTGCTAACACCTTCCCCTTCTATAAATCTACCTCCCGAACCGAGAAACATATCTCATAAGGAATTTTGCTGTGCTTTTGTCCTTTCCTTGTTGGAGAAAATAAAAGACGGTGGCGACTCTTGCTTCCGCGACATTTCGTGAAACCAGCTTTAAACAGTTAGTTCTAAATCCACCGATCACAGTTAACATCAACATGATGATACTAATAAATGATTGACAATAACTTAATAAAATTGAATAAAAGCAAAAAGTCAGATATTGACTTTCAGTTAAAAAATTTGGACTTTAATCGGCCTAACAAACAATAATACCAACCTCTTTATAACTTAAAAAGGACTTATGGTTTATTGGGCCCTTGGAACGAATTAATATGGGCCACGAAATGGTACCCCTGTTTTTTTTAGTCACCAGCAAAAAAAAAACAAATGGGCCGGCTGATGGTTTTAGACAAAAGCCAACCCAATTTTAATGGACTATAAAAAAATGGGTCATACGGAAAAAAAGACTTGATGGGCCAAAAGATTCAAATGGGTCCTTTGAATTTGGGCCATAAAAAAACCTTTTTTAGCCATTCTTCCTAGATAGTAACAATAATCTTAATGAAAACAAAAAAAGATTTTTTTCTCAAAACCGAATGGGCCCATTTGTTTTAACTATTGGGCTTTCAACAAAAAAATGACTTGTTATATACAATCTTGATTTAAAACAAAACACCTACCATTTTAAATTGGAATGGACTTATTTTCTAAAAACCTAATGGGCCATCAGATGTTGATGGTCCATTTTGGATCAAGATAACACTTTTTCTTTTAAGCACCCTTATAGAAATAAAACCTAATAATATTAAAATAGAAATTTTACATGTGATATAAGGATAGGGAAAATTTGGGGTATGACAAAACAAAGACCAAATGATGAGATTGCGAAGTATAAAGCAATATTGGTGGCCATATGTTTTCTACAAAAAACCTGGTATTGACTTCGACAAAGTATATGCGCCTGTTGCGAGGTTAGAAACAATCAGAATTGTTGTTTCAGAAGTATCATATAGAGGATGGAAATGCAACAATTAGATGTAAAATCGACATTTTTGAATGGTCCATTGGAAGAAGAAGTCTACGTTACTCAACCACCAGGATTGAATGTCAAAGGCCAGGAGTCAAAAGTATATAGATTAAGGAAGGCTCTCTATGGTTTTAAGAAAGCTCCTAGAGCTTGGAATAAGAGGATATATAGCTTCCTGAGCAAAGCAGGTTTCACAAAGTGTGTCTCTGAACACGGAGTGTATGTAAATGATATCAACGGTGTCAGTAAAATCATTTTATTCCTTTATGTTGATGACTTACTCATTACAGTAGCAGACGAAGCTGAGATAATGAAGGTAAAGTCGAAATTAATGCAGGAATTCGAAATGTCTGACTTAGGGAATCTCTCATATTTCTTAGGGATGGAATTCAAAGATACTGAAGAAGGAGTATTCTTGCATCAAAAGAAGTATGCTTAAGATATTTTGAAGAGGTTTAAAATGAGCAATTGTAATGAAGTTGTCACTCTGTTAGAAAATGTATTAAAGTTGAAAAAGGAAACGAATGATGAGTTTGTAAGTTCGACCCTTTATAAACAAACCATTGGATCCTTGAGATATCTTTGTAATACCAGACCATATATCTGCCAAAGTGTATGTTTGTTGAGTAGATTTATGGAGAAACCACAAGAATGTCATCTCATCACAATAAAGAGGGCGTTGAGATACATAAAGGGAACTATTGATCATGGTGTGCTGTTACCAAAGAATTCGAAGAACAACACAGATGTCGAAGTTCATGGATACTGTTGTACCCCAAAATTTTCCCTCTCATATTTCTCAAAACATTGCAAGAAAAACCTCCAAGTGGCTCAAGGTTGCTCAAGAATTGGTCAGACAAGTCATCTCCTAAGGCAGTCAACCCCAAATTAGGGTTTTGTGTTACATCAAGATCTTTGAATCCAAATGACCTCAAGGGCTCCCCAATGTCCTAATATGTTCTCAATATCATCCATGTCAAATTTCAAGCCTTGCAGAGGAAGTTGGCTCAATCAATTGCTCAAAGGGTCCAAAAATCAACTGTGCTAGGGCAAAAGTCAATTGTGACCTATAAATAGTCAAACTTCAAGATTTTTTGCCAACATTCTCATTTTGAAGGATATTTCATCATTTGATCAAGGTTTGATCATGATTCACCAAGGATTGCTCAAAATTCTTCAAGACTCAAAAGTTGCTAAATTAGGGTTTTGTAGGAAAAGTCAACTCAACTTTGACCAAGCATAACTTTCTCATAATATATGAGAAATGACCCATCCAAAGCTCATTTTGAAGAGGATTAAATTTCCTACAATCCATCTTCATACCATAAGATCTAAAAATGCACTCACAAGAAGTTACAAATTTGGACATTATAGGTCATTTTTGAAAGTCAACAAAAACACCTTTTTTGCCAAAGCTTATAACTTGAGCATGGAATATCAAAATGCGATGAGACAAAAAGGGTTGGTTATAGGACATCTCAAGATTTCTAAAAATTCGAAGAACACCTCCAAAAGTTCAAAATTGAAGAATTTGTGCATTGTTGAAGTTGGACATTTTTGCAAAATTGCCAAAAGTCAACTATCCTCAAAACTTCAAATTTTGTCAAATGGGCCGATTCTTTTCCACTTGATTTGAGCTTTCATCATTTCCCACGTGTCCTAACTTCAGCCATGAGCCCATATTCTATTTTTATTATTTAATTTGATTTTTTATTGAATTTATTCATTTTAAATCAAATTAAATCATATAAAATCCAATCTTTGATTACCTAAGATCTTTTTGGTTGTTTCAGGTCTTAATTATCATCATGATCATCATCAAATTCGGATCACACCATATCATGTACAAAAAGATGGAGATTTGGCGAATTTGGAAAGGTTTAAATGGTGAATCAAATCAAATCCCAAAGCATTGATGGGAGAAGATTCAAGCCAAATTTGTTACCCTAGCACATTGTACCATACATAAGCAAGCTAAGACACACGAGACAAGGGTTGGAGGCTGCAAGAAGAGGCAGGACAAAGTTTGGAAAAAGTGACAAAAAGCTTGAAATCAAAATCGTACTTAGAGGCAATTTCAGAAGCTTAGACCGGTCTCAATCTCTTCCTGGGTGTTCACACAAGCGATTTGGATCAAAAGCAAGCTTCCTCACATACCACAACGCACTGTAAGCATCACGACAACCCGCCCTGTTCTTGGAATCGTATATCATTATTCTTGCATCATTTGAACAAACTGCTTGCATATTTGTAATCCCCACAATGTTTCTAAGCTTTTTGCATTATTCAATTTTGTTTATCTAACCTTTAACGTAAAGCACCATTGTTAGGGTTTTGCATCTTGGTTTAGGGTTTTTCGTCTCAGATAAAATTAGCCTTAGTGATGGCTGTAGGTGTGACCAGAAGAGGAAGACGAATGCAACCATGGCCTTGGAATGAATTTATGTAGCCTGAGATGGATTTTAGGAGTGGCTTATGCTTTTAGCTGCGGATTCAATCCGCAGGTAACTTTGTTACAGGCCTGAGGACAGGGACGAGATCGTGTCCTCCTCTGATTGGCCGGTTCAAATAATTCGTGCGTATTTTTGTTTTGTTGGCATATTAACGTGTTTTAATATATTATATTTTGTGTGTATATTACTAACAAAGAGAACCAAGCAGCGCAGTGGCAAGGCAAGCAAGCATATTACTTTCAGGACCTGGGTTCGAATCCTAGGTCCCCCACTCCCTTTGTTATTTTTCTTGTACAGGTAATCATATGCATATTCAGGCCTGCAGCTCATCATACACCCTCACATCTCCAATGGCCAGATGGCCAAAGGCCAAATCTGGTGGCCAGGATCTGAAGGCACACCATGGAGCCAAGTCAACACGCGCACATCAGATCCACAAAGTCAACAGGGCCAGCGCTTAATGGGCCACATGATTGCTGTTCAAACACCCAAAATAGGCCCAAACCCCCTTTCTTTTCATCTTATTTATTTTATTTTTATTATTTGTTTTATTATTTTTGTTTAAATTAATTAACCAATCAAAAATTCTTTTTTTTTTATAAAATAAAACCACAAAAATATTTTCTTCATAAAATCAAATTTTTATTTTTATTTTTTATTAATAAATACTAATTAATATAACTTAGGTTTTAATTAGAATAACTTTAATATATTTTTTGTAATAATTAAAATTAAATTAGATTTAATTAGGTTTAATTACTAACATTCAATTAATTTTTATTTCTTTCTTAAAATACCAAAAAACCAAAAATAACTTTTTTTTATTATTATTAATTAATTTATTAATTTAGTAATTAACATAGGTAATTTTCTTCCTTAATTCAAAAACAACAAAAAAAGATGTTTCCTTTAAACCAAAAGGGGTCAAAACCCTAAACTCGCACTCGATTTAATCTCCCACACGCGATTTATTTATTTTATCCAATAATGTACTTGCTCAGGATTTGTAATAGCTTAATATGACTTTTATTATTTTTTATCACTTTATTTATTTTTAAAGGGTTTGTCTTTGGCGATGTAAATACCCGACGCCTTGTAATTTAATTTCTGCACTTTTATTTTCCGCAAATTATAATTGTTAGATGTTTGATAATAGGGATGCATGACAAGACTGAATGTTTTAACCTAAAATCAACTTAGATCACCCTTAACATGTACAAAGATAAAATTAACTGAAAATGACACACTCGCACATGTGCACTCTTAGGGTACACCCCACTTGGTTGCCTTTGTACGCGGTCATTGAGTATAGGTAGTTTTAGAGGTCGCCCTGTTGTCTAAAAGATCACAGTCGCCTCAGAAAGGTTGCCTCGGATATCATTGCCTCGAATAAATGATCTAAGACATTAGGGTTGCCGCTAAGGCATCCTAACATTGCTTTAGTGACCGTAAGTCCCGCATTCGAATTGACCCTTAAACTCCAACGACGGTGCTACCTACTCCTTAATAGTGGGATAGCATTGTCTAAAGGAAGATAACATATAAAGATTCCTTTTTCGAGTAGGTAGATGGTTCTTAGATACTTGCTCTTTTAAAAAACAAAAACTCTTCACACTTACACTTTTCGAACAAAGTTTTCAAAAACACTTCATACACTCTTGAGGGCAAAAGCAAGAGTTAAATCGAAGTTTCAAATAAAAACCTTTTCAAACCCACAAGCACAAAGAAAGCAATTTTTGAAAACAATGAGCAAGTACCTAAGAGCTTGTGGATAACCACGGATAGAAAGGGTGCTAACACCTTCCCTTTCTATAATCTACCCCCCGAATCCGAGAAATATCTCGAAAAAGGAATTTTTCTGTGCTTTTTTCCTTTCCTTGTTGGATAAAATAAAAGTCGATGGCGACTCTTGCTTACCGCGACATTTTGCGAATACAAACGCAAAACACAAACCAACATTCCAAAAAAACAGTCAGTTCTTTCCCACCGTATCACAGAACTGGCGACTCTGCTGGGGAAGCTTATAAGTGGGGTGTACCTTAGGATTAGTTTATAATGTTTTCAATTGCTTGACTTATACACTTTATATTTATGGGTTTGAATCAGAGTTACTATAGATCCTAACCCGGATCTGGGGGATACCCTTTAGGTAAGTAGCAATAAACTGTGAGGGAACTATACGGCGTAAACCGATACGGTTGAAGCAGTAGCTACGTTGGTGTGGCACTTTAGTATGTACCGATATCCCTTGTGGCGCAACGAGGAGAATATGTTTCTGCTAAGGGGTCATTAAGCACCAACTGACCTTAGAACCTTTAAATTGACCAACTTGGCCATAGAACAGTAGCAGTATGCTACACTCATTGAGACTAAACTCTCGCGATGATTCCGGCTGCAAGAAAAGGTTGCTAAACTGGAATTATGATCGATTGAGGGTAGTTAGTGATATTGAGATACTCTAGAACCCGGTTACTATTACTAGGACAGGTTTGAACCAACTAAACTGAAAGAGGGTAATACCTAAACTCCACGCCATCCTGAAATTTAAGGGCTATTATGTGACTTGTGTGCTTTCAAACTTGAACTACTTGCACATTCTTGTTATCTGACAACATGAGTTCCTTGCAGGTTTTGTTTACAGTCCTTATCCAATAATTTGGATTTATTGCAGGGTTTACTTACAGCACCTCACACTTTTGCTTAAACGCATAGCATACACATCATAACATCATGCCTTAACATTTCCTTAACCATTTCGAGGATCTCAAGGGTTTGTGATGCAGGTCATGGTAAATCAAATGTCTAGCAAGGGGCAAAGGGGATTTATTTTCCTCTAGCCAATGTCGTCTAGAGATCAAAACACGATGACTTGAGTCGGTGGCTATGACCCACTCGATATAGTGAGCTTGACTCTTGAAGAAGGACTCTTAACGACACGAAGTTTCTTCAATCAAGCTGTAAAATTCAAATTCTAACAGTTTCTTGTTTACCCCGCGAGATCCTTGAAAACATTGCATACATATATCATACATATCATTGCATAACAGGTCTCCCAGTACAGGTCTCAAATGTTCTCGCTGTTTATTTCAGCAATGGCTCTCCAACAAGACAACAGAGAGCTTAAAGAAGCACAATTCAGGAAAATCTTCCTAAACCTATCCAAGGGGCAGGAAGAGTTTAAAACACTCCTCATCGAGAACTTGGTCAAGAAAAGTCCTGAAGACAATAAGGACGAACGGCTGGAACAACTGCAAGCTAAGTTAGGCGCCATGAAAACCCAGATGCTAGGGGCAGATGGCCCTTATCCAAAGCTTAGCCCGGGAACAAGAAGAGCTGAGAACCATTATCAGCCAGCTTCATCAAGACAGATACAACAGTACGAAGCAAACAGTCGGGGCTGGAAGTCGAGTCACTGATCAGCTTTCAAGAAAACCAGGTTTAGGTTTGGTGAAGAATGAACCTCTCCAAATTGCTACTACCTCACGGGTCCAACAACAACCTTGCCATAAACAACGGGTTAATCAGAGGTCGTTTACCAAGCTCAACATGCCGCTGTCCCAAGCTTTACAACACCTGTTGAGATTGAATCTGGTGACGTTGGTAGGACCTCATCCGAATCCTAAGACTTCTTCACCCAACTACAATCCTGATGCAAGGTGTGCATACCATTCCAACTGCCCGGGGCATGATACTGATGACTGTTGGGCATTGAAAAACAAAATTCAAGACCTGATCAATAAAGGAGCATTGGAATTCACACAAGATGGTCAGGCCGAGTTCTTCTACCATCCCTCCAAGGCTCACCATTTGAAGTGACAAGTCCTGAGACGAGAAGACTTTTTGTTCATTAGAATTTTCAATTTGTAATTTTCTTTTGATTGTTCAGACATTTATTCATGTCAAACTTTGTTACGTTATCAATGCATTGAATATGTCTGTTTTGAATCAATCCATTCGTATTCACTATATTCAAATTGCTTTCATTTTTTGTGATGTTCAACTCTCGATTTAAAAATTCTAAGCCTTTAGAAGGAGGATGAAGAAAATGATATCAAAATCTCTACAGTATGCTTTTGAACAGACCCCACTGACGAGGTACATGCATTGTTTCAAATCCTAAACAGTGAAGTTATAAGGAAGATATTCCCTAGTCAACCCCTTTGAGCCAAAGAAGTTGGAGTTTTTCTTTTCACAAATTAAAACCCGTAATTATAACTTGGGGCAGGATAGTTTTCTCAGTTAATCCAGGTGCATAATGGATGGCATCAAAGAAGTCCTTACAAAGCAAAAGACAGTGATGGTTCCGTATAATCGTAAGGATAGGCAGTCATTATCTCTCGAAATAAAAGCCCATCAAGTCAAAACCTATGAAGGAGACTTAATAAGAAAAACTGGGGCATCCCGCTGACTGCAATCACAAAAAGAAACAGTTCAGGAAAAAGGCAGGGATAATAAAATGAAAAGAAAGAGGTCCTACAAACCCTCAACAAAAAAATGACTGCCTGTTTAAAGATAAATTGTCAGTATTCGAACCATCGCTGGAATATCAGAGTGAATACTCAAACGAGATCTAATGCATGATTAGCTGAGTTTAGGATCGAAGAACATCACGAAGAGCGGGTGGGTACAAATAAATTTTGAGACTTTATCCTTTCTTTCTTAAACCGTGAACCAGACCACGTTATAACCCTTAAAAGTCCTAGCTGAAGCATGGGTTAGTTCGAAAGCATACTGTTACAAAAGGTATCCTGACTCCTGTAGGGCTTGCTGTAAATCCTGAGTTGACATCACATTTTACAAAAATTCGCTTGTTTTATTGAAAACTGTATTTTCAAAGAACTTCAAAATAGACATAAGCTTTGTATTCTTAAAATAACATTGTTTGCATATGACTATTTGTTCGACAGCAGAGAAATTCGCATGACGAATATCTAGTGAACAAAAACCTTTTCAATAAAAAGGGTCACCTCAAGTGGAAAAAAGCACTTCCAACCAACGGGCAGACATGATCATTGTCCATCATCTGGGGCAGTTAAGTCAAGATTCAAGGAATCTCTCAAAGATGCCAAATAGCCAGGGGCAAATCTCCATCTGAATCTCTTGGGGCATTAGACATGGATTCCCGCAACAAATCTTGCATGATCAAACAAACATCTTCTGGTAGTATGGAAACACGACACTACCGACAATGACAACTCCCTATGCTCTGAGAGCGTGGACATGGTCAGAAAATACTGCGCATGAACAAAGACCCGCTAGGTTGACACACCTAGGCAAAAATAAGGGCATCCCGGCGAACCAAAAAGTTTCGGGCAAAATTAGGGATAAAAACAAAAAGATTTGTACACCCGGCAAGTCGAAAACCTGAAAAGGCGGCTTGGGCAAAAAAGGGTATCCCGGTGGACTGAAAATCCGAAAGGGCGGTCCAGGCAAAAATTAGGGATCAAAGCGTACGACTATGTCTCGTCATCTTGTCACTAGCCTACCAGAAGAAGACTCGTCACTTCAATCGAAAGTTACCAAGCACCTCATAGGTTGGGATAATACTCGATCCACAAGGCCCCCGCAGGCACCTTCTCCTGCAGAAAAAAAAAAGAAAAAAAAGTCTCGATGCAAAGCCATCATCATATCCTCAACACGCGTCCCAGTAACATTCACTCCCCACAGAGTAAAAGAGTAAGACAATAATGATAGCTCTCCCCAGCTGAGACTTTGCAACTGTGATTGAATCGGTAATATTCTCCCCCAAGCAGAGTTTATCTACCATCAACACTGAAAAGGCTTAATATCCCCAGAAATCTTAATATTCCCCAGCGGAGTATAAGAATATTCCCCGGCAGAGTACAAGGTATCCCCAGTGGACATTGAAATTTTTCCAGTGCAGTCTGAAAAAGCTTCCCCAGTAGAATTTGGAGAATCATCCCCAGTAGACTTCGGAAGATTGTCCCCAACAAATCCAAAGGATTATCCCCATAAGAGTCTAAAAAGTTATTCCCAGTGAAGTCACAACTGAAAGATCATCCCCAGCGGAGTTCTTTCCTTTCACAAACAGGAATTCAATCCCCAACAGGATCCAATCTCACCAGGAACGGTAATTTATCCCCAGCGGAATTTATCGGTGGAATCCTCAGCAGAGCAACTCTTCCCCACAGAGTAATCTCCTCATCAAGCTTATTCCCCAATAGAGTTATCCTCTCCTGCAGGTTTATTCTCACAATCATCGTTGTCCGCCATCTCCAGCGGAAACGAAGAATCCAACTCTTTTCTCCAGTAGCTATCCGGGATTTATTTTCCCCAGCTAAAAACATTATATTTCCATACATCATGATACATGCATATACGCATCATACAACACAATCTCATTTATTTTGAGAACATAATTTATTGATATATATCATGCATTGCATACAACTGACCTTTACCTTTCAGGAAGGATGCAATTAAAGTTCTCAGCTATGTCGAAGACCTGACCGGTTCTTAAAATCTCAACTGAATTATTCTCGGTTGAATTACAGATAAGGTTCTCAATCTCGACAATTTTCCTCCGTCGAAGTGTGGACGAGTTCTTAAATCTCAACAGAATTATCCTCCGTTGAAGACCAGAAAGTCCTAGATCTTGATGAAGATGTTTCCCTCAGTAGAAGACCTGACCGGTTCTTAAATCTCAACTGAATTATTCTCGGTTGAATTACAGATAAGGTTCTCAATCTCGACAATTTTCCTCCGTCGAAGTGTGGACGAGTTCTTAAATCTCAAAAGAATTATTCTCTGTTGAAGTAAACAGATAGTCCTAGATCTTGATGAAGATGTTTCCCTCTGTCGAAGACCTGACCGGCTCTTAAATCTCAACTGAATTATTCTCGGTTGAATTATAGATAAGGTTCTCAATCTCGACAATTTTCCTCCGTCGAAGTGTGGACGAGTTCTTAAATCTCAACAGAATTATCCTCCATTGAAGACCAGACAGTCCTATATCTTGATGAAGATGTTTCCCTCAGTCGAAGACCTGATCGGTTCTTAAACCTCAACTGAATTATTCTCGGTTGAATTACAGATAAGGTTCTCAATCTCGATAATTTTTCTCCGTCGAAGTGTGGACGAGTTCTTAAATCTCAACAGAATTATCCTCCGTTGAAGACCAGACAATCCTAGATCTTGATGAAGATGTTTCCCTCATTCGAAGACCTGACCAGTTCTTAAATCTCAACTAAATTATTCTCGGTTGAATTACAGATAAGGTTCTCAATCTCGGCAATTTTCCTCCGTCGAAGTGTGGACGAGTTCTTAAATCTCAACAGAATTATCCTCCGTTGAAGACCAGACAGTCCTAGATCTTGACGAAGATGTTTCCCTCAGTCGAAGACCTGACCGGTTCTTAAATCTCAACTGAATTATTCTCGGTTGAATTACAGATAAGGTTCTCAATCTCGGCAATTTTCCTCCGTCGAAGTGTGGACGAGTTCTTAAATCTCAACAGAATTATTCTCCGTTGAAGTAACAGAAAGTTCTAGATCTTGATGAAGATGTTTCCCTCAGTAGAAGACCTGACCGGCTCTTAAATCTCAACTGAATTATTCTCGGTTGAATTACAGATAAGGTTCTAAATCTCAACAATTCTCCTCAGTCGAAGTGCTGACCAGTTCTTAAATCTCAACTGAATTATTCTCGGTTGAATTATAGATAAGGTCCTAAATCTCGACAGATTTCCCCCAGTTGAATTATGGAAAAGTTCTTAAAGCTCAGCAGAGATGTTCTCTCAGCTAAGGTACAGGCAAGTTCCTAAATCTCAACAAAGATCAGGCTTCTCCAGCGGAATCTTCCACAACAACAGGTATGCAAGTTCTCTCTAAGGAATCTCTTATGCGATCGAAACTCATGCAGATGGCATCTTCAAGCCCATCCTCCTGTCAGAAATCTCCAAATGGCATCTGTAAGCCCATTCCGTACGTCACAAGGCTGATACCACTTCATGCGAGTGCAAATTTCTGGGCACTCTAGTGTTCAATCATCTTCCACCTTTGGATCACGAAAGGCACGAAAGCCAATCTACATCCTCAGGTTTAAGAAGATTGAACAGGGGCAGCTGTTGTACCCCAAAATTTTCCCTCTCATATTTCTCAAAACATTACAAGAAAAACCTCCAAGTGGCTCAAGGTTACTCAAGAATTGGTCAGACAAGTCATCTCCTAAGGCAGTCAACCCCAAATTAGGGTTTTGTGTTGCATCAATATCTTTGAATCCAAATAACCTCAAGTGCTCCCCAATTTCCTAATATGTTCTCAAGATCATCCATGTCAAATTTCAAGCCTTGCAGAGGAAGTTGGCTCAGTCAATTGCTCAAAGGGTCCAAAAATCGACTCTGCTAGGGCAAAAGTCAATTGTGACCTATAAATAGTCAAACTTCAAGATTTTTTACCAACATTCTCATTTTGAAGGATATTTCATCATTTGATCAAGGGTTGATCATGATTTACCAAGGATTGCTCAAAATTCATCAAGACTCAAAAGTTGCTAAATTAGGATTTTGTAGGAAAAGTCAACTCAACTTTGACCAAGCATAACTTTCTCATAATTTATGAGAAATGACCAATCCAAATCTCATATTGAATAGGATGCAATTTCCTATAATCCATATTCATACCCCAATATCTAAAAATGCACTCAAAAGAAGTTACAAATTTGGACATTATAGGTCATTTTTGAAAGTCAACAAAAACACCTTTTTTTCCAAAGCTTATAACTTGAGCATGGTATATTAAAATTCGATGAGACCAAAAGGGTTGGTTATAGGACATCTAAAGCTTTCTAAAAATTCAAAGAACACCTCCAAAAGTTCAAAATTGAAGAAGTTATGCATTGTTGAAGTTGGACATTTTTGCAAAATTGCCAAAAGTCAACTATCCTCAAAACATCAAATTTTGTCAAATGGGCCCATTCTTTTCCACTTGATTTGAGCTTCCATCATTGCCCACGTGTCCTAGCTTCAGCCATGATCCCATACTCTATTTTTATTATTTAATTTGATTTTTTATTGAATTTATTCATTTTAAATCAAATTAAATCATATAAAATCCAAACTTTGATTACCTAAGATCTTTTTGGTTGTTTTAGGTCTTAATTATCATCATGATCATCATCAAATTCGGATCACACCATATCATGTACAAAAAGATGGAGATTTGGCAAATTTGGAAAGGTTTAAAGGGTGAATCAAATCAAATCCCAAAGCATTGATGGGAGAAGATTCAAGCCAAATTTGTTACCCTAGCACATTGTACCATACATAAGCAAGCTAAGACACACGAGACAAGGGTTGGAGGCTGCAAGAAGAGGCAGAACAAAGTTTGGAAAAAGTGACAAAAAGCTTGAAATCAAAATCGTACTTAGAGGGAATTTCAGAAGCTTAGACCGGTCCCAATCTCTTCCTGGGTGTTCACACAAGCGATTTGGATCAAAAGCAAGCTTCCTCACATACCACAACGCACTGTAAGCATCACGACAACCCGCCCTGTTCTTGGAATTATATATCATTATTCTTGCATCATTTGAACAAATTGCTTGCATATTTGTAATCCCCACAATATTTCTAAGCTTTTTGCATTATTCAATTTTGTTTATCTAACCTTTAACGTAAAGCACCATTGTTAGGGTTTTGCATCTTGGTTTAGGGTTTTTCGTTTCAGATAAAATTAGCCTTAGTGATGGCTATAGGCGTGACCGGAAGAGGAAGACAAATGCAACCATGGCCTTGGAATGAATTTATGTAGCCTGAGATGGATTTTAGGAGTGGCTTATGCTTTTAGCTGCGGATTCAAATCCGCAGGTAACTTTGTTACAGGCCTGAGGACAGGGACGAGATCGTGTCCTCCTCTGATTGGCCGGTTCAAATAATTTGTGCGTATTTTTGTTTTGTTGGCATATTAACGTGTTTTAATATATTATATTTTGTGTGTATATTACTAACAAAGAGAACCAAGCAGCGCAGTGGCAAGGCAGGCAAGCATATTACTTTCAGGACCTGGGTTCGAATCCTAGGTCCCCCACTCCCTTTGTTATTTTTCTTGTACAGGTAATCATATGCATATTCAGGCCTGCAGCTCATCATACACCCTCACATCTCCAATGGCCAGATGGCCAAAGGCCAAATCTGGTGGCCAGGATCTGAAGGCACACCATGGAGCCAAGTCAACACGCGCACATCAGATCCACAAAGTCAACAGGGCCAGCGCTTAATGGGCCACAGGATTGCTGTTCAAACACCCAAAATAGGCCCAAACCCCCTTTCTTTTCATCTTATTTATTTTATTTTTATTATTTGTTTTATTATTTTTGTTTAAATTAATTAACCAATCAAAAATTCTTTTTTTTTTATAAAATAAAACCACAAAAATATTTTCTTCATAAAATCAAATTTTTATTTTTATTTTTTATTAATAAATACTAATTAATATAAATTAGGTTTTAATTAGAATAACTTTAATATATTTTTTGTAATAATTAAAATTAAATTAGATTTAATTAGGTTTAATTACTAACATTCAATTAATTTTTATTTCTTTCTTAAAATACCAAAAAACCAAAAATAACTTTTTTTATTATTATTAATTAATTTATTAATTTAGTAATTAACTTAGGTAATTTTCTTCCTTAATTCAAAAACAACAAAAAAAGATGTTTCCTTTAAACCAAAAGGGGTCAAAACCCTAAACTCGCACTCGATTTAATTTCCCGCACACGATTTATTTATTTTATCCAATAATGTACTTGCTCCAGATTTGTAATAGCTTAATAGGACTTTTATTATTTTTTATCGCTTTATTTATTTTTAAAGGGTTTGTCTTTGGCGATGTAAATACCCGACGCCTTGTAATTTAATTTCCGCACTTTTATTTTCCGCAAATTATAATTGTTAGATGTTTGATAATAGGGATGCATGACAATACTGAATGTTTTAACCTAAAATCAACTTAGATCACCCTTAACATGTACAAAGATAAAATTAACTGAAAACAACATACTCGCACATGCGCACTCTTAGGGTACACCCCACTTGGTTGCCTTCATACACGGTCATTAAATATAGGTAGTTTTAGAGGTCGCCCTCTTGTCTAAAAGATCACAGTCGCCTCGGAAAGGTTGCCTCGGATATCATTGCCTCAAATAAATGATCTAAGACATTAGGGTTACCGCTAAGGCATCCTAACATTGCTTTAGTGACCGTAAGTCCTGCATTCGAATTGACCCTTAAACTCCAACGACGGTGCTACCTACTCCTTAATAGTGGGATAGCATTGTCTAAAGGAAGATAGCATAGAACGATTCTTTTTTCGAGTAGGTAGATGGTTCTTAGATACTTGCTCTTTTAAAAAACAAAAACTCTTCACACTTACACTTTTCGAACAAAGTTTTCAAAAACACTTCATACACTCTTGAGGACAAAAGCAAGAGTTAAATCGAAGTTTCAAATAAAAACTTTTTCAAACCCACAAGCACAAAGAAAGCAATTTTTGAAAACAATGAGCAAGTACCTAAGAGCCCGTGGATAACCACGGATAGAAAGGGTGCTAACACCTTCCCTTTCTATAATCTACCCCCCGAACCCGAGAAATATCTCGAAAAAGAAATTTTTCTGTGCTTTTTTCCTTTCCTTGTTGGATAAAATAAAAGTCGGTGGCGACTCTTGCTTACCGCGACATTTTGCGAATACAAACGCAAAACGCAAACCAGCATTCCAAAAAAACAGTCAGTTCTTTCCCACCGTATCACAGATACACTGACTCAGATTTCAGTGGAGATCAAGACAAAATGAAAAGTATTCCAGGCTATATTTTCATGATTGAAGGTGCTCCAATATCTTGGAGTTTGAGGAAGCAAAGCATTATGGATTTGTCATTATGTGAAGAAGAATATGTGGCTACATCATATGGTGCATGCCAAGAAGCATGGATCAAAATGCTACTTGAAGAACTCAGGATCATGAAACCTAAGAAGATGAAGTTGTTTGTCGATAACAAATCAGCTATAAACCTAGAGAATCACCTAGTGTGTCATGGTCGAAGTAAGCACATAGAAAGAAGGTATCATTTTTTGAGGGATCAAGTCAACAAAGGGAAGCTTCAGATCAAGCATTGCAAGACATAAGTGCAACTAGCCGACATATTTACCAAACCTATGAAGAAATTCAAATTCGACAAGTTAAAGAAAAGCATCAGGATGAGAAGTCTCGAGAACATGAATTAGGGGGTGTGTTAGATGTATAATTCTTGTTCTGTCGAAATACATGTGTGGTGTATGTCGAATAACTTTTGTATAGGTTATAAGTTGTATTTAATAGAGTCTAGTACAATAGATATTGAATTCTGTCGAAATCATGTTTTGGACTTTAGCATTTTTGTCTAATTGTGTTTGGGTATTGTTTGCCTATATAAAGAGCTATTGAGTTTGTAATTAATAAGAAAGTGAGAAAGCAATCAAATTAACAAAATCTAAATTCTCTCTCTCTCTCTCTCTCTCTCTCTCTCTATCTATATATCTCTTCTTCTTCTTCTTCTTCTTCTTCTTCTTTTTCTTCTTCTCTTTCATAAATCATCTTTCTTGATAACCCTTTGTTCCAATAGGTGGGAGTTCAGAGTAGCTCTTCTACCGCTTTTCAACATTTTGACGTTGATTAATGTGGTAAAACTTTGATAAATGATTTCTAAAAACAATGTCAATGATCTCATAAAGAAATAAGATGCTCACATAAGTGGGGTGGTACATGCAAACACTTTGACGATCAAATTAATGATTGTCAATAGTGACATGTATTTTTAGGGTTAAAATATGTCTACACATTTTCTCCTCTTTTTATAGTAAGATTCTAGGGTTTTCAGAATCTAGAAAATTCTACGTAGTACCACTATATATGAAGAGAGTTTGTCTGAATATCACTTATTATATGACCAAACAATCTAACTTCAATCATTTGTACTTGTCTTGGCTAGGTCTTCTTCTAGGACATGTATATATGTATACTTGCAAAAAGTACATTGTATGTGACCTTACTAGAAGTGAACCAGTAAACCCTTAGTCTAAGTGTTATGTGAATAAGTGATATCATTTCTTCTTCGTCTATTGTTGTACCTTTATCCAAGTCTTTTTATTCATTCCTTAAGGATCTTGAAAGTTATGGTCGTTACGTTATTATTGCCATTAACATTCTTGTTTTATTGTCTACGCGGGTGTAACCCTTAACATAATTATTACATGAGTCATAGATGATTCAGTGAAGTTGAGTTAATTTCGTGATCCATGGACGAGTAGACCTCGTGTCCAGATAAACTCGTCACCCTTCCATAACAGTGAGTTCATCCAATAAGTCTGAAGTGATAAAGTAAGAAAGATAGTTGTTCACAATCCCATTAACAGGAGTGTGTAAGGATGAATGAGTAAATATGAAATGCAACAATTCAAAGTTCCTCAAGCAAAAGGCCTATAGAGGCAGGGTGATTAAGAAAGAAACATGGTTTTGCACAGTCTCTCAAGCATGAGACTTGTAGGGGCAAAGTGATTCATATGTTGAACTTCTTCTAATGACCAAGCTTGTCTGTTATTATGTCCCTCCATTGATAAATTGAGTTATATGTTTTTCTGGATGTTATATATAACACCCTAAAACTCCAAATTTTATTTTTAAAAGATAAAACACACATATGATGTTACTTCACCAAATCATGCATACTTTATTCATGCGAAGCCAATTAACTTGCATCGAAAAAATCAAATTGTAACTTAACTTCGAAACATTATTCAAAGAAATTCAAGGAAAAAAAGTTCAACCACTACTCAATAATAAATACATGTTCCCTATTCCCTGATGTTACATAATCAGAGCAATGTCCCAAAGTAAACGAAAAATAAATAAATGAGAAAAGGGCCGTGAAGAAATCTCCCAACTCACAAGCTATCACTCCTGCTGATTATCAATACAAAATTGCACAAAGGCGCACAACAAATAAAAAGGGTGAGAATACGCCTTACAATATTAACGATGAGAATTAACAACAGTGTGATAAACAAAATATAGATCGATACATCATAATCACCAAAACACAATCACAATCACAATCACAATCAAAATTCCAATTCATATAACATGCAATGCTAAATGCACCAAATCCTTCATCTATATGCATGTGGTACTATATTTTGGATATTAGAGGTATGTTACCGATTTATCCATAGCCTCTAGACCCTCAATGAACCAACGGTTCCATCAAATGAATCTGAGACCCGCCTCTGGTCCCTCACCTGAACCAACGATTCCACCAAATAAATATGAGGCCATCACTCGACCGAAGTTCAACCTATCTACAAAATATATGCATGCATGATAATGTAGACAAACAAGCATGCAACTCAACAATCACCAAAAGTCATTTTAACATCATTCATCAGAAAAGGTTCCATATATGAACCAAACATTTACCAATAATCAGGTCACCGTTATAGTCCCAATGGGCTAATCATCACAGTAAAATAATTAATTTCACCAATTATAATTATCAAACTCTAACACACTCAAAATTACTCTAAAAGTTTCTAAACAGTCCAAAAGGGTAACCTTCATGAGTGATAACTCTACTAATCCCAAAGGATGGTAGTTTGACCCATAATTGACTCAAAGGTAACCCGAAAGGTCACTAATGTCAAAATTTGCATATAAATCATAGATAATTCCCCCTAATTTGAAACTTCCAAAAAAAGCCCTGATCCGCCCGGACCCGCCGCTAACCCTGAACAGCCGACGAAAGTCACCGCAGCCGCATGAAGTGACTGGACCACCGTTGTCGTTGCAACCGCCACGACTCCACCTCACGTTCTCTCATCGAACTCTGACGGCCTCTGTCACCGATGTTAACTGTCACCGCGACACCGTGTATGACTCCCGTCATGTGATCTCACGATCGTGGCTGCCACCGTATAGTGCTGCCCTAGAAAATACAATCTTCGATCATTGTCTCTGCGGTACTATGTGACGCGACTCTCATAAATGCGATCTCCAATCGCGGCTGCTGTTCCCCTTGCGAAAATTTGACTTTTCGATAAAATTCATTTTTTGGGAAAATTTTGGTCTTTGAGAAAAAAATGGTCTTTCAGACACGTTTTGGGAAATTTTGGTTTTTACGTTATTACAGGTTGTATAGAAAGTAAATTTACTGAAAAATAGGTTCTCAGGAAACATAGTCCTAATTTCATAGACATATCCAACAATACATCAAAATTACCAAAAATTACAATTTGCACCAAAAATCATAAGACATTACAGTTTGCACTCAAATTATATCGCAACAAATGTTACATATATATATATATATATATATATATATATATATATATATATATATATATATATATATATATATATATATATATATATATATATATATATATATATATATATATATATATATATATATATATATAATTATGACCAATCCTATAGTGACCAAAAGGGATTTGCTCAAATCACATTTGGTCACAAAAACACAAAAACTTACCAATACAAATATACAGTGGGTAAATGGGATTTATCCCAAACCCCACTTAGTCACTTATCATAATACAATCTCAAACAATTTATTTAATGATGTCAATGGGGTTTTTCCCAAACCTCATTTGGCTAAACAAACATATTGTTCAATGGTATTACAGAAATTCATGGAAACCCATGGCACTAGTGAAAGGGTAAGGAACCCCCATCACCCTGACTGCCCAATTATCACTAATAGTGTAGCTAATTCCCCCGTGTGATACGGTGGGAGAACTGACTTGAGGTTTTGCGTTTCGTTGCAAGTGTCACGGTTTACCAAGAGTCTCCACCGACTTTTATTTTATCCAAAAGGAAAGGTAAAAGAGCACAGGAAAGACCTTTGAGATGTTTTCTTGAGTTCGGGGGGTAGATTATGAAAAGGGAAGGTGCTAGCACCCTTTTCATCCATGGTTTTCCATGGGCTCTTAGTTACTTGCTTAGATCACTTGCTTTTGCTTTGAAATTGTTTGAAATGGTGCTTTGTGTTTGGTGTGGTTTTGAAAGTATTTTTGAAAAGATGCCATCGTTTAGGCAATCTTTGTAATGATTCTCGTTCGTAAGAATGTATACAAAGATGTTTGTCTTTTGAAAAAATGTTTCAATGTTTTTAAAGTTGTTTGGAAATGTTTTTGAAATGTGTGTGTGTTTGTTTTGAAAATAGCAAGGATTGTTTGAAATGGAACAAGTAACTTAGAAGCTATCTACCTACTCAAATGTCTTTCCTATAAATTTTTATTCCTTTGACATTGTTGATTTACCATTGATTTAGTAAACAACCCTATCTTTGGATGTTAAACGGGACGGGCGTGGGTCATCGTATGACCAAGATAACAATATTGCCAAGTATCTTTAGCATTTTGAGGGACCAAGATCATTTTGTTTAGGCAACCTTTTGATAGCGTCATCGATGGACTATGATCTTATTTTGTTTTGTTTTGCCAAGATACTTCGCATGCATACCATGGCCATTTTTGTTTAGGCAACCAAGTGGGTGAAACCCTAAGGGTGCTTGTGTGCAATGTGTGTCATTTTACATGCCTTTGATTGTCTTGTATTAGGTCTTGTATATTTGTTTGTTTTTGGTCTTATCATGCAAAACCCTAATTTACTACACATGGTATAAATGCGATAAATTGCGTAAAAGTAAACTAAGCTATTACAACAATTATTATGGGAGGGGGGATACAAGTTTTTGAATGGGGATATTTCACAAAAATAAACCCTAAAATACTATTACAACCCAATTGAATTATGTGCAAAATAAATAAATATACAAATATTTAAATATGCAATAAAAATGTATTTATGCAAAATGTTTTGTATTTGATTTTTTGTATGAGAAAAAATATTTATTTAAGCCCTAAAAAATAAGAGAAAAAATATTATTATTTTTAGAAAGGGGTGAAACCCTAATTTTTGTTTAAAGGAAATATATGTTCTATATTAATATTTTTGTCCATTTTTATACAAGAAAATAATAAATAATATTATGTACAAATATTAAAAAATTAAAATATGTATGAAAATAAATATTTTATGTATATAAATATCATAATAAAAATGTTTAGTATTTTTAAAATATATTTAAAATTTATTTAAGAAAATAAAATATATTATCCTAATAAACAATTTTTTTATGCAAAAAATAATAGAAAAATAAAATAAAATGCAAAAAATAAAGAAAATATTTTTTATGATTTTTTATGACTCAAAAATAAATAAAAGCAATAGATATAAAAATGAAAAGAAAATATGAAAAATATACAAAATAAAGCCAGGGGGTGCAAATAGTGGATCAGGGGGTGTGGAAATCAAAACAGAAGGGCCCAGGCGCGCCAAGGCCCAGACATGTCATCCCTGTCCTCCAGCTTCATCCTTCTACGCGCGTTTTAGCTTCAAATCTGTAACTTGCTATAGCTTGCATAAAAACAAAAACCCATAACATAAAACATGTAGCATTTCATCTCACGATTCCAATGATATAAAATTTGTAACCTAACTCTAAAAGATCAGGGAGAATTTTAATGACCCTAAATCGTGACCTAGATATTTCAGCAACTTCAAGGTTCAAATTCTCTTATCTCAGTTAACATAAATGAAAAGTATGCATATGTACAGCTTCACCATGTTAAGGAGTACATTTTTGCTTCACAAATCGTGGCTTGAGGATGCTTAAATAGAAAGATAGAGATTTGAAAAATACCTCCTTCAGCTGGATTTGGATATGGCAATGTGGGGACTTTGAGTGAGGCCTGAGAATCGTGTGAGCTTCCTTGAAGTTCCTTCAAGCTATTCCAATGCTTAGCTGGCTTTGTGGATGGTTGAAACTCTCTATAGAAGTGAAGCTGCAACCTTCCAAAATGAAAATGGTGATGGCTGAAGCAGGGGTTATAACAACAATGTAAAGGCTTGGATAGCTTGGATATGATGTCGATGAAGTGTTTGAAGTGTTAAAACAAGAAACGCACGAGCCAAAAATGAAATGGCTAAGATTTTGCAGAAGCTGCAATGTTTGGGCAGAAATTTGTGTTTTTTAAGTTTGAGAGTATTTCAGATGATAAGCATTCGTGTACTGGCTTGTGATAAGTTTGTGAATTCGTCTAGAATGATACAAAGTCCACCCTTTATCAGCTTGTACAAGTTTTGAACTTTTGGCCAACTTTCTTGCATTTTAAGAAAAGTGAAGTGACTTAAGCCAACATGCTTGTACTGGCTAGTTCTAGGGCTGCAAAGGACTTGTACAAGTTGCTTGATATCTGTGGATATTGCTTGTAACAAAAGAACAGGTCCAAGGCTCAAGGTTTGTAAAGTTGCAAAAAGCTTGCCTTTATGAAAATGGCAATGTGCCCTTTATGCCATTAATGGAAATATCTCTTGTACAATGCTCCAAAGGTGAAAATAAAGCCTTTAACCATTGAGTTTTCATTTAATTATGGAGTTTAGAATGAGTTTAGAACCTGTAATGCAAGGTACAAGCATCATGGATCTGATTTGCAACTTGATGCATTGTAAAAATGGCTTGAACAAAAGTGGCAAAATGCCAATTTCTCTTCTTCGATTCTCCCTAACCACAAATGATCTTGGAGAGTTATTGGACATCTTAGAAAGCTTGAAACATGCTCTAAAATATATCTTTGAAATGAATTTTGAGATAACTCTTGTAACTAGTTGAAAAATGTCCATGAAGTTGGGTCAAAAACCTGCCTAAATTAGGGCAAATTTTCACTAAGTTATTTAGTTCATGGACCTCTATTCACAAATTCATAACTTGAGATCCAAGCATCTTTTGGGAAAACTTTGTGAACCAAAGTTGTAGATTTCATGGAGGACTACAACTTTCATGTTGGAAGTTTTCTTTGAATCAAATTTCATCATGGTGAAAAAGTGGTGAAAGGTTGGTGAAAGTTTGACTTTTCAGTATACAGTTGACTTTTGATCAGTTGATTGGAAAATTCATTTGTCAATCCAATGAACTTGATATATTTTGAACTATGTGATTAGGTCAAGATGATACCGTTGATTCCTTGAAGTCATGTTTGAACCCAATTGGTCATTGGCTAGGTTAAAAATCAGAAATTGCCCATTCTCAGTCAAAACCCTAATTTTGACCATTTTGCCCTTTTGATGATTTGATCAAATTTCTTGAGGAGTTGTGATCCAAACTTGATCAAATGGTATATATGAGTCTAAAATGTTGTTGTGGATAAAAAATTATGAAGTTTTACTGTAAATTGGCCATGGTTGACTTTTTCCCCAATACAACTGATTTTTAGGTCAATTATCCAATTGATTGAGCAAAAATGTGATTCAAGGCTTGAAACTTAACATGGGTAATCTTAGGGGTCCAAGATGGTGTATGAAGGTCACATGAAGAATTGGTGATCCAAAAATCCTTGTGCAAACTCAAACCCTAATTTCAGGTTATCAGTGCAAGATGAGGTCTTAAGCTGACCAAACCCTAATCTTGTCTTGAATCCAAGAAGTCTTGTGAGGAAAATCTTGATAAATGAGAGGGCAAATTTTGGGGTACAACAGTTTCCCCCGTTCAATCTTCTTGAACCTGAAGAGTTAGATTGGCGAGTTTTGTCGTTGGTGACTCGAAGGTAAAAGATGATTGGACACTAGAGTGCCCGTAAATTTGCACTCGTCGAAGTGTAGTTGAGGGAATGGGCTTCAAGATGCCATTTGGAGAGGTGATAGAATCTTGTTGGAGATGGGCTTGTAGATTCCATCCAAGAATGTTTGTTGAATTGTAAGTTGTAAGTCAAAAGAATGAGTATCAGAATGGTGTCTTGAACGTATCTGAACTGTATCTGGAGACTAAATCTGTATGAGCAATAGAATAGCATCCGTGTCTGGAGCATCTCTGAGCTGGGGAAAATTAGAATAAGTGACAGAATGGCAACCGTGTCTGGAGCGTATCTGGACTGGAATCTGAATAAGTAGCAGAATGACTTCCGTGTGTGGAGTGTATCTGAACTAGAAACTGAATAAGTAACAGAGTAACTTCCGTGTCTGGAGCGTATCTGTACTGTATCTTGACTTGAAATCTGAATAAGTATCAAAATGACTTCCGTGTCTGGAGTGTATTTGTATTGTATCTGAATAAGAGATCTGAATAAGCGACATAATGGCATCCGTGTCTGGAGCGTATCCGTACTGTATCTGAAATCTTTGAATATTGTTAATGGTAGCTTGTTAATCTTATCCTGAAAAGGGTAAAATGTTAGCTGAAACACAAAGTTATGTTGCATGAAATGTATGATGCAATAAAATGTGTCTTATCAATGTTCATGATATATGAATATAATGTATGCGTATGTAAGCTGATTAACTGTTTTGCTGAGGAAAGTAAATCCTTGACTGCTGCCGGGGAAAATAAATCCTTGATTGCTGAGGATGAGAAATCCTTGGCAACTGTTGGGGATTAAAAATCCTTGATGACTTCACTGGGGATATAGGGATCCTTCATGTCTTGAAGTTGGGGTATTGTCAAAAATCTGCTACAAGCAATGCCATATACTGCTTGAGTAATCTGCTTGGAAAATCCAGATAACTTTGATGACGTCTACTAGGGATTAAACAAAGGGAATCCTTGTCCTGCTGGGAAATAGAGAAAACTCTGATGACTTCTGCGGGGAATTAAGAATGAGAATCTTCATTCTGTTGGGAAGCAAAAAAAACTCTATGGGGAAGAAGGCTTACTGCTGGGGAGTAGGTCCAATAGTTTGGTTTTTATGCCACTCTACTAGGGAATCAACCTAGGTTGGGGAGGAACAAAAAGTTAACTGTTATCTAGTTGCTTTTAAGACTTCAAGATAACCTGTTGGGGGATTTGGAGAAACTGGATGGTCTCCACTGGGGATTGATAGTTGGAAATTTTGACTCCGCTGGGGATTGAAGGTTTCAGCTCCGCTGAGGATCTGTAGTTCAAAGTTTTGGCTCCGCTGGGGATTAATGGTTTGAAGTTTTGGCTCCGCTGGGGACCTTAATGACGTACTGTAGGGATTGTTCAATGGAATAGCCTAAAGACGTTTTCCTATCCTTTCAACCTGTCAGTAATTGTTCTTTTTCACTTCTGTTTATTTGTAAACAGTAATTATGTTCAAATGCATATGTTCATTAATGAATCATTGGACGTTTTTGCAAATAAAACACAAGTGTAAAAATACAAAATGGTTTTCTACACTTTAAAGAGTTATCTTTGTATTTACTTTGAATAAGTATTTTGTACAAAGGAGACATACATCCTAGTAAGAGGACGGTGTCATAAAAAAATGAGAAAAATTTTATACAAAGAAAGATAGCTATGTGTAAAAATCCCATGGGGTTCCCATTCTGCTATAGCCTTCGTATCTCCGAATATCTTGTCCATTCGTTGCTTCGTCCGAAGATGATTGGATTGATCAGAAGCTCATAGTTTGTCAGTGAAGAGGTTGTCCTTAAAGTGATCCGACGAGACATATTCATACGCTTTAATTCTCTAACTTTTGCCTGAACCGCCCTTTCGGGTTTTCGATCCACCAGGAAACCCTTTTTTGCCCAAGTCGCCCTTTCGGGTTTTCAACTTGCCGGGTGTACAGATTTTTTTTATTTTATCCCTAATTTTTGCCCGAACCTTTTTGGTTCGCCGGGATGCCCTTGTTTTTCCTAGGTGTGTCAACCTAACGGGTATTTTATGCGTAGTATATTTTGACTATGTCTGTGTTCGTAGGGTGTGGCAGGTCGTCATTGTCCATGGTGGTTAAGATCATTGCCCCACCAGAAAAGATGTTTTTGATCACAAATGGTCCTTCATAGGTAGGAGTCCATTTTCCCCTGGGATCACTTTGTGGCAAGATGATACGCTTGATCACTAGATCTTCAACTTGATACACTTGACGTCTGACTTTCTTGTTGAAAGCGTTGATCATCCGTTTTTGATACGTTTGACCATGAAAAATAGAAATAAGCTCTTTTCGTCAATTAAGCTCAACTGATCAAGTCGGGTCTGGATCCAATCGTCTTCACTTAAACCTGCATCCTTCATGATTCTCAAAGAGGGGATCTGAACCTCAATAGGTAGAACAACTTCCATGCCATAAACCAAAGAATAGGGTGTTGCCCAAGTTGATGTGCGAGCCGTGGTACGGTACCCGTAGAGAGCAAACGGTAGCATCTCATGCCAGTCCTTGTAGGTGACTGTCATTTTCTGTATGATCTTTTTAATGTTTTTGTTCGCAGCTTCGACTGCACCATTCATCTTTGGCCGATAGGGGGATGAATTGTGATGTTGAATCTTGAACTGCTCGCACAGGGAAGTGATCATAGTATTGTTAAGGTTTGTACCGTTATCAGTGATGATCCTTTCTGGGATACCGTACCGGCAAATGAGATTTTGCTTGATGAAGCGGGAAACCACATTCTTAGTAACGGATGCGAAGGAAGCTGCTTCGACCCATTTTGTGAAGTAATCAATGGCCACTAGAATGAAGCGGTGTCCATTAGAGGTTGTAGGCTTGATCTACCCAATCATATCGATTCCCCACATAGCGAAGGGCCAAGGAGCTGTTAAGACATTTAGAGGAACCGGGGGCACGTGTACCTTGTCTGCATAGATTTGACATTTATGACAAGTCCGGGAGTGTTGATAGTAGTCAGCTTCCATGGTAGACCAGTAATAGCCTGCCTGTAGAATCTTCTTTGCCACCTTATGCCCGCTAGAGTAAGTGCCAAAGGTACCTTCATGCAATTCAGCCATGATCTTTTCAGCTTCAATCTTGTCCATACAACGGAGCAGAATAGAATCATGATTGCGTTTGTACAAGATGTCGTTACTTAGGAAGAACTTAGCTGAGAATCTCCTTAAGAACTTTTTTTCATTGACTGAAGCTCCTTCTGGATATTCTTGGGCCTCGAGATACCTTTTGACTTCATGGAACCAAGGTTGGTCCACTACTTCTTCGGTATTAATCTCATGACAGTGTGCTGGTTCGTCCATCCGTTCAATGGTGATCTGGGGAGCCTCGTTATCCCAATTAAGTTCAAACATGGATGACATCGTAGCTAGAGCATTTGCTAGCTGATTTTCTTCTCGCGGGAAGTGCTCGAAGGTAATCTGCTCGAAATGTGGTAACAATGTCAGAACATGTTCTTTGTAAGGGATGAGGTTTGGATGCTTATTATCCCACTCTCCTTTGATCTAAATGATGACCAAAGCTGAATCCCCAAACACAATTAAAGATTTTATTCCCAAGTCTATGGCAGCCTTGAGTCCAAAGATGCATGCTTCGTACTCTGCCATGTTGTTCGTACAGTTGAAGCACAGTCTGGCTGTAAAAGGAGTATGGCATCCTTCTGGAGATATGAGTACCGCGCCGATACCGTTACCAAGCGCATTGGATGCCCCATCAAAGTACAGGGTCCATCGGGATCCTTGTTCAGGTCCGTCATATGGTCTGAAATCTTCAATGTTGTCCAATGTCATGATGTCTTCGTCAGGGAAGTCAAACTTCATGGATTGATAATCTTCTACAGCTTGATGAGCCAGATGATCAGCTAGCACACTCCCCTTTATAGCTTTTTGGGTCATGTACTGTATGTCATACTGTGTTTGGATCATCTGCCATCTAGCTATGCTTCCGGACAAAGCAGGCTTTTCAAAGATGTACTTTATCGGATCCATCTTAGATATCATCAAAGTGGTATGAGTCAACATATACTGCCTTAGCCGGCGAGCAGCCCATACCAAAGCGCAACAAGTTTTCTCGAGCAGTGAATATCTGGTTTCACAGTCAATAAACGTTTTGCTAGGGTAATAAATGGCATGCTCTTTTCGGCCAGACTCGTCATGCTGCCCCAATACGCACCCCATTGAGTTCTCCAGGATGGTCAGATACATGATTAACGGTCTTCCTTCGACTGGCGGCATCAAGATAGAAGGCTCTTGTAAATACTCCTTGATTTTATCGAAAGCAATTTGACAGTCATCATTCCATCTAACTACCCGATCTTTCTTCAACAGCTTAAAGATTGGTTCACAAGTAGATGTTAGGTGAGAAATGAACCTAGCAATGTAGTTTAGGCGTCCCAAGAAACCTCTGACTTCCTTCTCAGTGCGAGGAGTAGGCATTTCTTGTATAGCTTTGACTTTGGCAGGATCAACCTCAATGCCTTTGTTGCTGACAATGAAACCCAAGAGTTTACCGGACCGGACTCCGAATGTACACTTGTTAGGGTTTAACCTTAGTTTGTACTCCTTCAACCTGACAAACAGCTTTTGCAAGTGATCAAGGTGTTCTTCTTCAGTTTTTGATCGGGCTATCAGGTCATCTACGTAGACCTCTATCTCATGATGTATCATATCATGAAATAAAGATACCATGGCGCGTTGATAGATTGCCCCAGAGTTCTTCAGTCCGAATGGCATCACTTTGTAGAAGAACGTACCCCACTGTGTGACATGTAGTTTTCTCCATGTCCTCAGGTGCCATTTTGATCTGGTTATAGCCTGAGAATCCGTCCTTGAAAGAAAATACTTTGTGCTGAGTTGTATTGTCAACCAGGATATCGATGTGAAGAAGTGCAAAGTCATCTTTAGGGCTGGCCCTGTTTAAGTCTCTATAGTCCACGCACATTCTCACTTTGTCGTCCTTTTTAGGCACTGTCACAATGTTAGCAACCCATTGTGGATAGGAAGTAACAACAAGAAATCCAGCATTGAATTGCTTCATAACTTCTGCTTTGATCTTTTCTGACATGTCAGGTCTCATGTGACGGACTTTTTGTTTCACTGGTGGACAGTCTTCTCTTGTGGGTAGACGGTGTACCACAATGTCTGTATCGAGTCCCGGCATGTCTTCGTATGTCCAGGCAAAGATCTCAACATAATCATGCAACAGCTGAATTAGGCGCTCCTTGACACTCGGCTATAGATTGGCACCCACTCTGATTTCCTTCTTGTCTTCTTCAGTACCCAAGTTGATTGTATCCAACAGCTCCTCATGAGCCAGAATAGCTCTTTCTTCTTGTTGTAGAAGTCTGGCCAATTCCCCTGGCACCTCACAATCTTTCTCACCTTCGTATTCGGCTTGGTAGATCAGATCTTCAGAGTCACTGAAGGCTATAGCAGTATCGTTACCCATGGGTTCCGGAGTGGAAGGGTACCTGCATTTGTGAGTGTGGGTGTGTGTAAGGGCATAGCCATCTTAAAACAACAAAATGTAAAAGAAAGACAATGAGCACAAAAGGTTTATATATGAAAAGCGTCCATGATTCATTAAATGACATATGAAAATGAAATAAGAACCCTTACAAATGGACCGTTGTGCCTCGGGTAAGACACAAGGTTGAAAAAGTACAAATTGTTTGTGAATTATTACAGATCCAACAGAAATGGAAAAGATAAATTACTGCGGTATGAAACTAATCGGAATAAAGTCTTTTGCTTCCCAGTTGCACAGTCCTCCGCCGACAGTAGGAAATATCCAGTCTTTCAGGCTGCCATCTTCTTCATTGTCCTCTAGTGCATTAACCCCTTGGTGGCTGATCTTCACAGGTGGCCCTCTGGCACGGGAGCGGCGCACGGCCTTCTGAGCAGTTGAAGTAAATTCCAGGCCAAACTTGTCTGATTTGTAGGGAAAGTCTGGAAACTGACCCCAGATGGTGGATCCGCCTACTTCCACCACTGCCCTTGCATCCTTTAGAGAAGACATCCGAGGTACAAGTCTTGTGATCACAGGAGCTGAGGATACCGCCTTAGTCGCCACTATTTTCTGAGAGACTTCTTCAAAATATTGGAAAGGGGTCTTAATGAATTCGCCATCCAATTCTAGATATCGGAAAGAATTAAGATGACTAATCATGTATTCCTCTTCACCACGGACAGTTATGATCTTCCCTTGGACGGGGTACTTCAGCATCTGATGCAAAGTGGAGGTGACCGCACCGACATTGTGAATCCAGGGACGTCCCAACAGGAAAGAGTAAGAAGGACGGATGTCCATCACATAGAATGTTGAATTGAACGTCTGGGTACCCACCTTGATCGGGATGTCCACCTCTCCATGGACCATCCTTTTAGAGCCGTCAAATGCTCTCACAATGATTTTGCTGGGTTTTAAAGTCAGCCCCTCACAATCCAATCTATCCAGGGCTTTCTTTGGCAAGACGTTCAGAGATGATCCCATATCAACCAAGACATGGGCTAGGGTGGTTCCCCTACACTCCACTGAGACATTTAGTGCGTCGTTATGTTTTCTCCCTTTGGAGGTCAAGTCTGCATCAGAGAAACCCAGGCCATTGTCAGTTGTCAGACTGGCTACACACTCTTGGAATTGATCTGCAGACGTCTCTTGCGGCACATGAGCCGTATTCAGAAACTTTACCAAAGCTTTAGCATGTGCCTCAGAGAAAAGCAGCAAGGCTAACATAGAGATTTTGGAGGGGGTCTGCCCCAGTTATTCCACCATATCATAATCACTCTTCTTAATGATCCTCAGGATTTCTTCCATCTCCTTCTTGGATGTCTCAGGAATTGCTAGTGATTGAGCCTTCGTCAGGACAGGCTCCTCTTGAACATTCTTTCCTTTATTCTCAGCAGCGGAAGTAGGGATATGAATTGTATTGTCATTGTTGGTGGGTACACTTGCAGGTACAATCACGGGCACATATGTAATCTTCGGAACGATCACGGGTCCAGAGGCTGCCTTTGGAGGGGAAATCTCTGGAGAGAAAATTCTCCCACTACGGGTGATTTTGCTTGTTCCGGCAATGTTACTGATTTCGGGATTGTCCTCTTCAGGGCTTTCTTCATCGGCAGTCTGTTCAATCTGTTTGACACCATGGTAGTAGATTTCTCCACCATAATTCCATGGTACCATTTTATCTGATTTGTATGGGGCTGGCCCGGGCATTGTTATCTTCAACGGAGTAGTCATTGGAGCATATGTAATCCTAACGGGTTTTTTAGGAACCCTGGAAGGATTGGCGTATATGGTTATTATAGAAACTTCTTTTACTGGAACAGGTGAAACAGGAGCTTTCTCAAACAAAATTTCCTGGTTATTAATCAGTTGTTGGATACCTTTCTTCAACAGAGGGCAGTCAAATGATGAGGATAGGCAAACACGGAAATCTTTGTCACAACCTGGGAACACCCCAACCTTTAACAAATTCAACTTGATGGTCAGGAGTGGAGTTATCAATTCATCCATGGTGTCAACAAATAAGTCTTCCTCAATAGAACTGCCATTGTGTCCATGCCTAGGCATTGGAGCGGAGATAACATTCGATTTTTTAGGAGCTTCAAATTCAACTTCCTTTGCGTCAATCAGATCTTGAATCTTGTTCTTCAGAGCCTAAAAGTTGTTGGTGTCGTGCCCTGGACTTTCTGAATGGTAAGCGCACCTGGCATTCGGATGGTAGTGTGGAGATGCAGTATTGGAATTTTTAGGGGCCTCTTTTAGTATGGCCAGATTCAACTTCAGAAGACGTGGTAGGACTTGAGCTGGAGTCATGTTTATCTTGGGAATTGCCTTACAGGCCTTTCCACCCTTTGCTGGTTATTTCTTGGCTGATCATTTCTCGTTTGGTTGTTTTTTGGCTGGTCTGATGCAAACTTTTGAATCATAACGGCCCCCACTATTGGTCGTCATTCGGTTCTTCCCTGATTTCTCTATGCATAGACAGCAGACACTTCTTTCTTTCCCGTGAAGGGCTTTTTTATAGCAGCATAGGTAGACGCGTCCTTCTTAATTTTCCCGCTTCTAATATAGGCTTCCACCCTCTCGCCGGTTAGAATCAACTAAGTTAATCCTGCAGAGGAACTCCCAATCAGGTGATTAAAGAAAGGACCTGACAGAGTTCCCAAGAACATGTCCACTAGCTCCCTTTCAGATAACGGTGGTTGCACCCTTCCGGCTAAATCCCTCCACTTTTGGGCGTAGTCTTTAAAGCCCTTAGTGGATACCATTGCCATACTCTGGAGTTGAGTACGGGTTGGTGCCAAATCGGCGTTGTATTGATACTGTTTATAGAAGGCGGCTGCCATGTCTTCCTAATTATGGACATCAGACCTCTCCAACAGGTAGAACCAATCAAGCTGCGTCCCCGATAAATTGTCCTGGAAAAAGTGGACCCACAAATCTTTGTCAGCAGAATGTGGCTGAATTTTCCTGACATAAGATCGTAGGTGCATCTTGGGACAAGACACCCCATCATACTTGGCAAATAGTGGCACTTTAAACTTCGGCGAGATTACTATTCCAGATACCAACCCTAACTCCTCAAAGTCTAGCCCCGGTACTCTCTGCACTTCCATAGCAGCCATACGCTCTTCCAAGTTTTGGTATTTGTCATCGGCCAGAGGGTACTGTTGTTCAGAGTAGTCCTCTTCCTCCTCTTCTCTTGCTTCAGAATCTGATGGCACTGCCGTCTATTTACCTTTTCTTTCTCCTTCCTCAGAGGTTGATGGAAATTTCAAGGTCCTTCTGGCTTGTCCTTCAAACCTTCTGCCCATGATAACCACACCGGCTCGCTTCTTCTTATTTTTCTCTTTCTCTTTCTCTAGAAAAGTCTTGAGCTCCTCCTGCCCCTTGGCCAAGGTCAAGAGTAGCTGTTGAAATTGTGAATTCTGAGCTTGCAAGTCTTTAACCGTTTGTTTAAGATCCATTTTGCTGAAATAAACAGCAGAGGGATGAGGAAAATTCTTACAAAGACCTGTTTATGCACATGATGAATGATATGTATTCATGCAATGTTTTCAAGGATTTGGAAATTCACATTTGTGTCAAACAAGAAGGAACACACGTTATATTAATAAAATAGAATTTGATTACATCAATGCCCCTAGGGCAAAATAGTACAAAAATTATAAGATAAGAAGACGTTGTGCATCCTCTTTGGCACAATGTAGGTGTTGAGATTCTGCTCTTCGTGAAGTAACCGAGTGAGTTCTAAAACCTTCTTCTCGCTTGCATAGAATTGGGCTTCAAAAGTATCGCGTTCTCCCTTGAGTTGTATCCAACTCCTTTGTAAATCTTCGAGTGATGTTGGCATGTCAGGATGTAGGAGGGTGTATGGAACCTCTCCTTCCTTAACAGGCTCTATAATCACTAGGAGAACAGAGGGGTAAGGCATCATAAGACTTTGCGCGCGGGTTCGTACCTGTCATACCCCAATTTTTGACCTAAGATCCCATTTTTGCATTTTTATACAAAAGTCAAGGTCACTAAATACAGTTGGTTTTAACCTCTCACCTTCGAGCTTTGATTATGCAGAAATTGTCAAGTGTTTTGAACATTCTTAGCCTATGTATCACTAACTTCTAATCAAGCACGAAACGTGTGTTTTTTGTTTCTTTGATTTCATGTGCTGACAGGTCTCCTTCGATTCAGTCTGCTTCGATTGGACAAGTGCTGCCTGCAAGCCTATTTCGATTCACCAAGAGTGCTGCCTGCAAGCCTGCTTTCGACTGGACAAGTTTACTGCCTGCACACATGCTTCGATTGACCAACATTTCTTCCTTCGAACACGGGCTTTTGATTGGGAAATATGTTTGTTTCGATCCACATGCTTCAATTGGGCAACACTGCTTCCTTCGAACACAAGCTTCGATTAGGCAATACAGTCTTCCTTCAGTCACAAGCTTCGATTTGGCCATGTAGTTTCCTTCGAAGTGACCCCCTTTGATCCACAAGCTGGACAAGTGATTTCCTTCAAGGTGGCCTCCTTCGATTCACAAGTTGGACCACTAAACCCTTCGAAGCAACTTACTTAGAGCACACAAGTGGCCTCCCATATACTGCCAAACTCAAGCCAGTTGTGCTGCTATGCAGCAGACCTGCACCAACCTGCCACTAAGCTCCAAATACTGACAAGCCTGCGTTGTCTTAGTCCTGCACTTGTACAAAAAAGGAGTGCACAAGAGCTGCATTGAAGAAAACAAGGGGGCAGTATACCCAAATAATTCAAATATTATTTGATTTCCTCCCAAAACCATACCAAAGCTCGCCTATAAATAAGGAGGCTACAACACATTTTTTTGGGGGAAGGAAAGAGGACCTTCTGGGCCAGGCGAACGAATCTTCATAAAATTCTCAAAAATCACCAAATTCTCTCAGACATAAAAATCTCTCAAGTCCCTTCAATACTTGTGAGAACAAACCCAGAATCCCCAAACACTTACTCCCTTCGATTCTGAAGAACAACCACACTTCAGTCTCCTTCGAATCAAAGAAGCATCACACTTGCTTTTTCTTTTTCTTCGAACCCAGCGCTCCCAGCACAGCCTGTGACCCCTCTTTCGAATCCAGCATCCAGGGCCACCACTCAAGGCCCAGCACACATTCCAGCCTAAAGCAAGGTAAGTCACTCTTACCCTTGAACTTTTCGTTTCATGGCATGACATGTAAATAATACTTTTATTCGTTTCAAACATGTACATAACACTTTGTTTCTTTTCGTTTTCACATTTTTAACATACCTTTCAGAACTACCTCTTTCATTTTGCTTTCTGTTTTAGCTTTAATTATTAAACTGTTTGAAAAATAAATATTAGCATGGCCTCAGGCCATGTTGCCATTTAATGTTTGAAATGAAAGAAACAGGAAACAGGAAACAGGAAACAAAGCTTCTGGCTTCTACCCTCTTTCTCTAGGTCAAACGAAAGAGACAACCAGGAGGCAAACCATGTCCAATCGAAAGACATTCCCTCACTATTTTCAACCTCCAGTCGAACAAGGCAACAAGGCAGAATCAACAGACTTCGCCATACACTGACTGCCAGGCCAATCGAAGGACAGAACCTCACTGGTGCGAACTCCCAGTCGAAGGATACAACTTGCTGCTGCCTTTGCCCAATCGAAGGACAGGACCTCGCCCCTGACAAAGCCTAATCGAAAGACGTGACTTTGCTGTCACCAGCCCCAATCGAAGGAGGTCAAAAAAATGCCAGTCGAAGTGTGCTACTTCCTGGGTCGAAATACACTCATTTTCTTACTTTTATCTTTTTTTTCCTTCTTATTTTTTATGCCTTTTGATATGTTTGTAATAGCATAGAGTTTTATCTTTCTGCATTTTTATTTACTTTGTACAAATGCTAGTAATTAGGCAAGATAAAACCAACAAATAAACAAACTAAAAATCCAAAAAAACACTCTTTAATCATTACTCGAATATATCTTAAAACTCACAAAACACTCAACAAATCAAAACTCCCCCAAGGGCATGTTATCCCCGTTCTACCGCGATACCGGCCGTGCCTATTGCTAGAATGCGTGCGATAATGTAGCCCACTAAAAAAACACAAACAAATCAACTTTTTTCTAGAGGAACTACGGTGTTTTGATTCCTTCATTGGATACGTAGGCAAAGGGTCGCGAAACCCTCACGAACGCAAAAATAAAAACTCATTTCTTTCCCCTTAAACAAACATAGTTATAGATAAATACACCCTTGTATATAACAAACAATTTTAACCAAAAAAACAGATATTTCAAAAGGTTCCTGCGGAGTACCGCAGATGCATTTGGTGCTAATACCTTCCCATTGTATAACCAACCCCCGAACTCTCAATCTCTTTCAAAAACGCATTGTATTTTCATTATTTTACATTGCATGTTTTAGGGTTTTATTTCGCTCTTTTCCCTTTTCCCTTGAAAAATAATAAAGCGCGATGGCGACTCTTGCTTTTGCGAGTCGAGTTAATTAATAGCTCGATCTCCGATTTTCACCGCTAGAGAATTGGTGACTCTGCTGGGGAAAGATTGACCTCTTGCTAGTCCATCCCTAAGTGGGTTAAGCCTAGTTTGTTTTATTTGTTTTATCATTATTTGATTGTTTGATTATATGTATATATTGTGATTATTTGGGTGTTTATAATATTTACAAAGGACAAGTCCTATACCCGGACTAAGTTACACTTAGGAATAGGACGGGCGGTATAGTCATGTTAACTTTGAGGGAGTAATCCCGAAGAAGGAAGCATGAAATCCCCCACTCAGTGGAAGCCCCTTTGAACGTAGTATTTGTTTACCGAGTAATTAGGAAGACATTATTGCTTTCAACCTGGGAGCCAGAGAAGCTGAGAACCGTAGAACCCTTAACCCATCTTGGCCTTTTAGGTGTAGCGCGGAGATTATAACGGAGTAATCCGGAAGTTGTTGTTACGCGATGCTACGCTCGAATGAGTTTCTCTTGAGAATATTGCTAATTATTGCGTAATAAAGACGTTGGTAATATCCGAAGGAGGAATGTAGACTCCTGGAACTCTTAGAACCTTGTCTTGCAGGTGTGATTAAACCGTTAGTACATACCTTGGGGATGTTTTTACCTTTGACTCCATGCTCGTGACGTTGAGCCTTTCAACTTTATTTGTGACCTTGCCTGTGGTTGTTGCATAGCCATGCATTCGTGCATCCATGAAACCCTTTTCACTTGACTTTCAGGGAATTTGGAAGCCTTTCTTTGTAAACATCACAAGTTTCGTCAAGCTCAATGGATCTTGGGTGTTGATGGGGTGAAAACCCTAATCCACCAAAATGGATGATTGATCTTGATGATAACTTGATCAACGCTATGATCCAATTTAAAATTCATCTTCTATCTTCATACTCTGATGTTTACAACTTAATATCTTGAGTTCCTTGAAAGTCAAATAAAAACTCTCTTTTGCATATCATGCATCATTCTACATTTTTGGTTTCACTTTCAAAGGTCTTTTTCCAAGTCTTATTTTTCCTTTTGGTCTGACCAGTGCAACACTCGCGCTAAGAGAACAATGGAGAATATCAAGCAAGAGGTTTCTGAACTCCGCAGAGAGGTGACTAATTTGAAAGCTGGTATGGATCACTCAACTGGTTTGGTTGAAATTTCGGTTGCCGCCCAAGTTAATCCTTCTAAGAAGGAGGAAGCGATGATAAAAGTCTTCACTGATTGTCACTCAAGGATGTTGGTTTTGAAGTTCAAATCAAGCATGCGCCAAAGAGTAAACACGATTGATGGTAACTTTGGGTTTTGAAGGATGTTTTCGGTGATTCAAATCCAGATGGAAAGCCTTCCCAGATTATTAACTTATCTCGGCTTTTGTAATTTTTCTTGTTTATCAAAACATTGTTTGCATGTGAGAACTTGTTTGCATCTGAATGATTATCTTAATACAATGAGTATGTTTGTCTTGAAGAAATTCATTTGTTTCACTCATATTTGTTTTCAAAATTTTAAATTTCTTTTTGCATTATGATACCAACTTGTTGCCCATTCTCTTGCCTAGGCAGAGATTGAAGGGAGGATGATGATCTAAAAAACAAAATCTCTGGTTGCATGCTTTTTGAATAAAATCTTGCTGACGATGTACAGGCATTGTTTCAAATCCCTAAACACTGTAGATATAAGGAAGATAATCCCTTGCTAACCCCTTTTGAGACTTGAAGTAGGAGTTTCTTTTCTATACGAAAAAACCCTCAAATTTTAACCTGGGGCAGGGTAGTTTTCAGTTAATCTGATTGAGTGTTCAAAATTCATAAGGAAGATATTTTTGAAGAGAAACTACGAGGGCTATCCTTCATGTATAATGAAGCCATAAGATGTGGAATCACAATGTTATCCCTCATTCATCGAGAAACGAGGAAGTCTCAATCCTCTCAATAAGCAAAGACAAGCTAATGTCACACATTTTGTTCAAAAGTCAAAAAAAAAGCCTGCTAAGTCGAAAACATGAAAACGTGCGACTTAGGCAAAATTAGGGCATCCCGCTGGACTATCAATTCAAAAGAATTAGTCCAGGAAAAAGTTAGGGAAAATGAAAATTGCAAAGAAGGGACTACAAAGAAAAGTCCTCAGCAAAGAACAAATTGGTGACTACAAACACGAAGACATGAGGGTGGTTTCTACTCCGAAAGCCTCGTCGTTTCCTTAACCGTCACAAAACCCTTTTGAGAGATGAACACTCATGTTGAATTAACTGAACATAGGGTTGGAGAACATCATGAAGAATGGGCGGGCACCTATAAATTTTGAGCCTTAAAAAAATCTTTTTTTCTAAAAACCATGAACCAGGCCACGTTACAACCTTCAAAAGTCCTAATTGAAGCAAGGTTATTTTGAAAGCATACTTCAATGAGATAATGTTTCTGACTCCCATGAGTGTTCTAATTAGTTATGTTGGTATCATATGTTTTTCCTATACAAAAATAAATGGTTCTCTAACTCGCAAAATTTGTGCGATATCTTTTCAAAATCTTCAAGACTTACATAATTGTTGCATTAGAATTTTCATTCTCATAATAAACTTTTTATAACTGCAAAACATTTGTTTGATATCAAGGAAGCTCACATATAAGCACTAGTGATGAGTTTATTCTTTTAAGGCCTGAAACCATGTTGAGTAATTGGCAAATCATTTCAAGAAAAATCATATCAGGGGGCATGTCACCTGAAGACTGTAAGCACGGACATGTTTCTTCTCCCAGTTAATGCTTTCCCAACTTGTTTACTCTTTTGGGGCAAAATTTGAAGACTTTGTTGTGCCAACTACAGTCAATCTAGGGCAATCACGTCGAGATTTGATGAATCTCTCTAAGAGTTTGAAGACACCAGAGCATGGTGAATGCCAGGTATTTTGTAAAATCCTCTTGAGACGATTTCTCCTCATCAACCATATAGCTTGGGGTATTTTAGAAGTGAAGTTATTCGCAAGAATTGTCGTGCAACATGCAGCTTATCAGCAATAGGCTTGGGGCATCCAAAATTAGTCCCAGGGGCAATCCAGATTTGTTAAGACATGTGATATGTTTCGCACACATTATCAGAGGGTGGTGTTCCCAATATCTCCAGCTAAGCATGACTTTTTCCAGCTAAAACATTATTTGTGTTGTTATCCTTTCAATGGATTGTTTGCGATAGAAGACTGGACTTTGGGTTTTCTACCTGAAAATATCTTCCTCTCCAGAGATATTTAAGCCTTGTAAAAGGACTTTGCTCCAATGATGGCTTTTGTTCTATCTCCAATAATGTTACCATCTTGTTGAGATTAGCTGAGTGTCGGGTTGTGTTGTGATGTATTATCATCTCTTGTCTATCTCCTCTATCTGTTTTGTCAGCATATACATGACATTCATTTATTCATTCACACTTGCATCATGCATGCACATTTGTATTTGTTGATGTCTTTGAGTTCGTATACCTTGGTTATGTCTATTCAAATAGCGTATTTGATCTTTCCAAATAGAATGTCAACTTAAGCAAAAAGTGCGCCTCTTTTATAATTCCCCACTGAGTTAACTCTCGTGGAAGAATCTTGCTTTAGCATTCCTTTTCCATCTCTGGATAGGCTAAATCCCCATTTGAGTTGTTTCCTCATTGGGTGGAGTCTTGTTTGACTGTTTTCTCTCCAGTTTATTCCTGGATTGAGCTTTATCTCTGGTGAACGATACCCTGTGGATCTCTCTAGGCTGTGAAACCTAGATGGAGAGTGCATTGATCTTGCGTATGTAAATACTTGGTCTCCTCGGGAAGGATTTATTCATGGTTCCCCATTGAATATGAACTTTATTCCCTAGTAGTGTTATCATAACCTTCTTCTGGAATATCGACATGACAACAAGCGACTGACTCTTTATTTGAGCAGTTTGATTATTTCTTAATTTCTTCATGTTATGACAAATGGCGGTCTCTTCATGAGCAGTTTGTCCATCCCGGATGAAATTATGGATTCTCACCTCCAACAATATCTTCATGATGTGTTATTTATATCTTTGAAAGCAACAAGTGGCAGACTCTTCATGAGCAGCTTGTGTGCTTTAATATTCTTTGAAGACAACAAGTGGCGGTCTCTTTATGAGCAGCTTGTGGGTTATTGGTATCTTTGAAAGCAACAAGTGGCGGACTCTTCATGAGCAGCTTGTGTGCTTTAATATTCTTTGAAGACAGCAAGTGGCGGTCTCTTTATGAGAAGCTTGTGGGTTATTGGTATCTTTGAAAGTAACAAGTGGCAGACTCTTCATGAGCAGCTTGTGTGCTTTAATATTCTTTGAAGACAGCAAATGGCGGTCTCTTTATGAGCAGCTTGTGGGTTATTGGTATCTTTGAAAGCAACAAGTGGCGGACTCTTCATGAGCAGCTTGTGTGCTTTAATATTCTTTGAAGACAGCAAGTGGCGGTCTCTTTATGAGCAGCTTGTGGGTTATTGGTATCTTTAAAAGCAACAAGTGGCGGACTCTTCATGAGCAGCTTGTGTGCTTTAATATTCTTTGAAGACAGCAAGTGGTTGTCTCTTTATGAGCAGCTTGTGGTTTATTGGTATCTTTGAAAGCAACAAGTGGCGGACTCTTCATGAGCAGCTTGTGTGCTTTAATATTCTTTGAAGACAACAAGTGGTGGTCTCTTTATGAGCAGCTTGTGGGTTATTGGTACCTTTGAAAGCAACAAGTGGCGGACTCTTCATGAGCAGCTTGTGTGCTTTAATATTCTTCAAAGACACCAAGTGGCGGTCTCTTTATGAGCAGCTTGTGGGTTATTGGTATCTTTGAAAGCAACAAGTGGCGGGCTCTTCATGAGCAGCTTGTGTGCTTTAATATTCTTTGAAGACAGCAAGTGGCAGTCTCTTTATGAGCAGCTTGTGGGTTATTGGTATCTTTGAAAGTAACAAGTGACAGACTCTTCATGAGCAGCTTTTGTACTTTAATATCTCTTGAAAAACAGCAAGCGGCGGTCTCTTCATGAGCAACTTGTATGTTATTGACACCTTTGAAAGGAAGCAAGTGGAGGCCTCTTTATTTGAGAAGCTTGTGTATCCCCAACAATAATGTCTACTCAGCAAATGGCATCCTTCGGAAAAGTCCCATGGGGAAGTTTGTATTTTATCCTTTTCAAGCGATATCTTGGTTAAGGAAGGAATGTAGCCGTTCTTGGTAAAATTCAGAAGTCATAGATGTTCATCTTCCAGCCTCAGTGCTGATGTCAATCAATCATCTGCCAGCCTCAGTGCTGATGTCAATCATTTCTTTTCCAGTCACAGTGCTGATGTAAATCATTTCTTTTCCAGTTTCAACACTGATGTAAATCATTTCTTTTCCAGTCACAGTGCTGATGTAAATCATTTCTTTTCCAGTCTCAACACTGATGTAAATCATTCAAGAGTCTCTCATTTGAAGCCTATGACTCTTGTTTCCCCAGTGGAGTTATAATCTCTCCCCCTGTGGGATTACTGTATAATGTGCTTGGTTTCTCCAGCATAGTTTGTCTCATATGGCGTCATTCCCCATAAAATTCAGAGCATTGCATTCATATCATATCATAAACATAATTTCAGTATCTTAAGGCCAAAAATTGTGTATTCTATATTTAAGTCCCTTCAATCTCGTCGAAATGAAGATCCCAATATTCATATCTCCAGATAGAAGAAACTTAAATAGGGGCAGTTGTCATACCCCAATTTTTGACCTAAGATCCCATTTTTGCATTTTTATACAAAAGTCAAGGTCACTAAATACAGTTGGTTTTAACCTCTCACCTTCGAGCTTTGATTATGCAGAAATTGTCAAGTGTTTTGAACATTCTTAGCCTATGTATCACTAACTTCTAATCAAACACGAAACGTGTGTTTTTTGTTTCTTTGATTTCATGTGCTGACAGGTCTCCTTCGATTCAGCCTGCTTCGATTGGACAAGTGCTGCCTGCAAGCCTATTTTGATTCACCAAGAGTGCTGCCTGCAAGCCTGCTTTCGATTGGACAAGTTTACTGCCTGCACACATGCTTCGATTGACCAACATTGCTTCCTTCGAACACGGGCTTTCAATTGGGCAATATGTTTGTTTCGATCCACATGCTTCGATTGAGCAACACTGCTTCCTTCGAACACAAGCTTCGATTAGGCAATACAGTCTTCCTTTAGTCACAAGCTTCGATTTGGCCATGTAGTTTCCTTCGAAGTGACCCCCTTTGATCCACAAGCTAGACATGTGATTTCCTTCAAGGTAGCCTCCTTCGATTCACAAGTTGGACCATTAAACCCTTCGAAGCAACGTACTTAGAGCATACAAGTGGCCTCCCATATACTGCCAAACTCAAACCAGCTGTGCTGCTATGCAGCAGTCCTGCACCAACCTGCCACTAAGCTCCAAATACTGACAAGCCTGCGTTGTCTCAGTCCTGCACTTGTACAAAAAAGGAGTGCACAAGAGCTGCATTGAGGAAAACAAGGGGGCAGTATACCCAAATAATTCAAATATTATTTGATTTCCCCCCAAAACCATACCAAAGCTCGCCTATAAATAAGGAGGCTACAACACTTTTTTTTGGGGGAAGGAAAGAGGACCTTCTGGGCCAGGTGAACGAATCTTCAGAAAATTCTCAAAAAACACCAAATTCTCTCAAACATAAAAATCTCTCAAGTCCCTTCAATACTTGTGAGAACAAACCCAGAATCCCAAACACTTACTCCCTTCGATTCTGAAGAACAACCACACTTTAGTCTCCTTCGAATCAAAGAAGCATCACACTTGCTTTTTCTTTTTCTTCGAACCCAGCGCTCCCAGCACAGCCTGTGACCCCTCTTTCGAATCCAGCATCCAGGGCCACCACTCAAGGCCCAGCACACGTTCCAGCCTGAAGCAAGGTAAGTCACTCTTACCCTTGAACTTTTCGTTTCATGGCATGACATGTAAATAATACTTTTGTTCGTTTCAAACATGTACATAACACTTTGTTTCTTTTCGTTTTCACATTTTTAACATACCTTTCAGAACTACCTCTTTCATTTTGCTTTCTGTTTTAGCTTTAATTATTAAACTGTTTGAAAAATAAATACTAGCATGGTCTCAGGCCATGTTGCCATTTAATGTTTGAAATGAAAGAAACAGGAAACAGGAAACAGGAAACGAAGCTTTTGGCTTCTACCCTCTTTCTCCAGGTCGAACGAAATAGACAACCAGGAGGCAAACCATGTCCAATCGAAAGACATTCCCTCAATGTTTTCAACCTCCAGTCGAACAAGGCAACAAGGCAGAATCAACAGACTTCGCCATACACTGACTGCCAGGCCAATCGAAGGACAGAACCTCGCTGGTGCAAACTCCCAGTCGAAGGATACAACTTGTTGCTGCCTTTGCCCAATCGAAGGAAAGGACCTCGCCCCTGCCAAAGCCTAATCGAAAGACGTGACTTTGCTGTCGCCAGCCCCAATCGAAGGAGGTCAACAAAATGCCAGTCGAAGTGTGCTACTGCCTGGGTTGAAATACACTTATTTTCTTACTTTTATCTTTTTTTTCCTTCTTATTTTTTATGCCTTTTGATATGTTTGTAATAGCGTAGAGTTTTATCTTTCTGCATTTTTATTTACTTTGTACAAATGCTAGTAATTAGGCAAGATAAAACCAACAAATAAAAAAACCAAAAATCCAAAAAAACACTCTTTAATCATTACTCGAATATATCTTAAAACTCACAAAACACTCAACAAATCAAAACTCCCCCAAGGGCATGTTATCCCCGTTCTACCGTGATACCGGCCGTGCCTATTGCTAGAATGCGTGGGATAATGTAGCCCACTAAAAAAACACAAACAAATCAACTTTTTTCTAGAGGAACTACGGTGTTTTGATTCCTTCATTGGATACGTAGGCAAAGGGTCGCGAAACCCTCACGAACTCAAAAATAAAAACTCATTTATTTCCCCTTAAACAAACATAGTTATAGATAAATACACCCTTGTATATAACAAACAATTTTAACCAAAAAAACAGATATTTCAAAAGGTTCCTACGGAGTACCGCTGATGCATTGGGTGCTAATACCTTCCCATTGTATAACCAACCCCCGAACTCTCAATCTCTTTCAAAAACGCATTGTATTTTCATTATTTTACATTACATGTTTTAGGGTTTTATTTCGCTCTTTTCCCTTTTCCCTTGAAAAATAATAAAGCGCGGTGGCGACTCTTGCTTTTGCAAGTCGAGTTAATTAATAGATCCATCTCCGATTTTCACCGCTACAGTACCCACTTGAGGTAAGGTTCAAGAGGGATGGAATTCTTGTGTCCCAAGGTCTTAATGTCTACCTTGTTTGGCATCCTCCAAGCTCGGATAAACCTTTGTCGAAGTCCTTGATTGTCGTTGTCGAATTCAAAAACCAAGCCTTGAACTAGCATGTCATGTGGGCATCTCTTCGGGCATAACCAAACTGTCTTAGAGCCAAGCAAGGGTTGTAGGTGATGCCTCCCCTAATGCCAAGTAGAGGGACATTAGGGAATTCCCCACAACGGTCGATGATGATAACATTCTCTTTGGAACGAGAACACCAATGAATATCTGAATATGTAAGAATCATCAATCGTTGTTGTGATACGGTGAGATAACTGACTTGAGGTTTTGCGTTTGTATTCGCAAATGTTTCGGTTTAGCAAGAGTCGCCACCGACTTTTTATTTTATCCTAAGGAAAGGTCAAAAAGCACAGGAAAGACCTTTGAGATGTTTTCTTGGGTTCGGGGAGTAGATTATAGAAAGGGAAGGTATTATCACCCTTTCTATCCATGGTTATCCATGGGATCTTAGTTACTTGCTTAGATCACTTGCTTTTCATTTCTATTGTCTGAAATGGTGCTTTTCAATTGTTTGAAATGGTGCTTTGTGTGTGATTTTGAAAGATGTTTTGAAAAGAGGCCATCGTTGTGGCAACCTTTGTAATGATTCTTGTTTGAATGTATACAAAGGTGTTTTTGTCTTTTGAAAAGTTTTCAATGTTTGAAAGTGGGGTTTTGAAATTGTGTTGTGAAGTGTGTTTTTGGAGATAGCAAGGATGTTTTTGAAAGTCTTGATCAAGTAACTAAGAGCTATCTACCCTATTTTACTCAAAGATCTTTCTTATATTTTTAACCTTTTTAACAGTGTTGTTTCACCATTGTATTTGGTGAACAACCTTGTGTTAGGATGTTAACGGGATAGGCGCGGGTCATCGTATAGACCATGATAGCAATAGTGTCAAGTATCTTTGGCAATTTTCTTGAGGGGCTTGATCATTTTGTTTAGGCAACTCAGATAGCGTCATCGAGGGACTATGAACTTTTGTTTTGTTTTTGTTTTGCCAAAGTACTTGACATGCAACAATGGCCCATTTTTGAAGGCAACAAGTGGATTGAGACCCTAGGGGTGCAAGTGTGCATTGTGTTTGTTTTCTTGCATGGTTATCTTTGAATTAGGTCAAGCTACTTGTTGATTTTGTTTTGCATACAAATCCTAAGTCTAAGCATGACATAATTGGAAGCTTTTAAATATGCAAGAATTTAAATGCTACACTATTACAACATGATATAGGGAGGGGGTACAAAATTTGAATTGGGGGTATTTGACAAGAAATTAAATTCTAAGTTATTACAACCAAATTGAATGTACAAGGCATAATATAATATTTAAATAAATACAATTAAATAAATATCAAATAAACTGTATTATGCAAAAAAGATTTTTATGTATGTAAGAAGTATTTTTCAATGTGGAGTAAAAATAATAAAGTAAAAAAAGAAAGCCAATTTTAATTATTTTGTTATTTAGGGCAAAAACCCTAATTCTTAATAAATAGTATTATTTATTAATTATATACAATAATATATTAATTTATACAAAAAATAAAAGTATATTGTAAAAAAGATATTCTTAGTGTAAAATATTAATAAAGTGAAAATGAATTCCTTTTTTATATTTTTGTCCTAATTATTTAATTAAGTAAGGTATATAAGTATATATATATATATATATATATATATATATATATATATATATATATATATATATATATATATATATATATATATATATATATATATATATATATATATATATATATATATATATATATATATATATATTATATATATATATATATATATATATATATATATATATATATATATATATATATATATATATATTAAACATATTAAATGTATAAAAATAAAAATTACTTATTTATAAAAATGTGTATATCCAAGAAAATGTTTTCAAATGTAAATAAAAATAATAAATGAAGATAAGTATTTTTTTTGTATTATTTGAGTTTTAATAAAAGAAAATAGATTATTTACATACTTATACTAGTAAAATAAATATAAATATCAAATAAAATATGAAAAATATAGAAAAATATTTTTTGGCATTTTTTATATGTGGACAAAAAATAATAAACTCAGAATAAAAAAATAAAAATGTCAAAATGATAAATATTCAAATAAATGGGCCAGGGGGTGTAAACTAAAAAATGGGGTATCAAAAGCAAAGGAAACCAGGCCCAGCCCATAATCCACTTCTTCTTCTTCCTTTGAACTGTAACACGCGCGCCTTGTACAGAAAATGCTATCTCCTGATTCTTTGATTTTTTGACAAAACTCATAACATGAAAATTGTAGAGCATTAAACAACGAATCCAACCATGTAAAAAACTTGAACTAACTCTCAAAGACCAGAGAGAATTTCTCTGGCCCTAATTTCTAACCTAGTTTTTTCAGAAAGTTCATGGGTGAAATTATCTTAGCACGATTAATGTAAATGAAAACTAAGCATATGTATGGCTTCAGGGCTATGAGTACAACATATTTTATTCACAAACATAAGCCTAACTATTCCTAAATAGAGAGATAGAAGTTCATGAAATACATGTTTCAGTTGAGTTCGAGTTGGACAATGTAGCAACCTTCAATGGTGTTTGAGCTTCTTTGAGCTTGCCTGAGGTCCAAGGAAGCTTTCCCAATGCTTGGCTTGTTTTGAAACAGCTTGAATCGTGCTATAGAACTCAACCTACAAAGATTTGAAACAAAAATGGCAAAGTGTGTTAAGGGTGTTACAGCTAGCAATGGATGATCTGGATAGCTTAGGTATGTTGGTTGGAAGGTGTTTGAAGTATCTTTGGAAAAACCGCACGATGGAATTTGGTTATGGCTTGAAGTTTGCAGAACTTGCCCTGTTTTGCAGAAAAACAATGATTCTGTGTACAAGGGAGTTTTAGAGGCAAGGGGGTCGTGTTTCTGGCTTATTAGGAGGTACAAAACTTGTTTGCAATGTTTATGTAAGTTGGTTTTTACAGATGTGAGAGATGGCTTGTATTTCACAAGTTTCTTCTACTTGAAGCAAGAGTGTGTATCTGTCCAATGCAGGCCTGTACAAGTCCTATATCATGCTGCATAATTTTGCTCTTGGTTACTGGAATTGGTAGATTTGATCTTTCCTCAAAGATCTGGCCCCATGCCTCAAGGATTTTGTTTTGACATAAAGTGCAACTTTACAAAAATGACATTATACCTTTTACCATTTAGAGCTTAATTTTGTATGCAATGTGCAAATGACCAAGATAATACCTTAGCTCAATGGTTATGAATTAAATTATGGATTACAAACTGGTTTTGAGGCCTGCAAGCTAGTACCAAATATGTTGATTTGAAAATGCAAGTTTGTATGAACATATATTGGCCATGGATCAAAGTGAGTTTTTGCCAACTTCAAGCATTCGTTTCTCTCTAACCACAAGGGTGTTTGAGGAGTTCTTGGACAATTTGGAAAGCTTGGAACATGTACTATAATCCATCTTTGAAATGCAACTTGAAACTCCAAGTGAAACTATGTGAAAAATGGCCAAGAAGATGGGTCAAAATCCTGCCTAGATTAGGGCAAATTTTCTCTAAGTTAAAAGTTTTAGGTACCCTTGTTCCAAAAATCATAACTTGAGATACAAGCCTCTTTTGAGAAAACCTTGTGAATCAAAGTTGTAGACTTTGTGATGGACTACAACTTTCATGTTGCAAGTTTTGTTTGAATCCATTTGCATCTTGGTGAAAAATGACTCTTGGCATTTGATTTTGACCAAAAAGTCAAAGTTTGACTTTTCAGTGTACAGTCAAATTTTGATCAGTTGACTGAAAAATTCATCTGTCAATCCTATGCATTTGAGATCTTTTGAACTTGTTGAATGGGTCAAAACAATGTAATTGAGTCCTTGAGTCCATGTGTGAGCTTGATTTTCCATTGGCTAGGTCAAACAGTCAAAAATTTCCTTTGTGCAGTCAAAACCCTAAAAATGAACATTTTGCCCTTTTGGTGATCTGATCAAATTTCTTGTGGAATTGTGATCCAAAATTGATAAAGTGGTTCATATGAGTTAATAATGTTGATGTGGGTCAAATTTCATGAGGTTTGACTGTCAATTGGCCACAGTTGACTTTTTCCCCAATACAGTTGATTTCTAGGTCAACTGTCCAATTGACTGGGCAAAAATTTGAATCAAGGTTTGAAACTTGGTATGGACAAACTTGTGAGTCCAACATGAAGTATGAAAGTCACTTTGGGCATTGTATGTCAAAACATCCTTGTGCAAATTCAAACCCTAATTTAGGTTAACAGTGCAAGGAGGTGTCTTGAGTAGAGCAAACCCTAGCTTGATCTTAAATTCCAAGAGTCTTGTGATGAGAAATGTTGATGAATATGGGAGGGAAAATTTTGGGGTACAACAGTTGCCCCTGTTCAATCTTCTTGAACCTGAAGAGTTAGATTGACAAGTTTGCCTTTCGCGACTCGAAGGTAAAAGAGGATTGGACACTAGAGTGCCCGTAAATTTGCACTCGGATAAATAATGTTGAGGGAATGGGCTTAAAGATGCCATTTGGAGATGGTATAACCTTGCTGGAGATGGGCTTAAAGATGCCATCCAAGAGTGTTTAATGAACTGCAATGTGGTAGGTCAGAAGAATGACCATCAAAATGGTATCCGTGTCTGGAATGCATTTGAACTATATCTGGAGACGGAATATGTATGAGCAAAAGAATGGCGTCCGTGTCTGGGGCGTGTCTGAGTTGTAACTGTATTTGAACGTTGAATGAATACCAGAATGACTGCCATGTCTGGAGTGTATCTGTATTGCATCTGGGTAACAGAGAAACATTTGTATATGGGGCAACTGTGTGCTGGGGGGTAAGTTCCGAATGAGTGACAGAATGGCAACCATGTTGGGAGCGTATCTGGACTGTATCTGAAGTTGAGATCTGTATGAGTAGCAGAATGACTTACGTGTCTGGAGTATATCTGAGACTGTAACTGGGATCTGAATAAGTGACAAAATGACTTCCGTGGTGACTGCACTGGGGATAATCAAACTGCTGGTGTAAAGGCCAGAATGGCATCCGTGTCTGGAGCGTTTCTGAACTTGTGGTTGATAGTTGAATCTGAATGAGAGATAGAATGGATGTCGTGTCTGGAGCGTATCTAGTCTGTATCGGATTGCTGAAGTCTGAATGAGTAGTAGAATGACCGCCGTGTCTGGGGTGTATCCATACTGTATCTGAATAATTGTTAACAATAGCTTTTTAATTCTATCCTGAAAAGGTTAAAATGTTAGCTAAAACATAGAGTTTATGTTGCATGATATGTATGATGCAATGAAATGTATTTCATTTATGTTTATGGTATATGAATGTAATGGATGTGCATGTAAGCTGAGTAGCTGTCTCGTTGAGGAAAATAAATCCTTGATAACTGGAGATAATGAAATATTTGATTACTGTTGGGGAAAGTAAATCCTTGACCAATGCTGGGGATTAAAGATTTTTGATTGTTGAGAATGAGAAATCCTAGGACCACTGCTGGGGATTGAAAATCCTTGGTGACTTATGGGGATTTTAACAAGAGCTTTACCAACTTCTGCGGGGAATGAGAATTCTTCATGACTTTCCTGGAGAATAAGGAAAACTCTGACGACCTCTACTGGGGAATTAAAACCTGGGAGGCTTCCAATGGAGTAACAGGAACTAGAATCCTAATTCTGTTGGGAAATAACTCTGTGGGGAGAGTGTTTACTCGGCCGGGGAAATCGGGAGCTTGGGTTGTACGCCAATCTACTGAGGAAGTTGGGGAAAGCTGAATGGTTCCCACTGGGGAATAATAGTTGGAAATTTGACTTCGCTGGGGAAGAAGGTTTAGAATATTCTAGCTCTGCTAGGGATATGTATTTCAGGGTTTTCGGGCTCCACCGGGGATCGGGTTTTAACTCCGATGGGAATTTTCAAGCTTAACTCAGCTGGGGAATCGAGTTTTAGACTGCACTGGCTCCGCTGCGAATCTTGAAACTTAACTCCGCTGGGGGAATATACTCCAAATTTGAGCTTTGTTGAGGATCTGAATGATGTATCGTATGGGATTTCTTCTGAAATGGCACAAAGATTTCTTCCTAGACCTTCAACCTATCAGTAATTATCTTTTTTCAATTTCGTTTTATTTGTAAGCAATGATTATGTTCAAATGCATATGCCTATTTAACAAAACATTGGACGTTTTCAAATAAAACACAAGTGTAAAAAAGAAAAGAAAGGCAAACAAATTTCTGCACTTTGAAGTAAATTTGTATTTAACTTTTGTGAGTATCTTTGTACAAAGGAGACAGACATCCTAGTAAGAGAATGTTGTCGTAAAAAGTTGAAAAATTTATACAAAAGAAAGATGGCTATGTGTAACAATTCCATGGGATTCCCATTCTGCTATAGCCTTCACAACTCTGAATATCTTGTCCATTCGTTGCTTCGTCCGCCGATGACTGGATTGAGCAGAAGCTTGGAGCTTGTTGGTGAAGAGATTGTTCTTAAAGTGATCCGACGAGACATAGTCATACACTTTAATTCCCTAACTTTTTCCTGGACCACCCTTTCGGGTTTTCGATCCACCGGGAAACCCTTTTTTGCCCAAGTCGCCCTTTCGGGATTTCAACTTGCCGAGGGTACATATTTTTTTTGTTTTATCCCTAATTTTTTCCTGAACTGCCCTTTCGGGTTTTCGATTCACCGGGATGCCCATTTTTGCCCAAGTCTCCCTTTCGGGTTTTCAACTTGTCGGGTCATTTTATGCGTAGTATCTTTTGACTATATCTGCGTTCGCAGGGTGCGGCAAATCGTCGCTGTCCATGGTGGTCAGAATCATTGCCCCACCAGAAAAGATGCTCTTGATCACAAATGGTCCTTCGTAAGTAGGAGTCCACTTGCCCCTGGGATCACTTTGCGGCAAGATGATCCGCATGATTACAAGATCTCCGACTTGATATACCTGACGTCTGACTTTCTTGTTGAAAGCCTTTATCATCCGTTTTTGATACGTCTGACCATGACAAACAGCAGTAAGTCGCTTCTCGTTGATCAAATTAAGTTGATTAAGTTGGGTCTGAATCCAATCGTCTTCACTCAAACTGGCATCCTTCATAATCCTCAAAGAAGGGATCTGAATTTCCATAGGCAAAACAGCTTCCATGCCATACACCAAAGAAAATGGGGTTTCCCCTGTTGAAGTGCGTGCCGTGGTACGATATCCATGCAGAGCAAACGGTAACATCTCATGCCAGTCCTTGTAGGTGACTGTCATCTTTTGAATGATTTTCTTAATATTCTTGTTCGCGGCTTCAACAGCACCGTTCATCTTCGGCCGATAGGGAGATGAATTGTGATGATAAATCTTGAACTGTTCGCATAGAGCGGTGATCATAGTGTTGTTCAAATTTGTACCGTTGTCTGTGATGATCCTGTCATGGACACCGTATCGGCATATGAGGTTCTGCTTGATAAAGAGAGCAACCACATTCTTTGTAACTGAGGCAAAGGAAGCTGTTTCGACCCACTTGGTAAAATAGTGAATAGCGACCAGGATGAAGCGATGTCCATTGGATGCCGTGGGCTTGATCTCTCCAATCATGTCAATGCCCCGCATTGCGAATGGCCAAGGAGCTGTCAGAACGTTGAGGGGAACAGGAGGAATATGTACCTTGTCTCCGTAGACTTGGCATTTGTGGCAAGTACGGGAGTGTTGGTGACAATCAGCTTCCATGGTAGACCAGTAGTAGCCTGCCCTTAGAATCGTTTTAGCCATCGTATGTCCGCTCAAGTGAGTGCCAAATGTGCCGCTGTGTATCTCAGTCATGATCAACTCTGCTTCAGCTTTATCCACACAACGAAGTAGAACACAATCATGGTTGCGCTTATAAAGGATGCCATTGCTTAGGAAGAACTTGGCAGCAAATCTCCTTAAGAACTTTTTGTCATTAACGGAAGCTCCTTCAGGATATTCTCGAGTCTGGAGGTACCTTTTGATTCCATGAAACCAGGGTTGTTCCACTACTTCTTCGATATTAATCTCATGATAGTGCGCAAGTTCGTCCATTCGCTCAATGGTGATTTGGGGAGCCTCATTATCCCAGTTGAGTTTAAACATGAAAGACATTGTAGCCAGAGCATCTGCTAGCTGATTTTCTTCTCGTGGGAAGTGCTCAAAGGTAATCTGGTCGAAATGAGGCAACAATGTCAGGACATGTTCTTTGTATGGGATAAGATTAGGATGTTTAGTGTCCCACTCTCCTTTGATTTGACTGATAACCAAAGCTGAATCCCCAAATACGACCAAAGATTTGATTCCTAGGTCAATTGCAGCCTTGAGACCAAAGATGCAAGCTTCATACTCGGACATGTTGTTGGTGCAGCTGAAGCAGAGTCTAGCAGTAAAAGGTGTGTGGCAACCTTCCAGAGAAATAAGTACCGCACTGATACCGTTGCCAAGTGCATTTGAAGCACCATCAATGTACAGGGTCCATCGGGATCCTTGTTCAGGTCCGTCATACGGTTCATTACCTTCAATGTTGTCCAAAGTCATGATGTCCTCGTCAGGGAAGTCGGATATCATAGATTGGTAATCTTCGACGGCTTGATGAGCTAGATGGTCAGCTAGTACACTCCCCTTTATAGCTTTTTGGGTAGTATACTGGATATCATATTCAGTCAGGATCATTTGCCATCTAGCGATTCTTCCAGATAAAGCAGGCTTCTCGATGATATACTTGATCGGATCCATTTTGGAAATCAGCAAAGTTGTTTGAGTCAACATATACTGCCTTAGCCGGCGAGCAGCCCATACCAAAGCGCAACAAGTTTTCTCGAGCAGTGAGTAGCGAGTCTCACAGTCGGTAAACTTTTTGCTAAGGTAATAAATGGCATGCTCTTTTCGGCCAGACTCGTCATGTTGGCCCAATACGCACCCCATTGAGTTATCCAAAACAGTCAAATACATGATTAACGACCTTCCTTCGACGGGTGGCATCAGAGTAGGAGGTTCTAGTAAATACTCCTTGATCTTATCAAAAGCAACTTGACAATCATTATTCCATTCAACTACCTGATCCTTCTTTAACAGTTTGAAAATTGGCTCACAGGTAGAAGTCAGGTGAGAGATGAATCTGGCGATATAATTCAAGCGTCCCAAGAATCCTCTAACCTCCTTTTCAGTACGGGGGGTAGGCATTTCTTGTATAGCCTTCACTTTAGCTGGATCAACCTCAATGCCTTTGTTGCTGACAATAAATCCCAAAAGTTTACCAGACCTAACTCCAAAACTGCACTTTCTTGGGTTTAATCTGAGCTTATACTCCTTTAACCTGGCAAACAACTTTTGCAAATGACCAAGGTGTTCTTCTTCTGTCTGTGATCGAGCTATCATGTCGTCTACGTAAACTTCGATCTCATGATGTATCATATCATGAAACAAAGCTACCATGGCGCGTTGATAGGTTGCCCTTGCATTCTTCAGTCCGAATGGCATCACTTTGTAGCAGAAGGTACCCCATTGCGTGACGAAAGTTGTTTTCTCCATGTCCTCGGGGGCCATTTTGATCTGGTTGTATCCCGAGAATCCATCGATGAAGGAAAACACCTTGTGCTGAGCTGTGTTGTCAACCAAAATGTCGATATGTGGCAGCGGAAAATCGTCTTTAGGGCTAGCCCTATTTAAATCTCGATAGTCCACACACATTCTGACTTTGTCGTCCTTCTTAGGCACAGGCACAATGTTAGCAACCCATTGTGGATAGGAAGTAAGAGCCAGAAAGCCAGCGTTGAATTGCTTCATTACTTCAGCCTTGATTTTCTCAGACATGTCAGGCCTCATCCGGCGGACCTTTTGCTTGATCGGTGGATAGTCTTCTCTTGTAGGGAGATGGTGAACCACGATATCTGTGTCTAACCCTGGCATGTCTTCATAAGACCAGGCGAAGATCTCAACATATTCGTTCAACAACTGCACTAAGCGCTCCTTGACACTTGGTTCCAGGTTGGCACCCACTTTTATTTCTTTCCTGTCTTCCTCTGTCCCCAAGTTGATGGTTTCTAGCAACTCTTCATGAGGTAGAATGGCCCTCTCTTCTTGTTGTAGAAGTCTGGCTAACTCTCCCGGCACTTCACAATCTTCGTCAACTTCGTACTCAGCCTGATTAACCAAATCTTCAAAGTTATCGAAGGCTAAAGCAGAATAGTCACCCATGGAATCCGGAGTGGATGGGTACCTGTATTTGTGAGTGTGGGTGTGTGTAAGGGATAGCCATCCTTAAACAAACAAAAATGCAAAAGGAAAGAAAATGAACACAATAGTTTATAGATGAAAAACGTCCAATGATTCATTAAACATGGCATATGATTATGAAGAAAATCAAGCCCTTACAAATGGACCTACATGCCCCGGGCAAGGCATGAGGTGAAAATAGTGTGTGAATTGTTTTAGTTATTACAGACCATAAAAATGGGAATTTGTTCAAAGATAAAATTACTGGTTGATAAAGGTGATAGGAACAAAATCCTTTGCTTCCCAGTTGCTTAAACCCCCTTCGACGGTCGAAAAGATCCAATCTTCAAAGTGGATCTCCTCATCTTCATCTTCTACTGCATTGATTCCATGGTAAGAGATCTTGATGGGTGGCCCTCCAGACTTGGAGCGACGCATAGCCTTTTGTTCTGCAGTAGTGAACCCTAACCCAAACTTGTCCGTCTTATGGGGAAAATCGGGCAACTGCCCCCACACTGTGCTCTTCCCCTCCTTAATCACAGCCTCTGCATCCTTGAGAGATGCCATTCTAGATACATGCTTGGGAATAGTAGGCACTTCAACCATTGTCTTCGCAACTGCTACCTCAGGAGAAACTTCCTCAAAATGTTGGAAAGGCGTTTCGATGAACTCGCCATCCAATTCCTCATAGCGGAAGGAATTGAGATGACTTATCATGTACTCTTCCTCGTCGTGCACTGTTATAATCTTACCCTTAACAGGATATTTCAGCATTTGGTGCAAAGAGGAGGTAATTGCCCTGGCATAATGGATCCACGGTCTTCCTAGAAAACACGAATATGACGGACGGATGTCCATCACGTAGAAGGTGGAGTTGAAAACTTTTGTGCCTACTTTGATAGGAATATCAACCTCTCCATGAACCATTCTTTTGGAACCATCAAAAGCCCTAACAACGATGTTACTAGGTTTGAGAGCCAGTCCTTCGCAGTCCAAACGGTCCAAGGCTTTTTTCGGCAGCACATTCAAGGAAGAACCAGTATCAACTAAGACATGGGCGAGGGTGGTTCCCCAGCATTCAACTGAGACATGTAACGCGTCGTTGTGTTTCCTTACTTTGGGAGTCAAATCAGCATTGGAAAAGCCCAGGCCATTATCAGCAGTAAGACTGGCCACACATTCCTGAAACTGGTCAGCCGAAGTCTCTTGGGGTACATGTTCCGCTTTCAAGAATTTGATTAGGGCCTTAGCATGGGCCTCAGAACAGAGCAAAAGAGCCAACATTGAAATTTTAGAAGGGGTTTGCCCTAACTGTTCCACAACGTCGTAGTCACTTTTTCTGATTATTTTCAAGATTTGATCCATTTCTTTCTGAGTGGTTTCAGGGATAACCACAGCATGAGCCTTCGTCCTGACAGGCACTTCCAGTATCCCCTTACCCTTGTCGGTAGTATCAACAGATGGTCTTACTTCAGGAGTATCCAATTCTTCAATCAATGGGCCTTGCACAGATGGTCCAACAGGTACAAAAGCTTTCAAGGGTCCGAAAACTGCTCGAGGGGGAGCAATCTCCGGAGAAAAGATTCGGCCGCTGTGGGTTATCTTGCTTGTACCCGTAATGTTCCCTATATCAGGGCTTTCTTCTTCAGAAATCTCTTGGACTGTTTCGATTTTTTTGATACCATGGTAGAAGATTTCTCCCCCGTAGTTCCATGGTATCATTTTGCTTGACTGGTACAGGACAGGTCCTGGCATGGTGATCTTTAAAGGTACACATTCAGAGTTGGGTGTAATCCTGACAGGCCTTTTGCAAGCCTTGGGAGGATTGTCGGAAATGGTTATGATTGCAATATCATTGGTTGAAGTAGCAAAAGTATCGGGAGTAACAGGATTGAAGGTATCAACAGGGGTTTTCTGGAAAAGTATCTCTTGAGTATCCATCAGGTGTTGGACACTTGACTTCAACATTGGGCAATCACCTCGTATGTTCAAACAAAAATAGCAGTCTTTACCACAACCAGGAAAGATCCCGGCTCTCAACAAATTTTCTTTAATCACAAGCAACTGTGTCAACAGATCAACAACATCAGTAACATGAGTGTCCTCCATAACAGCATGAATATTGTGGCCGTGCTTGGGCATCAGAGCAGATATAACATTGGGCTTCTCAGGAGCATCAAATTCTACTTTCTTAGCATCAATCAGATCCTGGATTTTGTTCTTAAGCGCCCAACAATTATTGGTATCGTGCCCATCACTGTCGGAATGGTAAGCACACTTGGCATTGGAGTGGTAGTATGGAGAGGAAGTGTTAGAGTTTTTTGGCGCTTCTTTCAAACTAGTCAGATTCAGCTTCAACAAATGGGGAAGTACCTGAGCGGGCGTCATGTTGATGCGGGTGAACTTCCATTGTGACCTTTCCACCCGTTGCTGATTAGGTCTTGATTGATTGTTACGAGGCTGATCATTTGGCGAGTTTTGAATCATCACAGCCCCTACAGTTGGTCGGCGCTCAGTTCTTCCCTGTCCCTTCTGAGAATACACAGAAGATGCTTCCTTCTTAGCTGGAAAGGGTTTCTTAACAGCTGTGGACGCGGAAGCATCCTTTTGAATCTTTCCACTTTTAATTCCGGCCTCAACCCTTTCGCCGGTCAGAATTAGTTCAATAAATCCCGCGGAAGAACTCCCAATTAGATGATTGAAGAAGGGGCCAGATAGCGTCCCCAGAAACATGTCAACTAACTCCATATCTGATAGCGGTGGCTGCACCCTTCCATCCAGATCACGCCACTTCTGGGCGTACTCTTTAAACCCTTCATTGGAAGCCATCCCCATACTTTGTAACTGAGTACGAGTGGGCGCCAAATCAGCATTGTATTGATACTGACGGTAAAAAGAAGCTGCTAAGTCTTCCCAATTGTGAACCTCTGATCTTTCGAGCTGATAAAACTAGTCTAACTGCGTGCCAGACAAGCTGTCTTGGAAAAAGTGTACCCAGAGGTCTTTATCGGATGAGTGGGGTTGGATCTTTCTGACGTACGACCTCAGGTGCATCTTAGGGAAAGACAGACCGTCGTACTTGGCAAATGTTGGCACCTTGAACTTGGGAGGGATAACAATCCCAGCTACCAGCCCTAGTTCTTCAAAATCCAATCCGGGCACCCTCTGCAACTCCATAGTTGCCAGCCTATCCTCAAGGTTCTTATTTATCATCCGCTGGAGGATACTGTTGTTCAGAGTAGTCTTCGTCTTCTTCCTCTTCCTCCTCTTCAACCTCAGACTCAGAAGGTACAGCAGTCCCTTTCCCTTTCCCGGCCCATTCGTCAGACGTTGAGGGGAACTCAAGAACCTTCCTGGCATTGCTTTCAAACCTTCTTCCAAAAGTGGCTACCCCAGGTCTCTTTTTATTTTTCTCTTTACTCTTCTCCAGCAAAACTTTTAGGTCCTCTTGACCCTTTGCCAAGGTCATGAGGAGTTGCTGGAACTGTGAATTTTGTGCCTGCAGATCCTTTACCGTTTGCTCCAAATCCATCTGGCTGAAATAAACAGCAGAAAGATAAGGAAACCTGGCGTGAAGACATGTTTATGCATATGATGAATGATATGTTATTCATGTAATGCATTCAAGGATTCAGAAATTCAAATTTGTTGCAAACAAAAAGAACGCACGTCATATTAAGAAGAAATTTGTTAGTACATAAGTGCCCCATGGGCAAAATATTACAAAATTCTTAATATAAAAAGACATTGCGCATCCTTTTTGGTGCGATGTAAGTGTTGAGAGTTTCCTCCTCATGAAGCTGGCAGGTAAGCTCCAAAACCTTCTTCTCACTGGCATAGAAGCTGGCTTCAAAAGTATCCCGTTCTTCTTTGAGTTGGATCCAACTCTTTTGCATTTCTTCCCATGATGTTGGCATGTCAGGATGTAGGAATGTGTATGGAACCTCTCCTTCTGTAACAGGCTCTTTGATCAAGGGGAGAATGTGAGGATATGGCATCATAAGATTCTGGGAGCGGGTTCGTACCCACTTGAGGTAAGGCTCAAGGGGGATGGAATTCTTGTGCCCCAGTGTCTTACTATCTACCTTGTTAGGCATCCTCCAAGCTCTGATGAACCTTTTTCGAAGTCCTTGCACATCGTTGTCGAAGTCAAAAACTAGGTTCGAAATCAGCATGTTATGAGGGCCATCCCTCCGAGTGTATCCAAATTGTCTCAAAGCTAGACAGGGGTTGTAGGTGATGCCTCCCCTAATGCCAAGTAGTGGGACATTAGGGAATTCCCCACAATGATCAATGATGATGACATTTTCTCTGGACCGAGAACACCAATGTACATCAGAATGTGTGAGGGTCATCAACCGTTATGACCACCTTAAACCCTGCTCATTCTTCAAAACTGACTATGGAAGGTGAGAAATAAACCACCTTTCCAGGAGAGGAGTACAACACATGAGAACACCTCTTTTCCTCATTGTTCGTGTGTAAAATGAGTGTAGGATGTCCCCAAGCAGTGTAGGTATAGGATTCCTGGATATGAAAATCTTGACAGCATTCACATCTATAAGTTGGTCAGGGTTTGGGAACAAAACCAACCCATAGATAAGGAGTGCCATAATATCTTCAAAGGCTTGTAAATCAAGAGAATTCCAGTAGTCTTGTGCCTTCTCAAATAGAAACTTTGCCAAGAAACCCTTGACACCACTTCTGGTTTCCCAATGTCCTTTAATGTCGGATGGTTGCAAGTGTAATGCTTGAGCAACATCTTCAGGCTTTGGTTCTTTTTCCGTATCATTGTAGGGTAGTTGATTAAGAATAGGAATTCTCAGGAGTTGAGAAAATTCCTCCAAAGTAGGCACCAACTGGTAATCGGGGAATGTGAAACAGTGGTGTATGGGGTCAAAGAACTGGAAGAGGAATTTCACCATGTCTTCTTCAATGTTGGTGTTGACCAAGTTAAGGAGTCTACCATGTCTTACACTGAAGAGAGAATTCTCTGGAATCCTGGAAGTAAGCTCCTTGAGTTGAGGAGGGATTCTCACAAGGTTGACTTGAATTGTTTTCCTGCGAAGAGATTCCATGACCTACAAAACAAGAACAAAGATGAAGATCCAAACCCTTGAAATGGTTAGTGGATGCATATGATGTTTTATGATGTTCATTGTGTATGCACAGGCACATGTACAAGCAAGTCACACAAAACCCTAGTTTCAGGCTTGCATGAGGTTTCATAGGTAAGTACCCTCTTGAAGTTTAGTTGGCTCAAAACCTGTCCTATAAATAGTAACCGGGTTCTAAGGAGCTCAATATCACTGGATTGTTTTCTATGTTCATTGTTTTGGTTTAGCCACTTAACTAGCGACCAAAATATTCCAAGAAAATAACCCTCAATGAGTGTAGTATCGAGTATCTACCAACTTCGGACTGCACCAAAGCCGATCATCTCACTACCCCTAAAAAAAGGCCAAGATGGTCAAGTAAGGTTCTAAGAGTTCATTAGTGCTCCTTGACATCACTCAGCGGCCCCGTATTCTCTTTGATTGACTCAAAGGCTACCGATACTCACAAATATGTCGCACTAATATAGCTATTGCTTCAACCGTATCGGTATACCCCGTACAGTTTCCACAATGTATTGCTATTTACCTATGAATGTTTCCCAAATCCGAGTGGAGGATTTCAAGCCCAAACAAGAGAACCAAATGTAAAGCAACCAAAGCACACAATAATCATGCAAAGGGTGATCTAAGCCCTAAGGTTACTCCACTTTTAGAATATTCCCCAGCAGAGTCGCCAGTTTTGTGATACGGTGAGAGAACTGACTTGAGGTTTTGCGTTTGTATTCGCAAATGTTTCGGTTTAGCAACAGTCGCCACCGACTTTTTATTTTATCCTAAGGAAAGGTCAAAAAGCACAAGAAAGACCTTTGGGATGTTTTCTTGGGTTCGGGGAGTAGATTATAGAAAGGGAAGGTATTAGCACCCTTTCTATCCATTGTTATCCATGGGCTCTTAGTTACTTGCTTAGATCACTTTCTTTGCATTTCTATTGTTTGAAATGGTGCTTTTCAATTGTTTGAAATGGTGCTTTGTGTGTGATTTTGAAAGATGTTTTGAAAAGAGGCCATCGTTGTGGCAACCTTTGTAATGATTCTTGTTTGAATGTATACAAAGGTGTTTTTGTCTTTTGAAAAGTTTTCAATGTTTGAAAGTGGGGTTTTGAAATTGTGTTGTGAAGTATGTTTTTGAAGATAGCAAGGATGTTTTTCCAAGTCTTGATCAAGTAACTAAGAGCTATCTACCCTATTTTACTCAAAGATCTTTCTTATGTTTTTAACCTTTTTAACAGTGTTGTTTCACCATTGTATTTGGTGAACAACCTTGTGTTAGGATGTTAACGGGACAGGCGCGGGTCATCGTATAGACCATGATAGTAATAGTGTCAAGTATCTTTGGCAATTTTCTTGAGGGGCTTGATCATTTTGTTTAGGCAACTCAGATAGCGTCATCGAGGGACTATGATCTTTTGTTTTGTTTTTGTTTTGCCAAAGTACTTGACATGCAACCATGGCCCATTTTTGAAGGCAACAAGTGGATTGAGACCCTAGGGGTGCAAGTGTGCGTTGTGTTTGTTTTCATGCATGGTTATCTTTGAATTAGGTCAAGCTACTTGTTGATTTTATTTTGCATACAAATCCTAAGTCTAAGCATGGCATAATTGGAAGCATTTAAATGTGCGAGAATTTAAACGCTACACTATTACAACATGATATAGGGAGGGGGGTACAAATTTGAATTGGGGGTATTTGACAAGAAATTAAATTCTAAGTTATTACAACCAAATTGAATGTACAAGGCATAATATAATATTTAAATAAATACAATTAAATAAATATCAAATAAAATGTATTATGCAAAAAAGATTTTTATATATGTAAGAAGTATTTTTCAATGTGGAGTAAAAATAATAAAATAAAAAAAGAAATCCAATTTTAATTATTTTGTTATTTAGGGCAAAAACCCTAATTCTTAATAAATAGTATTATTTATTAATTATATACAATAATATATTAATTTATACAAAATATAAAAGTATATTGTAAAAAAGATATTTTTAGTGTAAAATATTAATAAAGTGAAAATGTATTTCTTTTTTATATTTTTGTCCTAATTATTTAATTAAGTAAGGTATATAAGTATATATATATATATATATATATATATATATATATATATATATATATATATATATATATATATATATATATATATATATATATATATATATATATATATATATATATATATATATATATATATATATATATATATATATATATATATATATATATATATATATATATATATATATATATATATATATATATATATATATATATATATATATATATATATATATATATATATATATTAAACATATTAAATGTATAAAAATAAAAATTAATTATTTACAAAAATGTGTATATCCAAGAAAATGTTTTCAAATGTAAATAAAAATAATAAATGAAGATAAGTATGTTTTTTGTATTATTTTTGAGTTTTAATAAAAGAAAATAGATTATTTACATACTTATACTAGTAAAATAAATATAAATATCAAATAAAATATGAAAAATATAGAAAAATATTTTTTTGCATTTTTTATATGTGGATAAAAAATAATAAACTCAGAATAAAAAAATAAAAATGTAAAAATGATAAATATTCAAATAAATGGGCCAGGGGGTGTAAACTGAAAAATAGGGTATCAAAAGCAAAGGAAACCAGGCCCAGCCCAGAATCCACTTCTTCTTCTTCCTTTGAACTGTAACACGCACGCCTTGTACACAAAATGCTATCTCCTGATTCTTTGACTTTTTGACAAAACTCATAACATGAAAATTGTAGAGCATTAAACAACGAATCCAACCATGTAAAAAACTTGAACTAACTCTCAAAGACCAGAGAGAATTTCTCTGGCCCTAATTTCTAACCTAGTTTTTTCAGAAAGTTCATGGGTGAAATTCTCTTAGCACGATTAATGTAAATGAAAACTAAGCATATGTATGGCTTCAGGGCTATGAGTACAACATATTTTATTCACAAACCTAAGCCTAACTATTCCTAAATAGAGAGATAGAAGTTCATGAAATACCTATTTCAGTTGAGTTCAAGTTGGACAATGTAGCAACCTTCAATGGTGTTTGAGCTTCTTTTGAGCTTGCCTGAGGTTCAAGGAAGCTTTCCCAATGCTTGGCTTGTTTTGAAACAGCTTGAATCGTGCTATAGAACTCAACCTGCAAAGCTTTGAAACAAAAATGGCAAAGTGTGTTAATGGTGTTACAGCTAGCAATGGATGATCTAGATAGCTTAGGTATGTTGGTTGGAAGGTGTTTGAAGTATCTTTGGACAAAACGCACGATGGAATCTGGTTATGGCTTAAAGTTTGCAGAACTTGCCCTATTTTGCAGAAAAACAGTGATTTTGTGTACAAGGGAGTTTTAGAGGCAAGGGGGTCGTGTTTCTGGCTTGTTAGGAGGTATAAAACTTGTTTGCAATGTTTGTGTAAGTTGGTTTTTACAGATGTGAGAGATGGCTTATATTTTGCAAGTTTCTTCTACTTGAAGCAAGAGTGTGTATCTGTCCAATGCAGGCCTGTACAAGTCTTATATCATGCTGCACAATTTTGCTCTTGGTTACTGGAATTGGTAGATTTGATCTTGCCTCAAAAATCTGGCCCCATGCCTCAAGGATTTTGTTTTGACATAAATAGCAACTTTACAAAAATGGCATTATACCTTTTACCATTTAGGGCTTAATTTTGTATGCAATGTCCAAATGACCAAGATAATACCTTAGATCAATGGTTATGCATTAAATTATGGAGTACAAACTGGTTTTGAGGCCTGCAAGCTAGTACCAAACATGCTGATTTGAAAATGCAAGTTTGTATGAACATATATTAGCCATGGATCAAAGTGAGTTTTTGCCACCGTCAAGTATTCGATTCTCTCTAACCACAAGGGTGTTTGAGGAGTTCTTGGACAATTTGGAAAGCTTGGAACATGTACTATAATCCATATTTGAAATGAAACTTGAAACTCCAAGTGGAACAATGTGAAAAATGGCCAAGAAGATGGGTCAAAATCCTGCCTAGATTAGGGCAAATTCTCTCTAAGTTAAAAGTTTTAGGTACCGTTGTTCCAAAAATCATAACTTGATATATAAGCCTATTTTTAGAAAACCTTGTGAATCAAAGTTGTATAATTTGTGATAGACTACAACTTTCATGATGCAAGTTTTGTTTGAATCCATTTTCATCTTGGTGAAAAAATAGGACAAAGTTAGGAAAAAATAAGAAAATTTCATAACTTAGAAAATTTCTAAGTTATGAAATTTTTCCATTTTAAACCCTAATTTGCTTTTTTGGGTTTCTTGGTGAAAAAGTTTCATAATTTGACATGTCTTGGTGAAAAATGGCTCTTGGCATTTGATTTTGACCAAAAAGTCAAAGTTTGACTTTTCAGTGTACATTCAAATTTTGATCAGTTGACTAAAAAATTCATTTGTCAATCCTATGCATTTGAGATCTTTTGAACTTGTTGAATGGGTAAAAAAAATTTCATTGAGTCCTTGAGTCCATGTGTGAGCTTGATTTGCCATTGGCTAGGTCAAACAGTCAAAAATTTCCTTTGTGCAGTCAAAACCCTAAAAATGACTATTTTGCCCTTTTGGTGATCTGATCAAATTTCTTGTGGAGTTGTAATCCAAACTTGATCAAGTGGTTCATATGAGTTCATAATGTTGATGTGGGTCTAATTTCATGAGGTTTGACTGTCAATTGGCCACAGTTGACTTTTTCCCCAATACAGCTGATTTCTAGGTCAACTGTCCAATTGACTGGGCAAAAATCTGAATCAAGGTTTGAAACTTGGTATGGACAAACTTGTGAGTCCAACATGAAGTATGAAAGTCACTTTGGTCATTGTAGGTAAAAACATCTCTGTGCAAATTCAAACCCTAATTTAGGTCAATAGTGCAAGGAGGTGTCTTGAGCAGAGCAAACCCTAACTTGATCTTGAATTCCAAGAGTCTTGTGATGAGAAATGTTGATGAATATGGGAGGGAAAATTTTGGGGTACAACAGTTGTGACCACCTCAAACCTTGCTCATTCTTCAAAACTGATTGGGGAAGATGTGAAATAAACCATCCTGCCAGGAGAGGAGTGCAACACATGAGAACACCTCTTTTCCTCATTGTACAAGTGTGAAAAGAGTTCAAGATATCTCCAAGCAATGTAGGCACTGGGTTGCGAGACATGAAGATTATGACAGCACTCACATCTATGAGTTGTTCAGGATTAGGGAATAATACCATCCCATAGATGAGAAGAGCTACAATCTCCTCAAAAGCTTGTAAGTCCAAGGAATTCCAGCAGCTTTGGGCTTTCTCAAACAAGAACTTTGCCAAGAAGTCGTTGACACCACTTCTAGTTTCCTAATGGGTTGTGACATCAGATGAGTGCAAGTGTAGGGCTTGAGCAATCTCTTCTGGCTTTGGATCTCTTTCCGTACCGTTGAAAGGTAGTTGATTGAGAATACGAATCCTCAAGAGTTGAGAGAATTCTTCCAAAGTGGGCACAAGCTGGTAGTCAGGAAATGTGAAGCAGTGATGCAAAGGGTCAAAGAACTGGAAGATAACTTTCATCATGTCTTCCTCTGTGTTGGAAGTGACTAAGTTGAGAAGGCGACCATGTTTCTCGGTGAATGGAGAATTCTCAGGAATCCTTGAAGCTAGCTCCTTGAGTTGTGGATGAGTTCTTACAAGGTTGACTTGGATAGTTTTCCTGCGAAGTGACTCCATAACCTACAAAACAGGAACAAAGATGAATTTCCAAAATCCTTGAAATGGTTAGTGGATGCATATGATGCTTCATGATGTCCATGATGTTATGCACAACTATATATGTACAAGCAAATCACACAAGTTCCTAGTTTAGGCTTGCATGGGGTTTCATAGGTGTGATCGGTGGGAATGAGAACTGACTGTTTTGGAATGCTGGTTCACGTTTACGTTTGTTTTTGCAAAATGTCGCGGTAAGCAAGAGTCGCGACCGTCTTTTATTTTATCCAACAAGGAAAGGACAAAAGCACAGAAAAATTCCTTTTCGAGATTTTTCTAGGTTCGGGAGGTAGATTATAGAAAGGGAAGGTGTTAGCACCCTTTCTATCCGTGGTTATCCACAGGCTCTTAGGTACTTGCTCACTATGTTTTCAAAAGCTTGATTTTCTTTGTGATTGTGGGTTTTGAAAAGAGATTTTGTTTGAAACTTCGATTTAACTCTTGCTTCTGTCCTCAAGAATTTAATGAAGTGTTTTGAAAACTTTGTTCGAAAAGTGTAAGTGTGAAAAGTTTTGTTTTGTTTTAAAAATGAGCAAGTACTTGAGAACCTCTACCTACTCAAAAAGGAATTAAACTGTGCAAATGTCCTTTAGACAGTGCTATCCCACTATTGAGGAGTAGGTAGCACCGTCGTTGGAGTTTTCGGGTCAATTCGGTTTAAGGGACGTGTGGTCACTAAAGCAACGTTAGGACGCCTTAGTGGTAACCCTAATGTCTTAGATCATTTTTCTGAGGCAACCGTTTCGAGGCAACTTATGATCTTGGGACAAAAGGACGACCTCTAAAACATCATATATTTAATGACCACGTTCGAGGCAACCAAGTGAGGTGTACCCTAAGAGTGGCATGTGCAAGTGTGTCAATTTTCAGTTATATTATCTTTACATGTCATGGTGAGCTACTGTTGATTTTAAGTTAAGAGTTAATCTTGTCATGCATAGCCTAGTTAGCATACATCTAAACAGTTAATATATGTACAGGAATTTAAAGTGCGGGAATTATAAATCCTACGCTATTACAAGGCTTCGGGGAGGGGGATTATTTACATGTCCAAAAATTGGGGGAATAAAGCAGTAAAGTGTAAAAGTCTTAGTTTAAGCTATTACAAACCAGTAGACAGTTATAATAAAATAAACGCGCGCGAATCTGAAAATAACCTCTAAAAATCTAAGAATAAAATCTTTTTGTTGTTTTATTTTATTTTGAGAAAATGATCTAAATCTACTTAGTTTTAGTTTTGGAAAAAAGTTAAAATAGTTAAATGATTAATTGACAAAGTTAATTTAATAGAAAAAACTAGCCTAATGTTTTTTATGTTTTTTGATTTTATGTTTTAATGTTAATTAAAAAGATAAAAAGATGTCAATAAAAACAAAAAATAAAATACAAGGGGGGATCCTTCGATCCAGGGAAAAAAATAGTTTCGACCCAGGGATGGAATGGAAGCTTCGATCCAGAGAGGGTCATGGTCCTTTCGATTGGGTCAGACAGTAAGGCGTGAGTAGCCTTCGATCCAAGGAAGAGGATTGTCTTTTGATCATGGAAGTCATGGCTTTCGATCCAGGAATGAGATGCCTCCTTCGATCCAGCATACTAATGGGTTCGATCCAAAGAAGGTGTCTCCTTCGATCTGGGATGTTATACCTGCAAAAGTATGTTAGCATAATAAAATGCAGGGCCTGGGTATTGAATCCCAGGCCCTTCGATCCTGCGCTTGCTGGGTCTCTTCAGGCTATGTCTGCAGCAAGTGTTAGCAAACGAGGAATATGACCTGGGCGCCAAACCCAGGCCTTTCGATCCTGTCTAGGATGGCAAATCAAAGGTAACAACAAGTAATAATGTGTTATGCAAATGTAAAGTTGGACAATTTACCCTTTCTTACCTGCAGATTGAGTCTTCGATTTGGGCGCTGGCTGGATGGGAGCACTTTCAATCTGGGATTTTTGGGCGTGGATACTTTTGTTGAAGGGTTGCTTTGGCCTGGATCACTTCTGAAAATGTTGACAACTTTTGGCAGCGTAACTCCAATGTTTTTTTGTTCTCCTGTTGTGTGTTTTTTCGTGTCCTCTGCACTGCATGCTTGCACCTGTATTTATAGGAGTGGGAGGGGTCTAGTAACGACAAGAGACAGCCAATTAAACAGGCCATTAAAGCCAGGAGACAAGAATCAGACACATTAAATAATTTCCTTTTTTGAAACATTCGTGTCTCTTGAATGAACCTGAACATTTTTGAATTTCGAATGCCTTCAGGCCATGCTCTTCGATTGGCCTTGAGTTGCCTCCTTTGAATGGACTTCTCATGTACCTTTCGAATGAGCCTTCTGAATGCTTCTTCGAATGGTCTTGAGTTGCTTCCTTCGAATGGACTTCCCATGTATCTTTCGAATGGGCCTTCTGAATGCTTCTTCGAATGGTCTTGAGTTGAACAGAAATACTCTAGTCGAATCAGCTCTTTAGGAACAGAAAAGGCAAGAATCTGGCCTTTAACTCAGGAATTAAATCCACAATCAGCATTTAATTATTTCCATATTTGCAAGGGAAACATGCCATTTTCTCATGTTCAGTGTACCTGGACATGTTCTCTGAGTGCCCTTTGATGGCCTCTTCCAAATGGCCTGGGAGGTGTTCTTCGAATGACCCTTGTCCAAATATCAATCGAAGGATCCCAATCGAAAGGCTTTGTTAACAGGCCAATCGAAAGGTGCTGTTCATGCCAATCGAAGGACATGGTTCACATGCCTGTCGAAGCTGCCTTGACACAATGCTGATCGAAGTGCTTGTCCATAATGCCAATTGAAGTGCTTGCAGAATGCCAATCAAAAGGTATTTCAGAGTGCCAATCGAAAGGTCTTAAAGGATGCAAATCGAAGTGCTTGTCCATGCCAATCGAAAGATACTTAAAGCACCACTCAAAAAATTTCTTTTTCCTTAGGCAAGAGTTTGTGATCAACCATGCAAGGGGAAGACTTTGGAAAACATGAGAGGGCAAATTTTGGGGTGCAACAGTTGCCCCTGTTCAATTTTCTTAAACCTGAGGATATAGATTGGCTTTCGAGCCTTTCGTGATTTGAAGGTGGAAGATAATTGAACACTAGAGTGCCTAGAAATTTGCACTCGCATGGTGTAGTATCAGCATTGTGATGTCGGGAATGGGCTTACAGATGCCATTTGGAGATTGTTTGTAGAAATAGAATTTTAGGAGCTTCAGTTGTCCGTTACTCTACTGGGGAATTAACTATGGAGGTGAACTGCATATCTGGACTGAGAAGGAACCTGGGTAAGGTTACTTCATGATGAGTTCATGTAAAACTTCATCTGGAAAGGAGGAACCTATGTAGGGTTGTCTGATGATGAGTCCATGTAAAACTGCATCTTGGAAAGAGAGGGAACCGGTGTAGGGTTTCTTGATGATGAGTCCGTGTAAAACTGCATCTGGAAAGGAGGAACCTGTGTAGGGTTGCCTGATGACGAGTCCGTGTAAAACTGCATCTTGGAAAGAGAGAACCTATGTAGGGTTTCTTGATGATGAGTCCGTGTAAAATTGCATTTGGAAGGGAGGAACCTGTGTAGGGTTTCCTGATGACGAGTCCGTGTAAAACTGCATCTGAAATTTCCTGAGAAGGAACCGGTGTAGGGTTGCCTGATGATGAGTCCATGTAAAACTGCATCTTGGAAAGAGAGGGAACCTGTGTAGGGTTTCCTGATGATGAGTCCGTGTAAAACTACATCTGGAATTGAGAAGGAACCGGTGTAGGGTTGCTTCATGATGCGTCCGTGTAAAACTGCATCTGGAATTGAGAAGGAACCTGTGTAGGGTTGCTTCGGGATAAGTTTGTGTAAAACTTCAAGAGGAACCGGGGTAAGGTTACTTTGGGATGAGTTCGTGTAAAACTTCAGGAGGAACCGGGATAAGGTTACTTTTGAACGAGTTTGTGTAAAACTTCAGGATGAACCGGGGTAAGGTTACTTTGGGATGAGTTTGTGTAAAACTTCAGGATGAACCGGGGTAAGGTTAATTTGGGATGAGTTTGTGTAAAACTTCAGGATGAACCGGGGTAAGGTTACTTTGGGATGAGTTTGTGTAAAACTTCAGGATGAACCGGGGTAAGGTTACTTTGGGATGAGTTCGTGTAAAACTTCATTCAGAAATATATGATAAAGGACCCGTGTAGGATTTTTCAGGATAAACCCGTGTGAAGTCCGTTTAATCTTGAACTTGCTGGAAGTTGTTAATGATAACCATCTTTCCTGAAAAGGTACATGATTAATTGTATATGATGCATGACATGCATTGTATGATGATGTTCTCAAAATAAATGAGATTATGTTGTATGCAATATGTATGTGCACGTCATGATGTATGAACATGAAATGCTATTGTGGTACGTCCGAGTTTGGGAAATTAATCCCTGACTGTTGTTGGAGAATAAAGAGTTTCACTCGCTGGAGATAACGAACGAAGATGATTGGGAGAATAATCCTGCAGGAGAGAATAACTTCGTTGGGGAATGGACTGATGAGGAAATGACTCTGTGGGGAGTATATACTCTACTAGAAGATCTGCTGATTTGGAGAGATAAAACTCAGTTGGGGATGAATTACTGTTGCTGGTGACAGTGAACCCTGTTGGGGATTGAATTTTTGTCTATGAAAGGAATGAACTCCACTGGGGATAGAAAGAATTTCACTGGGGATGATCTTTCAGTTGCAACTTGCTAAGGATAACCCAGTTAGACTCTTGTGAGGATAACCTCTGAATTTTGCTGAGGAGACTTATTTGTGCTTCGTAGGGGACAAGCTTCCAGAGTCTATTGGGGAAGAGGAGTTGTGGTCCTTTGATTTGTAGTAGTCGGAGAGGAAAACCCAAGCTGGGGAATCCTGGTGTTGTTGGGGAAATAAACCCTGTCGTCAGTCCGCTAGAGAGGTGATATCTTCGTTGGGGGAGCCCTCGAGGATTCTTGAGGTTGATTCAACTGGGGAAAGGTTTTCAGAGATTAAACCCTTGCTGGGAGTCATCCTATGAGAAGGATTTTGGGGAGATTTATCATTGCCCCTAGTAGCAAGTGTTTGCGACACTGCCTGGAAATGTTTAATTGTACGTAACCCTTCACTGAGATTGATGTTCAATGCCCCAAGTGACGGAGATGGATACTTGCCCCTGGTTACTCTGCACTTCTTTAGAGATTTCCTGGAATCTTGACTGGACTGCCCCAGGTGTGCTGGATAGTGACATGTCATGCCCCCTTGTTGATAGGAGATTTGTCAATGGAAGTGTCATCCTTTTTGAAGTGATTTTGTTCACTGAGAGGGCTTTCGTTCATCGGATATTCGTTGTGTGAATTTCTCCGCTGTCAAACAAATAGCCAAATGCAAACAGTGATATTCAACTAATGCAAAGTTTATGCTTGTCTCGAAGTTTTGAAAAATGCGTTTTTTAGCAGAAAACTTTTTATAAGACAAATTCAACACAAGATTTAGGGCAAAGCCTTACAGGAGTCAGGATACCTTTTGTAACAGTATGCTTTCGAACTAACCCATGCTTCAGTTAGGACTTTTGAAGGGTTGTAACGTGGCTTGGTTCACGGTTTAAGAAACAAAGGATAAAGGCTCAAAGTATATTTGTACCCACCCGCTCTTCGTGATGTTCTTCAATCCTAAACTCAGTTAATTGTGCGTCGGACTCTATTCGAACTTGGAACGACGTTTTGGTGATGGTTCACACAAGTTGGATTTTGGAAGATAGTCATTTTTGCAACATTTTTCATGTTGTTGAGTATTTGTAGCGACCTCGTTCTTTTGATTTGTTATCCCTAACTTTTGCCTGACTGTTCCTGTTTTCGAGATTACAGTCAGCGGGATGCCCCAGCTTTCTTAAGCCTCCTTTATAGGTTTTGGCTCAGTGGGCTTTTTATTTTTTGAGGGATTGACTGCCTATGAGATAAGGAGCCACCACTGTCTTTTGATTCCAGAGGAACGCTTTTGATGTTGTTCGTTGTATTATGAACTGAGAGTTTTGCGACTACAATGCGCATCCTTTGAATTAACTGAGAGACTACCCTACCCCAGGTTTAAATTAAAGGTTTCAATTTGTGTTTAAAACAGAAAACTCCTGCTTCTTTGGCTTGAAGGGGTTGACTAGGGATTATCTTCCTTATAACTTCGCTGTTTAGGATTTGAAAGAAACGCTTGTACATCGTCAGCAAGGTCTATCCAAAAGCATACTGTGTGAGATTATGGCATTGTTTCGTCATCCTCCCTCTAAAGGCTTGTAACTTTTAGCAAGAGTTGAATGTCATAAAGTGAATAAAAAGCATAGTTTAAATGTAATTAAAATGATTGGATCAAATCGAGACAAACATATGCAATGCATTAACGAAACAAAGTTTGGCATTAATAGATAATTGTTTGAATAACAAAGAGATTACAACTTGAAAATTCAAATGAACAAAAGTCTTCTCGTCTCAGTACTTGTCACTTCAAATGGTGAACTTTGGAGGGATGGTAGAAGAACTCATCCTAACCATCTTGTGTGAATTCCAATGCTCCTTCATCAATCAGGTCTTGAATTTTGTTTCTCAACGCCCAACAGATGTTAGTATCATGCCCCGAGCTGTTGGAGTGATATGCACACCTTGCATCAGGATTGTACTTTGGGGAGGCTGTGCTGGGATTCTTAGGAGGGTCCCTTAACGTCACCAGATTCAATCTTAACAGGTGTTGTAAAGCTTGAGACAGCGGCATGTTGAGCTTGGTAAATTGCCTCCTGGGCATGTTTGGCTTACTCTGATCAAACCATTGTTCTTGGCAAGGTCTTTGTTGGACCTGTGAGGTAGTAACAACTTGGATAGGTTTATTCTTCGTCAAACCAAACCTTTGACTTCTCGGAGGTTGATTAATGACTTGGTCCCCGGCCTTGACTGTTTGCTTCATGTTGTTGTATCTGTCTGGATGAAGCTAGTTGATCATGGTTCTCAACTCTTCTTGTTCCCGAGCTAAGCCTTGGATAAGAGCCATCTACCCCAGCATCTGGGTTCTCATTGCATCTACCTCAGCTTGCAGATGTGTCAGCCGTTCGTCCTTATTGTCTTCAGGACTTTTCTTGACCAAATTCCCCATGAGGAGTGTTCTCAATTCTTCCTGCCCCTTGGATAGGTTTAGGAAGATTTCCCTAAACTGAGTCTCTTGAGTATGAAGATCTTGGTTGTCTGGTTGGAAAGCCATTGCTGAAATAAACAGCGAGAACATGAGAGACCTGTATTGGGAGACCTGTTATGCAATGATATGTATGATATATGTATGCAATGTTTTCAAGGATCTCGCGGGGTAAACAAGAAATTGTTAGAATCTGAATCTGGTAGCTTGATTGAAGGAACTTCATGTTGCTGAGAGTCCTTCTTCAAGAGTCAAGCTCACCATATCGACTGGGTCATAGCCCCTGACTCAAGTTATCGTGCTTGGATTTCTATACAACCTTGGCTAGAGGAAAATAAATCCCCTTTTCCCCTTGCTAGCCATTTGGTTTACCATAACCTGCATCACAAGCCCTTGAGATCCTTGAAATGGTTAAGGAAAATACTATGGTATGATGTTATGATGTTATGTATAGGTATGCAAAAGTGTGAGGTGTAAGTAAGCCCTGTAACAAATCCAAATTGTTGGATAAGGACTGTAAACAAAACCTGCAAGGAACTCATGTTGTCAGATAACAAGAATGTGCAAGTAGTCAAGTTTGAAGGCACACAAGTCACACATATAGCCTTAAGTTTAGGCTGGCATGGAGTTTAGGCATTACCCTCTTTCAGTTTAGTTAGTTTAAACCTGTCCTAAAAATAGTAATCGGGTTCTAGAGGATCTCAATATCACTGACTATCCTCAATCGGTCATAATTCCAGTTTAGCAACCTTTTCTTGCGGCCGGAATCATCGCGAGAGTTTAGTCTCAATGAGTGTAGCATACTGCTACTGTTCTATGGCCAAGTTGGTCAATTTAAGGTTCTAAGGTCAGTTGGTGCTTAATGACTCCTTATAAGACCCATATTCTCCTCGTTTCAACACAAGGGATATCAGTACAGACTAAGGTGCCACACCAATGTAGCTACTGCTTCATCCGTGTCGGTCTACGCCAGACAGATCCCTCACAGTTTATTGCTACTTACCTAAAGGGTATCCCCAAATCCGAGTTAGGATCTATGGAACTCCGATACAAGCCCACAAAATTTAAAGCATACAAAGCATACAATTGAAAACACAAGTGATCTAATCCTAAGGTACACCTCACTTATATATATCCCCAGCAGAGTCGCCAGTTCTGTGATCGGTGGGAATGAGAACTGACTGTTTTGGAATGCTGGTTCGCGTTTGCGTTTGTTTTTGCAAAATGTCGTGGTAAGCAAGAGTCGCCACTGTCTTTTATTTTATCCAACAAGGAAAGGACAAAAGCACAGAAAAATTCCTTTTCGAGATGTTTCTAGGGTTCGGGAGGTAGATTATAGAAAGGGAAGGTGTTAGCACCCTTTCTATCCGTGGTTATCCACGGGCTCTTAGGTACTTGCTCACTATGTTTTCAAAAGCTTTCTTTTCTTTGTGTTTGTGGGTTTTGAAAATAGTTTTTGTTTGAAACTTCGATTTAACTATTGCTTCTGTCCTCAAGAGTGTAATGAAGTGTTTTGAAAACTTTGTTCGAAAAGTGTAAGTGTGAAAAGTTTTGTTTTGTTTTAAAAATGAGCAAGTACTTGAGAACCTCTACCTACTCAAAAAGGAATTAAACTGTGCAAATGTCCTTTAGACAGTGCTATACCAATATTGAGGAGTAGGTAGCACCGTCGTTGGAGTTTTCGGGTCAATTCGGTTTAAGGGACGTGTGGTCACTAAAGCAACGTTAGGACGCCTTAGTGGTAACCCTAATGTCTTAGATCATTTTTCCGAGGAAAGGGTTTGTGATCAACCATGCAGGGGGAAGACTTTGGAAAACATGAGAGGGCAAATTTTGGGGTGCAACAATAGGTAAGTACCCTCTTGAAGTTTAGTTGGCTCAACCTATCCTAGAAATAGTAACCGGGTTCTAAGGAGCTCAATATCACTGGATTGTTTCCTTGTTCATTGTTTCAATTCAACCTCTTTACTGGCGACCGAAATATTCCAAGGAACTAACCCTCAATGAGTGTAGTATCGAGTATCTACCAACTTCGGACTGCACCAAAGCCGGTCATCTCACTACATCCTAAAAGGCCAAGTTGGTCAAGTAAAGGTTCTAGAAGTTCGTTAGTGCTTCATGACATCACTCAGCGGCCCCGTCTTCTCTTTGATTAACTCAAAGGCTACCGATACCCACAAATATGTCACACTAACATAGCTATTTCTAAGACCGTGTCGGTATACCCCGCACAGTTTCCACAATGTATTGCTATTTACCTATTATGTTTCCCAAATCCAGGTGGAGGATTCAAACCCAAACAATAGAACCAAAGTGTAAAACAAACAAGTCAAGCAATTGTAAGCAAGTAAAGGTGATCTAAACCCTAAGGTAACCCCACTATTTTAATTCCCCAGCAGAGTCGCCAGTTCTGTGATACGGTGGGAGAAATGACTTGAGGTTTTGCGTTTCGTCGCAAGTGTCGTGGTTTAGCAAGAGTCGCCACCGACTTTTATTTTATCCAAAAGGAAAGGTAAAAAAGCACAGGAAATACCTTTGAGATGTTTTCTTGAGTTCGGGGGGTAGATTATGAAAAGGGAAGGTGCTAGCACCCTTTTCATCCATGGTTTTCCATGGGCTCTTAGTTACTTGCTTAGATCACTTGCTTTTGCTTTGAAATTGTTTGAAATGGTGCTTTGTGTTTGGTGTGGTTTTGAAATTATTTTTGAAAAGAGGCCATCGTTTAGGCAATCTTTGTAATGATTCTCGTTCATAAGAATGTATACAAAGATGTTTGTCTTTTGAAAAAATGTTTCAATGTTTTGAAAGTTGTTTGGAAATGTTTTTGAAATGTGTGTGTTTGTTTTGAAAATAGCAAGGATTGTTTGAAATGGAGAAAGTAACTTAGAAACTATCTACCTACTCAAATGTCTTTCCTATGCATTTTTATTCCTTTGACATTGTTGATTTACCATTAATTTGGTAAACAACCCTATCTTTGGATGTTAAACGGGACAGGCGTGGGTCATCGTATGACCAAGATAGCAATGTTGCCAAGTATCTTTAGCATTTTGAGGGACCAAGATCATTTTGTTTAGGCAACCTTTTGATAGCGTCATCGAGGGACTATGATCTTATTTTGTTTTGTTTTGCCAAAATACTTCGCATGCATACCATGGCCATTTTTGTTTAGGAAACCAAGTGGGTGAAACCCTAAGGGTGCTTGTGTTCAATGTGTGTCATTTTACATGCCTTTGATTGTCTTGTATTAGGTCTTGTCTATTTGTTTGTTTTTGGTCTTATCATGCAAAACCCTAATTTACTACACATGGTATAAATGCGATAAATTGCGTAAAAGTAAACTAAGCTATTACAACAATTATTATGGGAGGGGGGATACAAGTTTTTGAATGGGGATATTGCACAAAAACAAACCCTAAAATAATATTACAACCCAATTGAATTATGTGCAAAATAAATAAATATACAAATATTTAAATATGCAATAAAAATGTATTTATGCAAAATGTTTTGTATTTGATTTTTTGTATGAGAAAAAAGATTTATTTAAGCCCTAAAAAATAAGAGAAAAAATATTATTATTTTTAGAAAGGGGTGAAACCCTAATTTTTGATTAAAGGAAATATATGTTCTATATTAATATTTTGGTCCATTTTTATACAAGAAGATAATAAATAATATTATGTACAAATATTAAAAATTAAAATATGTATGAAAGTAAATATTTTATGTATATAAATATCATAATAAAAATGTTTAGTATTTTTAAAATATATTTACAATTTATTTAAGAAAATAAAACATATTATCCTAATAAACTATTTTTTTATGCAAAAAATAATAGAAAAATAAAATAAAATGAAATAAATAAATAAAATATTTTTTGTGATTTTTTATGACTCAGAAAAATAAATAAAAGCAATAAATATAAAAATGAAAAGAAAATATGAAAAATATACAAAATAAAGCCAGGGGGTGCAAATAGTGGATCAGGGGGTGTGGAAATCAAAACATAAGGGCCCAGGCGCGCCAAGGCCCAGACAGGTCATCCCTGTCCTCCAACTTCATCCTTTTGTGCGTGTATTTGCTTCAAATTTGTAACTTGCTATAGCTTGCATAAAAACAAAAACCCATAACATAAAACATGTAGCATTTCATCTCACGATTCCAATGATATAAAATTTGTAACCTAACTCTAAAAGATCAGGGAGAATTTTAATGGCCGTAAATCGTGACCTAGATATTTCAGCAACTTCAAGGTTCAAATTCTCTTAGCTCAGTTAACATAAATGAAAAGTATGCATATGTACAGCTTCACCATGTTAAGGAGTACATTTTTGCTTCACAAATCGTGGCTTGAGGATGCCTAAATAGAGAGATAGAGATTTGAAAAATACCTCCTTCATCAGGATTTGGATATGGAAATATGGGGACTTTGAGTGAGGCCTGAGGATCGTGTGAGCTTCCTTGAAGTTCCTTCAAGCTATTCCAATGCTTAGCTGGCTTTATGGATGGCTGAAACTCTCTATAGAAGTCAAGCTGCAACCTTCCAAAATGAAAATGGTGATGGCTGAAGCAGGGGTTACAACAACAATGTAAAGGCTTGGATAACTTGGATATGATGTGGATGAAGTGTTCGAAGTGTTGAAACAAGAAACGCACGAGCCAAAAATGAAATGGCTAAGATTTTGCAGAAGCTGCAATGTTTGGGCAGAAATTTGTGTTTTTTGAGTTTGAGAGTGTTTCAGATGATAAGTGTGATACAGTGGGAGAACTGACTTGAGGTTTTGCGTTTGTGTTCGCAAATGTTTCGGTTTAGCAAGAGTCGCCACCGACTTTTTATTTTATCCAAAGGAAAGGTCAAAAAGCACAAGAAAGACCTTTGAGATGTTTTCTTGGGTTCGGGGGGTAGATTATGAAAAGGGAAGGTGCTAGCACCCTTTTCATCCATGGTTTTCCATGGGCTCTTAGTTACTTGTTTAGATCACTTGCTTTGATTTTTCAATTTTTTGAAATGGTGCTTTGTGTGGTTTTGAAAGTATTTTGAAAAGAGGTCATCGTTGTGGCAATCTTTGTAATGATTCTTGTTTAAAGAATGTATACAAAGATGTATTGTCTTTTGATAAATGTTTCAATGTTTGAAAGTTTGTTTTGGGAAATGTTTTGAAATTGTGTGTGTGTGTGTTTTGAAATTAGCAAGGATGTTTGCAAATTTGATCAAGTAACTAGGAGTTGTCTACCCTACTCAAATATCTTTCCTACACATTTTTAACCCTTTGGCATTGTTGTTTTACCATTGTATTTGGTAAACAACCTTGTATTTGGATGTTAAACGGGACGGGCGTGGGTCATCGCATGACCATGATAGCAATATTGCCAAGTATCTTAGCAAGTTTTTTTTTAGGGACTAGATCATTTTTGTTTAGGCAACCAAGATAGCGTCATCGAGGGACTATGATCTTTTGTTTTGTTTTTGTTTTGCCAAGATACCTAGCATGCATACCATGGCCATGTTTTTTAAGGCAACAAGTGGGTGAAACCCTAGAGATGCTTGTGTACATTGTGTTGTCATTTTTCATGCATTTTGTCTTGTGTTTAGTCATACTATTTGTTTTGATTTTTGGTTATCATACAAACCCTAATTTACTAAGCATGCATATAAAAGCAATAAAATGCGAAAAGTAAATCTAAGACTATTACAATATTGATATGGGGAGGGGGATACAAGTTTGAATATGGGGGGTATTTGCACAAAATAAAAACCCTAAAACTATTACAACCATATTGAATTTATTTGTACAAATAAATGAATAAGCAAATATTTAAATGGGCAATTAAATATAAATATGCAAATGTTTTTGTATTTGTTTTTATGTATGTAAAATAAATTATTTATGTCTCAAAAATAAGAAAAAATATTAATGATTATTTTTGGAAAGGGTGGAAACCCTAGTTTTTGTTTAAAAGAAAATATATATTCTAATTATTATTTATGTACAGAATAATAAATAAAAATATATACAAAAATGTTAAAAATAGAATATGTAAGAAAATATTATTTTTATATGTATAAATAATAAAAATAAAATATTTAAGTATTTCAATATTATTTACAAGTTTTAATTAAGAAAATAAAGTAATACTAACCTAATAATTATTTATTATGCTAATAAAAATATAATAAAAATATAATAAAATGCCAAAAATAAAGAAAATATTTTTTGAGATTTTAAATGTTCAAGAAAAAAAAATAAAGTCAGAAAATAAAAAAAAATGAATGAAAAATATGCAAAAATAAAGAAATGGGCCAAGGGGGTGCAAAAAGCAGAATGGGGGTGTCAAAAGCAAGAGCAAGCCAGGCCCAACCCAACTCACTTCATCCCTGTCCTTTGAACGACAAAACGCGCGCCTTGTTCTTCAAATCTGTATCTCCTGCATACGTGCTTAAAAACAAAAACTTGTAACATGAAAGTTATAGCTCATCATCACACGATTCTAACCATATAAAAAACTTGATCTAACTCTAAGAAACTAGGAAGAATTTTATCACCCCCAATTTCTAACCTAAAAAATTCAGCAACTTCAACATCCAAATTCTCCTAGCTCAGTTAACATAAATGAATTATATGCATATGTACAGTTCAAGGACATTAAGGGCTACATTTTTGCTTCACAAACCTAAGCCTAATGATTCTTAAATAAGGAGATAGAAAGTTGGAAAATACCTCTTTCAGTCAAGTTCGAGTATGGAAATGTATCAACTTTTAGTGAGGCCTGAAGGACTTTTGAGCTTGCTTGATGTTCCCTTGACCTTTCCCAATGCTTAGCTTGCTTTGAAATGGCCTGAATGTGCTTGTAGAACTCAACCTGCAAAGCTTCAAAGTAAAAATGGTGAACTGTGAAAATGGAGTTACAGTGGCTGGACAGGTACTTGGATAGCTTGGATGGGATGTATGCAATGTGTCTGAAGTGGTTTGGGACAAAACGCACGAGTGGAGATTGTTTTGGAAGTGAATCTGCAGAACTTGCCCTATTTTTGCAAGAACTTGGTGTTTTGGTGTATTTGGGTGTTTGATAAGTTGCAAACTCGTGTATTCTGCTTGCTACAATGTGTTGAGGTTGTTTTAAATGAGACTTAGACTTGCTCTTATCATATTACAAAGTTATGGACCTTTTGCAAGTTGACTTGTTTTTGAAGCAAAAGTTGGAATTGACAATGCCAAGGTTGTACAAGCTAGCTTGAGGCCTGCTGATATTTGGTACACCTTTCCTGATACTAGTGAACTTTGTTTGCAGCAAAAGGCTTGGTCCATGGCTCAAGATAAACAATTTGACATAAAGCATGCTTTATCAAAGTAGTAATGTTATCTTTTTGCCAAAAATGGATTAATTCAATGTGTAATGTTCTAAAGCTCAGAACAAAACCTCTAACCAATGCATTTTCATTTAATTTATGAGTGTAGAAAGGATTAGAACCTGTAAACCAAGTACAAGCAAGGTTTGGACAGATTTGCAAGTTGTGGCAATGTGCAAAATGCCTTGGCCAAAAGTGATACTTTTCCATTTTCAAACTTTCGATTCTCCCTAACCATAAATGATCTTGGAGAGTTCTTGGACATTTTGGAAATCTTGTAAAATGCTCTACAACCCATCTTTGAAATTAATTTTTATATTCACATTGGAACTATGTGAAAAGTTGCCATGAAGATAGGTCAAAATCCTGCCTAAACTAGGGCCAAATTTCACTAAGTTAAAAGTTTCATGAACCCTTATTCACAAAATCATAACTTGAGATCCAAGCATCTTTTGGGAAAACTTTGTGAATAAAAGTTGTAGATTTTGTATAGTACTACAACTTTCATGTTGGAAGTTTTCTTTGAATCCAATTGCATCATGGTGAAAAAGTTGGGCAAAGTTGGGAAAAAATAAGAAATTTTCATAACTTAGAAAATTTCTAAGTTATGAAAATTTTCCATTTTAAACCCTAATTTTCAAAATTAGGTTTCTTGGTGAACTAGTTTCATGTTTTGACACGACGTGATGAAAAATGACCCTTGGCACTTGATTTTGACCAAAATGTCAAAGTTTGACTTTTCAGTGTATAGTTGATTTTTGATCAGTTGATTGAAAAATTCATCTGTCAATTCAATGCATTTGAGATCTTTTGAACCTTGTGATTAGGTCAAGATGATGCCATTGAGTCCTTGGAACCATGTTTGAACCCAATTTGCCATTGGGTAGGTGAAAAATCATAAATTGCCCCTCTGCAGTCAAAACCCTAAAAATGACCATTTTGCCCTCTTGATGATCTGATCAAATTTCTTGAGGAGTTGTGGTCCAAACTTGATCAAATGGTTCGTAAGAGTCTATAATGTTGATGTGGATAAACAATTATGAGTTTTGACTGTAAATTGGCCCCAGTTGACTTTTTCTCCAATACAGCTGATTTTTAGGTCAATTGTCCAATTGACTGGGCAAAAATTTGATTCAATGCTTGAAACTTGGTATGGGCAATCTTATAGGTCCATATGAAAGTCACATGGGGAATTGGAAGTCCAAAATTCCTTGTACAAACTCAAACCCTAATTTCAGGTCAACAGTGCAAGGAGAGGTCTTGAGCAGAGCAAACCCTAATTTTGTCTTGAGTCCAAAGAGTCTTGTGAGGGGAAATCTTGATAAAATGAGAGGGCAAATTTTTAGGTACAATAGCTGCCCCTGTTCAATCTTCTTGAACCTGAAGAGTTAGATTGGCGAGTTTGTCGTTCGTGACTCGAAGGTAAAAGATGATTGGACACTAGAGTGCCCATAAATTTGCACTCGTCAAAATGTAGTTGAGGGAATGGGCTTAAAGATGCCATTTGGAGAGGTGACATAATCTTGTCGGAGATGGGCTTAAAATATGCCATCCAAGAATGTTTGTTGAACTGCATGTTGTAAGTCAAAAGAATGAGTATCAGAATAGTATCCGCGTCTGGTACGTATCTGAACTGTATCTGGAGACTGAGTCCGTATGAGCAATGGAATGGCGTCCATGTCTGGAGCGTATCTGAGATGTAACTGTGTTTCAATCTTGAATGAATAACAGAATGACTTCCGCGTCTGTGGTGTATCTGTATTGTATCTCAATCTGAAATCTGAATAAGCGACAGAAGGGCTTCCGTGTCTGGAGCATCTCTGAGCTGGGGAAAAAGTCAGAATAAGTTGACAGAATGACTTCCGTGTCTAGAGCATCTCTGGACTGTATCTGAAGTTGAGATCTGTATGAGTAGCAGAATGACTTCCGTGTCTGGAGTGTATCTGAAACTGTAACTGGGATCTGAATAAGTGACAGAACAACTTCTGTGGCGACTGCACTGGGGAGAATCGAACTTGAAATTGATAGTTGAATCTGAATGAGAAATAGAATGGCTTCCGTGTCTGGAGCGTATCTAATCTGTATCTGATCGTTGAAGTCTGAATGAGTGACATAATGGCATCCGTGTTTGGAGCGTATCTGTATTGTATCTTGACTTGAAATTCTGAATGAGTAATAGAATGACCTCCGTGTCTGGGGTGTATCCATACTGTATCTGAAAGCTTTGAATATCTGTTAAAGATAGCTTTTAATCTTATCCTGAAAAGGGTAAAATGTTAGCTGAAACACAAAGTTATGTTGCATGAAATGTATGATGCGATATATGTGTTTTATCAATGTTTATGATATATGAATGTAATGCATGCGCATGTAAGCTGATTTGCTGTATTGCTGAGGAAAATAAATCCTCGATAGCTGGGTATAATGAAATTTTTGACTACTGTCGAGGAAAATAAATCCTTGACCGCTGCTGGAGATTCAAAAACTTTGATAACTAAGGATGAGAAAATCCTTGGACCACTGTTGGGGATAGAAAATCCTTGGTAACTCGCGGGGATTATCAAAAACTTTGACAACTTCTGCAGGGATGTGAGAATCCTTTACAACTTTTCTGGGGATAGAGATCCTTCAAGTCTTTGAAGTTGGAGTATTGAAAAAAAATCTGCTTGGGGAAGTAATGCCAAGTGTTGTTTGAGAAACCTGCTTGGGGAGTCCTGAGAACTTTGATGACCATGGTTGGGGATTACACAATGGGAATTCTTAATCGACTGGGGAATAGGGAACATTCTGATGATTCTATCGGGGATCAAATAAAGGAAAACCTTGATCTGCTGGAGAATAAAGAAGGCTCAGATGGCTTCTGCGGGGAACTGAGAATGAGAATCTTCATTCTGCTAGGGGAATTTGAATCCTTGGGGACTTCGTGCTGAGGAGTCAAGGATGAGAATCTTCGATCTGCAGGGGATTAAAAATTCTGACAAATTCATGCTGGAGAGTAATGAAGCCCTGGCAACTTTACTGGGGAAAAGAGAATGAGAATCTTCATTCTGCTAGGGGATGAAAAACTCTGTGGGGAGTAGCTATACTGCTAGGGAGTAGCTATCTTGCTGAATAGTAAGTTCAGGACTCTGGGGGAAAAGCTTATTCCTGTTTAGAAGAAAAAGTTCAGGTGTTTGGGTTGTATATCACTTTAAGAATGAGAATCTTCATTCTGTTGGAGATATCAGGAGTTTGGGTTGTATGCCAATCTATTGGGGAGTCAAGAATGAGAATCTTCATTCTGTTGGGGATATCAGGAGTTTGGGTTGTATGCCAATCTACTGGGAATTATCCTAGGTTGGGGATGAAGCAAAAGTTAACAGTTATCTGGTTGATTTCTAGGCTTTAAGACAACTTGCTGGGGAATCTGGGGAAAACTGAATGGTTTCCGCTGGCGATTGATAGTCTCAGCTCCGTTGGGGATCTTAATGACATGCTGATTTGTTTGTGTATGGAAATTTGACTCTGTTGGGGAAGATGGTTTCATCTTCGCTGATGGTCTGTTGTTTAAAGTTTTTGCTCCACTGGGGATTGGGAGTTTGAAGTTTTAACTCTGATGGGGATATGTATTTCAAGGTTTTAGTTCCGCTGGAGATATAGATGATGTAATGTAGGGGATTTCTCTTGGAATAGCCTAAAGACGTTCTCCTATAATTTCAACCTGTCAGTAATTATTCATTCTCATTTTGTTTATTTGTAAACGTGTCATTATATTCAAATGCATATGCTCATTTAATAAATCATTGGACGTTTTTCAAATAAAACACAAGTGTAAAAAAGAAGAAAAGGCAAATAGTTTTCTGCACTTTGAAGTATCTTTGTATTAACTTTGTGTAAGTATATTGTACAAAGGAGACAGACATCCTAGTAAAAGAATGTTGTCATAAAAAATGAGAAAAATTTATACAAAGAAAGATGGCTATGTGTAAAAATTCCATGGGGTTCCCATTCTGCTATAGCCTTCGTAACTCTGAATATCTTGTCCATTCGTTGCTTCGTCCGAAGATGATTGAGTTGATCAGAAGCCTGGAGCTTGTCTGTGAAGAGATTGTCCTTAAAGTGATCCGACGAAACATAGTCATACGCTTTAATTCCCTAACTTTTGCCTGGACCGCCCTTTCGGGTTTTCGATCCACCGGGAAACCCTTTTTTGCCCAAGTCGCCCTTTTGGGTTTTCAACTTGCCGGGTGTACAGATTTATTTATTTATCCCTAACTTTTTCCTGAACTGCCCTTTCGGGTTTTCGATTCACCGGGATTCCCTTTATTTGCCTATGTGTGTCAACCTAGCGGGTCATTTAAGCGTAGTATCTTTTGACTATGTCTGCATTCGCAGGGTGCGGAAGGTCGTCACCGTCCATGGTGGTTAATATCATTGCCCCACCAGAAAAGATGTTTTTGATCACAAATGGTCCTTCGTAGGTAGGAGTCCATTTGCCCCTGGGATCACTTTGCGGCAAGATGATCTGCTTGATTACAATATGTCCGACTTGATACACTTGTTGCCTGACTTTCTTGTTGAAAGCCTTGACCATCCGTTTTTGATACGTCTGACCATGGCAAACAGCAGTAAGCCTCTTTTCATCAATCAAGTTAAGTTGATTAAGCCGGGTCTGAATCCAATCGTCTTCACTCAAACCAGCATCCTTCATGATTCTCAAGGAGGGAATCTGAACCTCGATAGGCAAAACAGCTTCCATGTCGTAAACCAAAGAATAGGGTGTTGCCCCAGTTGATGTACATGCCGTGGTACGGTACCCGTGGAGAGCAAACGGTAACATTTCATGCCAGTCCTTGTAGGTGACTGTCATCTTTTGTATGATCTTCTTGATATTTTTGTTCGCAACTTCGACAGCACCGTTCATCTTTGGCCGATAGGGAGATGAGTTGTGATGTTGAATCTGGAACTGCTTGCACAAGGCGGTGATCATAGTATTGTTCAGGTTTGTACCGTTGTCGGTGATGATCCTTTTGGGGATGCCGTACCGGCAAATGAGGTTCTGCTTGATGAAGCGGGCAACCACATTCTTTGTAACGGATGCGAAGGAGGCTGCTTCGACCCATTTGGTAAAATAATCAATGGCCACCAGGATGAAGCGGTGTCCATTGGATGATGTAGGCTTGATCTCTCCAATCATGTCGATTCCCCACATTGCGAATGGCCAAGGAGCTATTAGGACGTTGAGAGGAACTGGAGGAATGTGTACCTTATCCGCATAGATTTGGCATTTGTGACAAGTACGAGAATGTTGATGACAGTCAGCTTCAATGGTAGACCAGTAATAGCCTGCCCGTAGAATCTTCTTAGCCATCATATATCCGCTTGAGTGGGTGACAAAGGTACCATTATGCAGTTCAGCCATGATCTGCTCAGCTTCGACCTTGTCCATATAACGGAGCAGAATGCAATCGTGATTACGCTTGTACAGGATACCATTGCTTAGGAAGAACTTAGCCGAGAACCTCCTTAAGAACTTTTTGTCATTGACCGAAGCTCCTTCAGGGTATTCTTGAGCCTCGAGATACCTTTTGACTTCGTGAAGCCAAGGTCGGTCCACTACTTCTTCGATATTAATCTCGTGACAATGTGCAGGTTCGTCCATCCGCTCAATGGTGATTTGGGGAGCCTCATTATCCCAGTTAAGTTTAAACATGGATGACATTGTAGCTAGAGCATCTGCTAGCTGATTTTCCTCTTGCAGGAAGTGCTCGAAGGTAATCTGCTCGAAATGTGGTAGCAATGTCAAGACATGTTCTTTGTAAGGGATGAGGTTGGGATGTTTAGTGTCCCACTCTTCTTTGATCTGACTGATGACCAAAGCTGAGTCTCCAAACACAACCAAAGATTTGATTCCCAGGTCTATTGCAGCCTTGAGACCAAAGATACAAGCTTCATACTCGGCCATGTTGTTGGTGCAGTTAAAGCAAAGTCTGGCGGTGAAAGGTGTATGGCAACCTTATGGGGAAATGAGTACCGTGCCGATATCGTTGCCAAGTGCATTGGAAGCGCCATCAAAGTACAGGGTCTATCGGGATCTTTGTTCAGGTCCGTCATATGGTCTGAAGTCTTCAGTGTTGTCCAATGTCATAATGTCTTTGTCGGGGAAGTCAAACTTCATGGATTGGTAATCTTCGACAGCTTGATGAGCCAGATGGTCAGCTAGTACACTCCCCTTTATAGCTTTTTGGGTCGTGTACTAGATGTCATATCAGTCAGAATCATCTGTCATCTAGCTATTCTTCCAGATAAAGCCGGTTTCTCAAAGATGTACTTGATCGGATCCATCTTAGATATCAGCAGAGTGGTATGAGTCAACATATACTGCCTTAGTCGGCGAGAAGCCCATACCAAAGCGCAGCAAGTTTTCTCGAGCAGTGAGTATCGGGTCTCACAGTCGGTAAACTTTTTGCTAAGGTAATAAATGGCATGCTCTTTTCGTCCAGACTCATCATGTTGGCCCAGTACGCACCCCATTGAATTATCCAAAACAGTCAGATACATGATTAGCGGTCTTCCTTCGACGGGAGGCATCAAGATAGGAGGTTCTAGCAAATACTCCTTGATTTTATCGAAAGCAACTTGACAGTCATCATTCCATTTAACCACCTGATCTTTCTTCAACAGCTTGAAGATTGGCTCACAGGTAGATCTTAGGTGAGAAATGAACCTTGCAATGTAGTTTAGGCGTCCCAAGAAACCTCTGACCTCTTTCTAAGTGCGGGGGGCAGGCATTTCTTGTATATCTTTGACTTTGGTAGGATCAACCTCGATGCCCTTGTTGCTAACTATGAAACCCAAGAGTTTACCGGACCAGACTCCGAAAGTGCACTTGTTAGGGTTCAATCTGAGCTTGTACTCCTTCAACCTGACAAATAGCTTTTGCAAGTGGTCGAGGTGTTCTTCTTCCGTATGTGATCGGGCTATCATGTCGTCTACGTAGACTTCAATCTCATGATGGATCATATCATGAAACAAAGTTACCATGGCACGCTGATAGGTTGCCCCAGCATTCTTCAGTCCGAATGGCATCACTTTATAGCAGAACGTACCCCACTGTGTAACAAAAGTAGTTTTCTCCATGTCTTCAGGTGCCATTTTAATCTGGTTGTACCCTGAAAATCCATCCATGAAAGAAAATACCTTGTGCTGAGCTGTATTGTCAACCAAGATGTCAATGTGTGGTAGTGGAAAGTCATCTTTAGGGCTAGCCCTATTTAAGTCTCTGTAATCCACACACATTCTCACTTTTCCGTCCTTCTTAGGCACGGGCACAATGTTAGCAACCCATTGTGGATAGGAAGTAACAGCAAGAAACCCCGCATTGAACTGCTTCATCACTTCTGCTTTTGACATGTTGGGCCTCATTCGGCGAACTTTTTGTTTAATTGGTGGACAGTCTTCTCTTGTAGGGAGACGGTGAACCACAATATCTGTATCGAGTCCCTGCATGTATTTGTATGACCAGGCGAAGATCTCAACATATTCATTTAACAGCTGAATTAAGCGCTCTTTGACACTTGGCTCTAGGTTAGCACCCACTCTGACTTCTTTTCTGTCTTCATCAGTACCCAAGTTAATTGTCTCTAACAGCTCCTCATGGGGCAGAATAGCCCTTTCTTCCTGTTGTAGCAGTCTAGCCAATTCTCCCGACACTTCACAGTCTTCATCACCTTTGTATTCGACATGGTAGACCAAATCTTCAGAGTCACTGAAGGCCATAGCAGAATTGTTACCCATGGAATCCGGAATGGAAGGGTACCTGCATTTGTGAGTGTGGGTGTGTGTAAGGGATAGACACCTTTAAACAAATAAAATGTAAAAAGAAAGAAAATGAACACAAAAGTTTATATGTGAAAACGTCCATGATTCATTAAAATGGCATATGAAGATGAAAAATCAAACCCCTACAAATGGACCTATGTACCTCGGGTAAGGCACAAGGTTAAAAGTGTACGAATTGTTCAAGAATTATTACAAACCAACAGAAATGTTTGAAAGATAAATTACTGATTGATGAAAGTAATGGGAATAAAGTCCTTTGCCTTCCAATTGCAGTCCTCCGTCTACAGTAGGGAAAATCAAGTCTTCCAACTTGCTCCCCTCTTCACCATCCTCCAAAGGATTGACTCCATGATGGGTGATCTTCACTGGTGGTCCTCCAGCCCAGGAGCGACGTACAACCTTTTGAGCAGAAGCAGTGAACCCCAAGCCGAATTTATCTGATTTGTGAGGAAAGTCTGGTAACTGACCCCAGATTGAGCTTCCTCCTTCTTCAATCACAGCCTTTTCATCTTTGAGGTATGACATCCGAGGCACAAGTTTGGAAATCATGGGTACAAAAGACACTGTCTTGGTTGCTGCAACTTCAGGAGAAACCTCTTCAAAGTGTTGGAAAGGGGTCTCGATGAATTCACCATCCAATTCAACATAGCAGAAAGAATTTAGATGGCTTATCATATATTCCTCTTTGCCATGAACTGTTATAATTTTCCCCTGGACAAGGTACTTGAGCATTTGATGTAGAGAGGAAGTAACGGCTCCAGCATTGTGAATCCAGGGTCTCCCTAACAAGCAAGAATAGGAAGGATGGATGTCCATCACATAGAATATAGATTTGAAGGTTTCAGTTCCCACTTTAATCGGGATTTCCACCTCCCCGTGGACCATTCTTTTAGAACCATCAAAGGCTCTGACAATGATATTGCTGGGCTTCAAGGTTCGGCCTTCACAGTCCAATCTATCCAAGGCTTTCTTCGGCAAGACATTTAAAGACGAACCAGTGTCTACCAAAACGTGAGCTAGAGTAGTCCCTTTGCATTCCACCGAGACATGCAAAGCGTCATTATGCTTTCTCCCTTTAGATGTTAAATCAGCATCAGAGAATCCTAGACCATTGCCAGCTGTTAGGCTAGCTACACATTCCTGGAACTGATCCGTGGAGGTTTCCTGTGGCATGTGGGCCGTCTTCAAGAATCTGATCAAAGCTTTGGCGTGAGCCTCTGAACAAAGCAACAGGGCCAACATAGAGATCTTTGAGGGGGTTTGCCCCAGTTTCTCCATAACATCATAATTGCTTTTCTTGATTATTTTCAAAATCTCTTCCATTTCTTTTTGAGAGGTCTCAGGGATGACCAATGGCTGAGCCCTCGTCCTGACAGGCGCTTCTTGGATCCCTTTCCCTCTATCATCAACAACAGCAGAGGGGACAACCACAGGAGTTACAATTTCTTCAATAATTGGAGTTCTTGCAGATATGTTAACCGACACAGGGGTAACCTTAGGAGCATTTGAGGGTCCGAAGATTGCCCTTGGATGAGCAATCTCCGGAGAGAAAATTCTTCCGCTACGGGTGATTTTACTCGTTCCATCAATATTTCCAATGTCGGAAGTCTCTTCATCATAACTTTCTTCAGTAGATTCAATTTGCTTAACACCGTGGTAGAAGATCTCTCCACCATAGTTCCACGGTATTGATTTGTTGGACTTGTACGGGATAGGCCTCAGCATGGTTATCTTTAAAGGTACAGTCTTCAGATCGGATTTAATCTTAACAGTTCTTTTGGAGACCTTGGAAAGATTGGCAGATATGGTAATTATTGAAATATCATTGATAGGAGTCGGTGTAACATGAGTCTTCTCAAAAAGAATTTCTTGATTATCCATTAGGTGTTGGATGCCTAACTTCAACAATGGACAGTCGGTTGATAAGGATGAACAAAGGTAGCAATTTTCTTCACAACCTGGGAAAATCCAAGCCTTCAGTAAATTCAACTTGATTATTGGTAGCGGAGTTATCAAATCATCAAAAGTAGCAACAAAAAGATCCTCTTCAATAGCATGGGCATTGTGGCCATGCCTTGGCATTGAAGCAGAGATCATGTTCGGCTTTTTAGGGGTGTCGAATTCCACTTCTTTAGCATCTATTAAATCCTGAATCTTATTCTTGAGGGCCCAACAATTGTTGGTGTCGTGCCCTATACTCCCCGAATGATAAGCACACTTGGCGTTCGAATGGTAGTAAGGAGAAGTTGTATTCGAATTCATTGGAGCCTCTATCAAACTGGCAAGGTTTAACTTCAAGAGATGGGGAAGAACCTGAGCAGGAGTCATGTTTATCTGGGTGAATTTCCATACAGGCCTTTCCACCCTTGCTTGGTTGGTTCTGGGTTTATTGTTTCTGGGTTGATCAGCTGCAGACTTCTGAATCATTACAACCCCCACCGCTGGTCGGCGCTCAACTCTTCCTTGACCTCTTTGGGAGTAGACAACTGAGACTTCTTTCTTTATTGGAAAAGGCTTTTTGATGGCAGCGGAAGTAGATGCATCTTTTTGAATTTTACCGCTCTTAATTCTGGCTTCAACTCTCTCACTAGTCAGAATCAACTCGATGAACCCCGCAGACGAACTTCCTATCAGGTGATTGAAAAGGGGACCTGACAGTGTACCCAATAACATATCTACTAGCTCCCTCTCAGATAGAGGTGGTTGCACTCGTCCCGCCAAGTCTCTCCATTTCTGGGCATACTCCTTAAGGCCTTCATTTGAGACCATGCCCATACTCTGTAATTGAGTACGGGTTGGTGCTAAGTCCGCATTATATTGATACTGCTTGTAGAAGGAAGCAGCCAAATCCTCCCAATTATGCACATCAGACCTCTCTAGTTGGTAAAACCAATCCAATTGCATCCCCGACAAACTATCCTGAAAAAAGTGTACCCACAAGTCTTTGTCAGAAGAATGAGGTTGAATTTTTCTGACGTAAGACCGTAGGTGCATCTTTGGGCAAGACACCCCATCGTACTTAGCAAAAAGAGGCACTTTAAACTTGGGGGAATGACAATCCCAGAAACCAACCCTAACTCTTCGAAATCCAGCCCCGACACCCTCTGTACCTCCATAGCTGCCAGACGCTCTTCCAGATTCTTGTACTTGTCATCTGCAGGAGGGTATTGTTGTTCAGAATAGTCTTCATCCTCCTCCTCTTCAGCCTCAGATTCAGATGGCACCGCGACCCCTTTACCCTTTCCTTCACCTTCTTCAGATGTTGATGGGAAATCTAGGACCCTTCTGGCTTGACCTTCAAATCTTCTGCCCAAGGTAGCCACACCAACCCTCTTCTTCTTCTTTTTCTCCTTTTCCTTCTCTAACAGAGCTTTAAGATCCTCCTGACCCTTTGCCAAGGTCATGAGTAGTTGTTGGAATTGTAAATTCTGCGCTTGCAAATCTTTGACCGTCTGCTCAATATCCATCTTGCTGAAATAAACAACAGAGAGATAAGGAAACCTGGTGTGAAGACCTGTTTATGCATATGATGAATGATATGTATTCATGTAATGCATTCAAGGATTCAGAAATTCAAATTTGTTTAAACAAAAAGGAACAAATGTCATATTAATAAGATAAAATTTGTTAGTACATCAATGCCCGATGGGCAAAATAATACAAAATTATAATGTAAAAAGACGTTGCACATCCTTTTTGGTGCAATGTAGGTGTTAAGAGTTTGCTCTTCATGAAGTTGACGAGTAAGTTCTAAAACCTTCTTCTCACTGGCGTAGAATTGGGCTTAAAACGTATCGCGTTCTCCCTTGAGCTGTATCCAACTCCTTTGTAAATCTTACAATGATGTTGGCATGTCAAGATGTAGGAGGGTGTATGGAACCTCTCCTTCCATAACAGGCTCTTTGATCACAGGGAGAATGCAGGGGTAAGGAATCATAAGACTTTGGGTGCGGGTTCGTACCCACTTGAGGTAAGGCTCAAGGGGGATGGAATTATTGTGTCCCAAGGTCTTACTGTCCACCTTGTTGGGCATCCTCCAAGCTCGGATAAACCTTTGTCGAAGTCCTTGAACGTCGTTGTCGAAGTCAAAAACCAAGTCTGGAATCAGCATGTCATGTGGGCCATCCCTTCGGGCATACCCAAACTGTCTCGAAGCCAAGCAGGGGTTGTAGGTGATGCCTCCCCTAATGCCAAGTAGTGGGACATTAGGGAATTCCCCATAACGGTCGATGATGATAACATTTTCTCTGGATCGAGAACACCAATGAACATCTGAATGTGTAAGAGTCATCAATCATTGTGACCACCTCAAGCCTTTCTCATTCTTCAAGACTGACTAGGGAAGGCGAGAAATAAACCACCTTGCTAGAAGAGGAGTACAGCACATGAGAACACCTCTTTTCCTCATTGTTCGAGTGTGAAATGAGTGGAGGATGTCCCCAAGTAAAGTAGGCACAGGATTTCTAGATATGAAAATCTTGACAGCATTCACATCTATAAGCTGGTCAGGGTTTGGGAACAAGACCAACCCAAAGATGAGAAGAGCTACAATCTCCTCAAAAGCTTGTAGATCTAGAGAATTCCAGCATTCTTGAGCTTTCTCAAACATGAACTTTGCCAAGAAACCCTTGACACCACTTCTGGTCTTCCAATGGCCTATGACATCAGATGATTGCAAGTGGAGGGCTTGAGCGACATCTTCAGGCTTTGGATCTCTTTTCGTACCATTGAAAGGTAGTTGATGGAGAATAGGAATCCTCAGGAGTTGAGAAAATTCCTCCAAAGTAGGCACTAGTTGGTAATCAGGAAATGTGAAGCAGTGGTGTAGGGGGTCAAAGAACTGGAAGAGAACTTTCACCATGTCTTCCTCTGTGTTGGACTTGACCAAGTTGAGAAGTCGACCATGTCTTTTAGTGAATGGAGAATACTCTGGAATCTTGGAAGCAAGCTCCTTAAGTTGAGGAGGAATTCTCACAAGGTTGACTTGGATTGTTTTCCTGCGAAGTGACTCCATAACTTAGAAAACGGGAACAAAGATGAAGATCCAAAATCCTTGAAATGGTTAGTGGATGCATATAATGCTTCATGATGTTCATGATGTTATGCACAAGTATATATGTACAAGAAAGTCACACAAGATCCTAGTTTCAGGCTTGCATGGGGTTTCATAATTAAGTACCCTCTTGAAGTTAGTTGGCTCAACCTGTCCTATAAATAGTAACCGGGTTCTAAGGAGCTCAATATCACTGGATTATTTTCTGTGTTCATTATTTCAGTTTAGCCACTTTACTGGCGACCGAAATATTCCAAGAAAACAACCCTCAATGAGTGTAGTATCAAGTATCTACCAACTTCGGGCTGCACCAAAGCCGGTCATCTCACTACATCCTAAAAGGCCAAGATGGTCAAGTAAAGGTTCTAAAAATCCATTATTGCTTCGTGACATCACTCAGCGGCCCCGTATTCTCTTTGATTGACTCAAAGGCTACCGGTACCCACAAATATGTCGCACTAATATAGCTATTTCTTAGACCGTGTCGGTATACCCCGCACCGTTTCCACAACGTATTGCTATTTACCTATGAATGTTTCCCAAATCCGGGTAGAGGATTCAAACCCAAACAATAGAACCAAATGTAAAGCAATCAAAGCAAACAAGATAAGCATGTAAAGCTGATCTAAACCCTAAGGTAACCCCACTTTTAGAATAGTCCCTAGCAGAGTCGCCAGTTCTGTGATACGGTGGGAGAACTGACTTGAGGTTTTGCGTTTGTGTTCGCAAATGTTTCGGTTTAGCAAGAGTCGCCACCAACTTTTTATTTTATTGAAACGAAAGGTCAAAAAGCACAAGAAAGACCTTTGAGATGTTTTCTTGGGTTCGGGGGGTAGATTATGAAAAGGGGAGGTGCTAGCACCCTTTTCATCCATGGTTTTCCATGGGCTCTTAGTTACTTGTTTAGATCACTTGCTTTGCTTTTTCAATTGTTTGAAATGGTGCTTTGTGTGGTTTTGAAAGTATTTTGAAAAGAGGCCATCGTTGTGGCAATCTTTTTAATGATTCTTGTTTGAAGAATGTATACAAAGATGTATTGTCTTTTGAAAAATGTTTCAATGTTTGAAAGTTTGTTTTGGGAAATGTTTTGAAATTGTGTGTGTGTTTTGAAATTAGCAAGGATGTTTGCAAATTTGATCAAGTAACTTGGAGTTGTCTACCCTACTCAAATATCTTTCCTACACATTTTTAACCCTTTGACATTGTTGTTTTACCATTGTATTTGGTAAACAACCTTGTATTTGGATGTTAAACGGGACGGGCGTGGGTCATCGTATGACCATGATAGCAATATTGCCAAGTATCTTATCAAGTTTTTTTTGAAGGACTAAATCATTTTTATTTAGGCAACCAAGATAGCATCATCGAGGGACTATGATCTTTTGTTTTGTTTTTGTTTTGCCAAGATACCTAGCATGCATACCATGGCCATGTTTTTTAAGGCAACAAGTGGGTGAAACCCTAGAGATGCTTGTGTGCATTGTGTTGTCATTTTTCATGCATTTTGTCTTGTGTTTAGTCATACTATTTGTTTTGATTTTTGGTTATCATACAAACCCTAATTTACTAAGCATGCATATAAAAGCAATAAAATGCGAAAAGTAAATCTAAGACTATTACAACATTGATATGGGGAGGGGGATACAAGTTTGAATAGGGGGTATTTGCACAAAATAAAAACTCTAAAACTATTACAACCATATTGAATTTATTTGTACAAATAAATGAATAAGCAAATATTTAAATGCCCAATTAAATATAAATATGAAAAATGTTTTTGTATTTGTTTTTATGTATGTAAAATAAATTATTTATGTCTCAAAAATAAGAAAAAATATTAATGATTATTTTTGGAAAGGGTGGAAACCCTAGTTTTTGTTTAAAAGAAAATATATATTCTACTTATTATTTATGTACAGGATAATAAATAAAAATATATACAAAAATGTTAAAAATAGAATATGTGAGAAAATATTATTTTTATATGTATAAATAATAAAAAATAAAATATTTAAGTATTTCAATATTATTTACAAGTTTTAATTAAGAAAATAAAGTAATATTAACCTAATAATTATTTATTATGCAAATAAAAATAAAATAAAAATATAATAAAATTCCAAAAATAAAGAAAATATTTTTTGTGATTTTAAATGTTCAAGAAAAAAAAATAAAGTCAGAAAATAAAAAAAAATGAATGAAAAATATGCAAAAATAAAGAAATGGGCCAAGGGGGTGCAAAAAGCAGAATGGGGGTGTCAAAAGCAGAAGCAAGCCAGGCCCAGCCCAACTCACTTCATCCCTGTCCTTTGAATGACAAAACGCGCGCCTTGTTCTTCAAATCTTTATCTCCTGCATACGTGCTTAAAAACAAAAACTTGCAACATGAAAGTTATAGCTCATCATCACACGATTCTATCCATATAAAAAACTTGATCTAACTCTAAGAAACCAGGGAGAATTTTATCAACCCCAATTTCTAACCTAAAAAATTCAGCAACTTCAACATCCAAATTCTCCTAGCTTAGTTAACATAAATGAATTTTATGCATATGTACAGTTCAAGGACATTAAGGGCTACATTTTTGCTTCACAAACCTAAGCCTAATGATTCCTAAATAAGGAGATAGAAAGTTGGAAAATACCTGTTTCAGTCAAGTTCTAGTATGGCAATGTAGCAACTTTTAGTGAGGCTTGAAGGACTTTTGAGCTTGCTTGATGTTCCCTTGACCTTTCCCAATGCTTAGCTTGCTTTGAAATGGCCTGAATGTGCTTGTAGAACTCAACCTGCAAAGCTTCAAAGTAAAAATGGTGAACTGTGAAAATGGAGTTACAGTGGCTGGACAGGTACTTGGATAGCTTGGATGGGATGTATGCAATGTGTCTGAAGTGGTTTGGGACAAAACGCACGAGTGGAGATTGTTTTGGAAGTGAATCTGCAGAACTTGCCCTGTTTTTGCAAGAACTTGGTGTTTTGGTGTACTTGGGTGTTTGAGAAGTTGCAAACTCGTGTATTCTGCTTGCTACAATGTGTTGAGGTTGTTCGAAATGAGACTTAGACTTGCTCTTATCATATTACAAAGTTATGGACCTTTTGCAAGTTGACTTGTTTTTGAAGCAAAAGTTGGAATTGACAATGCCAAGGTTGTACAAGCTAGCTTGAGGCCTGCTGATAGTTGGTACACCTTTCCTGATATTAGTGAACTTTGTTTGCAGCAAAAGGCTTGGTCCATGGCTCAAGATAAACAATTTGACATAATGCATGCTTTATCAAAGTAGTAATGTTATCTTTTTGCCAAAAATGAATTAATTCAATGTGTAATGTTCTAAAGCTCAGAACAAAGCCTCTAACCAATGTATTTGCATTTAATTTATGAGTGTAGAAAGGATTAGAACCTGTAAACCAAGTACAAGCAAGGTTTGGACAGATTTGCAAGTTGTGGCAATATGCAAAATGCCTTGGCCAAAAGTGATAATTTTCCATTTTCAAACTTTCGATTCTCCCTAATCATAAATGATCTTGGAGAGTTCTTGGACATTTTAGAAATATTGTAACATGCTCTACAATCCATCTTTGAAATTCATTTTGAGATTCCAATTGGAACTCTGTGAAAAGTTGCCATGAAGATAGGTCAAAATCCTACCTAAACTAGGGCCAAATTTCACTAAGTTAAAAGTTTCATGGACCCTTATTCACAAAATCATAACTTGAGATCCAAGAATCTTTTGGGAAAACTTTCTGCATCAAAGTTGTAGATTTTGTGGAGGAATAAAACTTTCATGTTGGAAGTTTTCTTTGAATCCAATTGCATCATGGTGAAAAAGTTGGGCAAAGTTGGGAAAAAATAAGAAATTTTCATAACTTAGAAAATTTCTAAGTTATGAAAATTTTCCATTTTAAACCCTAATTTTCAAAATTAGGTTTCTTGGTGAACAGGTTTCATTTTTTGACACATCTTGATGAAAAATGACCCTTGGCACTTGATTTTGACCAAAAAGTCAAAGTTTGACTTTTCAGTGTACAGTTGATTTTTGATCAGTTGATTGGAAAATTCATCTGTCAATCCAATGCATTTGAGATCTTTTGAACCTTGTGATTAGGTCAAGTTGATTCCATTGAGTCCTTGAAACCATGTTTGAACCCAATTTTCCATTGGCTAGGTGAAAAATCAGAAATTTCCCTTCTGCAGTCAAAACCCTAAAAATGACCATTTTGCCCTTTTGATGATCTGATCAAATTTCTTGAGGATTTGTGGTCCAAACTTGATCAAATGGTTCATATGAGTCTATAATGTTGATGTGGATAAAAAATTGTGAGGTTTGACTGTAAATGGGCCCCAGTTGACTTTTTCCCCAATACAGTTGATTTTTAGGTCAACTGTCCAATTGACTAGGCAAAAATTTGATTCAATGCTTGAAACTTGGTATGGGAAATCTTAGAGGTCCAACATGAAGTATGAAATTCACATGGGTCATTGGAAGTCCAAAATTCCTTCTGCAAACTCAAACCCTAATTTTAGGTCAACAGTGAAAGGAGAGGTCTTGAGCAGAGCAAACCCTAATTCTGTCTTGAGTCCAAAGAGTCTTGTGAGGGAAAATCTTGATAAAATGAGAGGGAAAATTTTGGGGTACAACAATAAGCATTCATGTACTGGCTTGTGATAAGTTTGTGAATCCGTCTAGAATGATACAAAGTCCACCCTTTATCAGCTTGTACAAGTTTTGAACTTTTGGCCAACTTTCTTGCATTTTAAGAAAAGTGAAGTGACTTAAGCCAACATGCTTGTACTGGCTAGTTCTAGGGCTGCAAAGGACTTGTACAAGTTTCTTGGTATCTGTGGACATTGCTTGTAACAAAAGAACAGGTCCAAGGCTCAAGGTTTGTAAAGTTGCAAAAAGCTTGCCTTTATGAAAATGGCAATGTGCCCTTTATGCCATTAATGCAAAAATCTCTTGTACAATGCTCCAAAGGTGAAAATAAAGCCTTTAACCACTGAGTTTTCATTTTAATTATGGAGTGTAGAATGAGTTTAGGACCTGTAATGCAAGGTACAAGCATCATGGATCTGATTTGTAACTTGATGCATTGTAAAAATGGCTTGAACAAAAGTGACAAAATGCCAATTTCTCTTCTTCGATTCTCCCTAACCACAAATGATCTTGGAGAGTTCTTGGAAATTTTAGAAATCTTGCAACATTCTCTATAATCCATCTTTGAAATGTATTTTGAGATACCTCTTGGAACTAGGTGAAAATGTCCATGAAGTTAGGTCAAAAACCTGCCTAAATTAGGGCAAATTTTCACTAAGTTATTTAGTTCATGGACCCCTATTCACAAATTCATAACTTGAGATCCAAGCATCTTTTGGGAAAACTTTGTGAACCAAAGTTGTAGATTTCATGGAGGACTATAACTTTCATGTTGGAAGTTTTCTTTGAATCAAATTGCATCATGGTGAAAAAGTGGTGAAAAGTTGGGAAAAAATAAGAAAATTTCCATACTTAGAAAAATTCTAAGATGAAAATTTTCAAATTCAAAACCCTAATTTTCAAAATTGGTTTTCTTGGTAAACAATTTTCATATTTTGACATATCTTGATGAATTATGACCCTTGATACTTGATTTTGACCAAAAAGTCAAAGTTTGACTTTTCAGTGTAC